>JARQOD010000001.1:781315487-781490903 GCA_033576555.1 Oophaga sylvatica | reverse complement strand
TTTTGATTTTGTTACACCAGAGAGCTAATTTAGGTGGTAGAGGTCGTGTGATCTCAGGTGATTTTGAAATTAGTAGAGTTGGTGTTTTTCAGGGTTTTCTGGGATTGCAGTAAGTACCCTTCCTGTCATTTTCTTTTTAGATAGTTTGGGCCCCAGCGTTTGCTCATTCTATTTTCTTTCTGTGTCAGTATTTCCTCTTGTCTAACCGCCATTACATGTTTGGGGCTTTCTATTATCTTTGGGGTTCTGCTCCGGGGCAGATAGCTTTCCTATTTCTATCTTTAGGTGTAGTTAGTTTCTCAGGCTGTGACGAGGCGTCTAGGACCAACGTAGGAACGCTCCACGGCTGCCTCTAGTTGTGGTGGTTAGTCAGGGTACTGCAATCCCATAGATTCCAACTGCTCTGGTGTATTGCCTTTTTTTTTACCTGCACTCCTCAGCTACCGAAACATAACAATCCTCCTCCTTCTAGACCTGTCCTCTGCCTTCGACACAGTTGACCACTGCCTCCTACTGCAGATCCTCTCTTCCTTTGGTGTCAAAGACCTCGCCCTATCCAGAATCTCCTCATACCTTACCAACCGCACATTTAGCATTTCCTACTCCCACACTACCTCCTCATCTCACCCCCTCTCTGTTGGTGTCCCTCAAGGTTCTGTCCTAGGACCCCTTCACTTCTTAATCTATACCCTTGGCCTGGGATAACTCATAAAGTCCTATGGCTTCCAGTACCATCTATATGCTGATGACACTCAGGTCTACCTCTCTGGCCCAGATGTCACCTCTCTGCTCTCCAGAATCCCAGAGGGTCTATCAGCCATATCCTCCTTCTCCTCTCGCTTCCTCAAGCTCAATGTGGACAAATCTGATCTAATTATCTTTCCTCCATCTCATATACCTTCCCTACCTGATCTATCTATCACAATAAATAACATCAAACTTTGTCCTGTGCTGTAAGCCTACTGCCTCGGAGTAACCCTTGACTCTACCCTGTCCTTCAAACCGCACATCCAAGCTGTCGCCAACTCCTGTCGCCTCCAGCTCAAAAATATTTCCAGAATCCGTCCTTTCCTCAACCCTCACTCTACCAAAATGCTTGTGCATGCCCTAATCATCTCCCGCCTCGACTACTGCAACATCCTGCTCTGCGGCCTACCTTCTAACACTGTCGCACCCCTCCAGTCCGTCCTTAACTCTGCTGCTCGACTAATTAATCTCTCTCCTCGCTACACTCCTGCTTCCCCTCTTTGCAAATCCATTCACTGGCTCCCAATTTCCCAGCGTATCCAATTTAAACTACTAACTCTGACCTACAAAGCCATCCATAACCTTTCTCCTCCATATATTTCCGAACTAATCTCTCAATATCTTCCCTCACGTAATCTCCAGTCCTCCCAACACCTCCTTCTCTTCTCCACGGTTATTCACTCCTCACCCAGTTGCCTCCAAGATTTCTCCTGAATATCCCCCATCCTCTGGAATTCTGTGCCCCAACACGTCCGGTTATCCACCACATTTGGAGCCTTCAGACGGAAACTGAAAACCCTTCTCTTCAAAAAAGCTTACAACCTGTAATGACCATGCTGTCACCTCAACACCATCAGAGGTACTGCAGCCCCTGACCTACTGTCTCCTTCCTAATACCACAAAAGATAGTATAAATTGCACAAATAAAATCGCTTTATTATAATATTTCATTAAAATACAATGACATTATCATTACCAAAATAAACAAGAGATGCTGCTAATCCAAACAGGGAGCAAAAAAATGTGGCCCATGTGCACTATGTGCACTGAGTAAAGATTAATTAATAAGGGAAAACACGTCCCAAATTATAGCATGTTTGCTAAATCCAGCAAAAATCCCTATTAAACATGCCATAGTCCACTAAGGACAACCACCATAGGTAGAACGCTAATAATAAAGATAATGCTGGAATAATAGGAACGTTCCTAAGGGCACTTACATGATATGTGCTGCACACCTGCTTCCCCGTCGCCCCAACGCACATTTCGCTTCTTCGGATTTAGCAAACATGCTATAATTTGGGACGTATTTTCCCTTATTAATTAGTCTTTACTCAGTGCACATAGTGCGCATGGGCCACATTTTTTTTTGCTCCCTGTTTGGATTAGCAGCATCTCTTGTTTATTTTGGTAATGATAATGTCATTGTATTTTAACCCCTTAATGTCCACTGACGTGCAGAGTCCGTCATGGCAAGGTGTCAGTTCCGGCACCAGGACAGACTCTGCACGTCATGGCTTTGATCTACCACTGCGTGTAAACACGCAGTGGTAGATCAGTGCCGACAGCTGTCACAGACAGCTGACAGGCACGGCAAGCGGTGCGGGGACCTTTGCCGTCGGTCCCCACACCTACAGCGCTGTGCTTGGTCAGTCAATCTGACTGACCAAACACAGCAGCGATCGTGCAGGAGAAGCTGAAATTTCAGCTTCTCCAGCGCGATCAGTGCAGTAGCCGGCGCTGCAGTGGCCAGGCTTCCTGCACTGACAGCCAGGAGCGGAGCCCCCACCGCCCCTGGCTGTTAACCCCCTGACTGCTGCGATCGAGCGCGATCGCAGAGCTCAGGGGGGGAGGCAGAGGGTCAGGAGCTCCCTCTGCCTCAGATCGGCACCCTGCAATGTATTTGCAGGGCCGATCTCTGCCTTGATGACCCGGGGGTTGTCATGACAACCTCCGGGTCATTTAGCTACGGGAAGCTGCTGTGATCATTGTCACAGCAGCTTCCACTATAGTTGCAATGCATTGCAATGCCAGAGCATTGCAATGCATTGTAACTGCAATAAAAAGTAAAAAAAGTGAAAGTCCCATAAAGGACAAGTTAAAAAAAATAATTTTTTTAAAATAATTGTAAAAAAAAATATTAAAAAATAATTAAAAAAAAAATCCCCTAAAAAATACACATTTTTATGTAATAAAAAAAATAAAAAACAAAAAACATACACATGTTAGGTATCGCCACGTCCGTAAAAATCCCATCTATAAAAGCGTAACCCTAGTTAACCCCTTCAGTGAAAGCCGTAAAAAAAAAACACAAAAAAGTAGTAAATTATACTTTTTCCAAGCGGTATCATTATACCGCTTGGAAAAAGTGCAATAACACGCGATCAAAAAGTCAGATATAAATAATCATGGTACCACTGAAAACGTCATCTTGTCCCGCAAAAAACAAGCCACTATACAGCATCATCAGCGAAAAAATAAAAAAGTTATAGCTCGCGGAATAAACTGATGCAAAAATAATTATTTTTTCTATAAAATTTTTTATTGTGTAAAAAAACGCCAAAACATAAAAAAAAATATATAAATGAGGAATCGCCGTAACCGTAGTGACCCGAAGAATAAAGCTGCTTTATCAATTTTACCACACACGGAACGGAGGAAAAAAAAAAACAATTCCTGAATTGCTGGTTTTTGTTCATTCTGATTCCACAAAAATCGGAATAGGAAACGATCAAAAAACTTTATATGCCCGAATATGGTACCAATAAAAACGTCAGCTCGTCCCGCAAAAAATAAGCCCACAGATAACTCTGTCGGCCGAAATATGGAAAAATTATAGCTCTCAAAATACGGCGATGCAAAAATTTCTTACAAAAAATTATTCCAAGAAAAAGCATCTTTTAGTGTGTGACAGAAGCTAAACATGAAAAAAGGGTGTAAATCTGGTATCGCTGTAATCGCACCGATCCGAGGAATAAAGTCGCCTAATCACTAATACCGCACGAGGAACGGCGTAAAAAAGAAAACCAATTCTTCACCTTTTGTGGATTTGTTCATTGTGCCTCCCAAAGATCGCAGTAAGGCGATCACAGTGGTTCCCCCCCACATATGGGGTATCAGCGTACTCAGGACAAAATGCACAATAGCTTTTGGGGTCCTATTTCTCCTGTTACCCTTAGAAAAATAAAAATTTGGGGCAAAAAGGTAATTTTTGTGGAAAAAAATATGATTTTTTTATTTTCACGGCTCTACATTATAAACTTCTGTGAATCCCTTGGGGGTTCAAAGTGCTGACCACACATCTAGATAAGTTCCTTGGGGGGTCTAGTTTGCAAAATGGGGTCATTTGTGGGGGTTTCTACTGTTTAGGCACATCAGGGGCTCTCCAAGCGCGACATGACACCCGCAGACCATTCCATCAAAGTCTGCATTTAAAAACGGTGCTCCTTCCCTTCCGAGCTCTGCCATGCGTCAAAATAGTGGTTTCCCCCCACATATGGGATATCAGCGTACTCAGGACAAATTGCACAATAGCTTTTGGGGTCCTATTTCTCCTGTTACCCTTATAAAAATAAAAATTTGGGGGCAAAAAGATTATTTTTGTGGAAAAAAATATGATATTTTTATTTTCACGGCTCTACGTTATAAACTTCTGTGAAGCACTTGGGGGTTCAAAGTGCTCACCACACATCTAGATAAGTTCCTTTGGGGGTCTAGTTTCCAAAATGGAGTCACTTGTGGGGGGTTTCTACTGTTTAGGCACATCAGGGGCTCTCCAAACGTGACATGACACCCGCAGACCATTCCATCAAAATCTGCATTTGAAAAAGGCGCTCCTTCCCTTTCCAGCTCTGCCATGCGTCAAAATAGTGGTTTACCCCCACATATGTGGTATCAGCATACTCAGGACAAATTGCACAATAACTTTTGGGGTCCTGTTACCCTTTGGAAAATAACAATTGGGGGTGGAAAGATCATTTTTGTGGAAAAGATATGATTTTTTAATTTTACTGCTCTACGTTATAACCTTCTGTGAAGCCCTTGGGGGTTCAAAGCTTTCACCACACATCTAGATAAGTTCCTTGGGGGGTCTAGTTTCCAAAATGGGGTCACTTGGGGGTTTCCACTGTTTAGGCACACAGGGACTCTCCAAATGCGACATGGCGTCCAATCTCAATTCCAGCCAAAAAAGTCAAATGGCGCTGCTTCCCTTCCAAGCTCTGCCATGCGCCCAAATAGTGGTTTACCCCCACATATGGGGTATCAGCGTACTCAGGACAAATTGCACAATAACTTTTGGGGTCCTTTTACCCTTTGGGAAATAAAAATTGGGGGTGGAAAGATCATTTTAGTGGAAAAGATATGATTTTTTAATTTTACAGCTCTGCGTTATAACCTTCTGTGAAGCCCTTGGGGGTTCAAAGCTCTCACCACACATCTAGATAAGTTCCTTGGGGGGTCTAGTTTCCAAAATGGGGTCACTTGTGGGGGGTTTCCACTGTTTAGGCACACAGGGACTCTCCAAATGCGACATGGCGTCCAATCTCAATTCCAGCCAAAAAAGTCAAATGGCGCTGCTTCCCTTCCGAGCTCTGCCATGCACCCAAATAGTGGTTTACCCTCACATATGGGGTATCAGCGTACTCAGGACTAATTGCACAATAACTTTTGGGGTCCTTTTATCCTTTGGAAAATAAAAATTGGGATGAAAAGATCATTTTTGTGGAAAAAACATGATTTTTTAATTTTACGGCTCTACGTTATAACCTTCTGTGAAGCCCTTGGGGGTTAAAAGCTCTCACAACACATTTAGATAAGTTACTTGGGGGGTCTAGTTTCCAAAATGGGGTCACTTGGGGGTTTCCACTGTTTAGGCACACAGGGACTCTCCAAATGCGACATGGCGTCCAATCTCAATTCCAGCCAAAAAAGTCAAATGGCGCTGCTTCCCTTCCGAGCTCTGCCATGCACCCAAATAGTGGTTTACCCCCACACATGGGGTATCGATGTACTCAGGAGAAATTGTACAACAAATATTGTGGTTCATTTTCTACTGATACCCTTGACAAAATTTTAAAAAATTGTGTCGAAAGAAAAATTTTGGGAAAAAAAGTTAAATGTTAATTTTTTCCTTCCACATTGCTTCAATTCTTGTGAAGTACCTAAAGGGTTAATAAACTTCTTGAATGTGGCTTTGAACACGTTGAGGGGTGCAGTTTTTAGAATGGTGTCACTTTTGGGTATTTTCTGTCATATTGACCCCTCAAATTCACTTCAAATGTGAGGTGGCCCCTAAAAAAAATGATTTTGTAAATTTTGTTGGAAAAATGAGAAATTGCTTGTCAACTTTTAACACTTATAACTTCCTAACAAAAAAAAATTTTGGTTCCAAAATTGTGCTGATGTAAAGTAGACATGTGGGAAATGTTATTTATTAACTAATTTTGTGACATATCTCTCTGATTTAATGGCATAAAAATTAAAAGTTTGAAAATTGCAAAATTTTCAAAATTTTTGCCATATTTCCGTTTTTTTCATGAATAAACGCAAGTTATATTGAAGAAATTTTACCACTATCATGAAGTACAATATGTCTCGAGAAAACAGTCTCAGAATCGCCAAGATCCGTTGAAGCGTTCCAGAGTTATAACCTCATAAAGAGACAGTGGTCAGAAATGTAAAAATTGGCCTGGTCTTTAACCTACAAAATGGCTTGGTCGTTAAGGGGTTAATGAAATATTATAATAAAGCGATTTTATTTGTGCAATTGATACTATCTTTTGTGGTGTTATTCATATGACTTTAGTTTTTGCTATATTATAGTTTGGGTTTTTTGGTGTTACTACTGTCTCCTTCCTGTAGAATGTAAGCCCGCAAGAGCAGGGTCCTCTCGCCTCTGTACCAGTCTGTCATTGTTAGTTTGTTTACTGTAAGTGATATTTGTATTTTGATGTAACCCCGTCTTATGTACAGAACCATGGAATCAATGGTGCTACATAAGTAAATAATAATAATAATAAAAATTTAAGAATATCAAAGTTCAAATCACCCCCTTTTTACCACATTCAAAATTAAACAATTAAAAAAAAAATTCAAAAATACACATATTTGGTATCGCCACATTCAGAAATGCCCTATCAAAATATAAAAAGAATTAATCCGATAGGTAAACAGCGTAACGAGAAAAAAAATAACGCCACAATTACACTTTTTGGTCGCTGCAACATTGCAATAATGGGCAATCAAAACATTTTATCTATTGTCGTTCAAAAGTACAACTTGTCCCGCAAAAAACAAGCCCTCACACGGCCATATTGACAGAAAAATAAAAAAGTTATGGCTCTGGGAAGAATGGGAGCAAAAAACGAAACGGAGAAGCAGAAAAACCCAAGAGGGTAAAGGCGTTAAGAAAGCGACCTCTGGGCCACACAAAAGACAATGTGCATTAATACATGCGCTGTGCACATAATTGTGGCTAGAAAGAAAAATTACCACTTCAAGTAAAATAGTAAGATAACATTTTACATAACTGATGTTCTCAAGGTTTTATTGATTTTAAATGACTGTGCAAGTTTACTCGATGTAGAAGTGTTGCACACCAGAGTTGTGTTTTGGATTATGGGATTATATTCACTATGTGATCTCGAGGAAGTGCAGTTCAGAAACTACCGGCCCTCTGGGAAAGTCTGCTCCCACACAGACCTCCTGAGATTTTCATTTAATCATTGGGCAGAGTTCACCTGATTTGCACTAACTGATCATGGAGAGGACAGTGCAGTCCTACATTTACAACTGCACAGACCTCTCTATTCCTACTCTGTGACTTTTCCAGGGAGGAATCAGATAGCTAAACATAGTTCGCGTACTTGTTACAGCTAGTAAAATACTGGAGTCTGAAGAGTTGACTTCAGGGCCGGACTGGCCATCTGGCAATTCTGGCAAATGCCAGAAGGGCCTGTCTGGTCGTGGGCTGCCTTGTCTGCTATGTTGTTAACAGAATTTGTGTTCTCAAGACACCCATACTTTTAAGAGTTCTGACTGAGCACAAAGTGACTGACTCCGTCACTTACCCCAGCAGCCACGGGTATCATTAGAAATCTTGGTCTTGTAGTAAATCTTGCTTCTTCCATCCAGGGTAATAATAGTAATATATCCCCATCTGGTGCTTGGGGACAGAGACAGCATGGGCCTGTGTGATTTCAATTGCCCGGGCTGAATTTCAGCCCCAATCCGTACCTGGTTGACTTCACCACCAGACCTCAGATATGAAACATTAACCCTTCTACTGACCTTCAACAGGGATCTTAAAATTAACTATTTGTTGCCTTAGACCATGATGGATCCTTGCAGTAACATTTTTCCTGCTCTATGCCACCTGGGATACTGGAGTTAACACCATCATTGCATTAACCATTTTACTGTACAATGTCTCCTGCAATATTTTAGTTAACCTTTTCACTATTCACTAGTCTAGACCACATGAAATACTGATAATAATTGTTTTGCTGCCCTAGACCACCATGGATTTTGACATTAGTCTTTTGCGTGCCATAGACCACCAGGAATATTGACATTACCTATTCACTTCCCTAGATCAACGGGGATTACCTAAACTGCAATAAACACCAGATATACAGACAGCTCTTAAAGAAGCACTCCAGCCATCAAAGTTTTTATCCTCTTAATATATTGCAGTCATCATATTGCATAGCACTGTGTACTTACAATTGCTTATTTTGCCTTTCTACCCAACTAATTAGCAGGAAGACTCTTGTCCCTGCATTTACCATCCCCCTTTTCAACTCCTGATCCTACCGCTCCGCTCCTCCTCCTACCAGGGACTTTTGCAGTGACTCATTGGTCATAAAGAGAAAGTAGACATCCTACATAGAACTTAGAAGGATTCAGTTTTTAATCACGTGATGTCATAGATCTAATCGAAAACAGAAGAATTAGTTGGGTAGAAGGGCAAAATGAGCAATAGTAAGTACACAGTGCTATATAATATGCCAATTGTAATATAGTAAGAGGATAAAAACTTTGATGGGAGTAGTGCTTATTTAACTACAATTGACAACCAAGGATACCAACACTATCCTTTTACTAACCTAGACTACCAGGGATATAGACTGTAATCTTGACTTCACTAGACCTGGATACTATTTGCATGGATCGTATGTGGCACCATAAAGCTTTCTGCTTCATAACAAATCATTAGGTATCATGTATGTCAAATATTTCATGAGGTTCTGCAATGCCCTAGAGGGAGCAAAGCCACGGGCCCAAATGGCCCTGCTCAGTAGCTACAACGGTTAAACTCAGAGTTATTGACTATAAAAAAAGGTAATTGACAGAACTATACCAAGCGGCTGACAAGTATTCTGGCAGCCAGTATTTGCCTTTACCAATAAAGTGCTCATTATTGCATAAAAATGGAACATGTCTGCACTCAAAAGTAACACCAAGAGGTTAGTACTGTCATTGAGCAAGTCATAATATTTTTTGTCTAACTAGAAAACACACCCTATTACAATATTTTAAGGGCTATTCCCAGCTTGCCATCTATGGCTAAGAAAGCAATATCTGCTTTCTACTATACACTGACCACAAAGAGGTGGCTAATCTGGAAACAGTCAAGCTCTTTCATTTGATAGCAGTTGTAGGAACAGTGCGGCGCAACTCTGCCCTTGAGAAAGCCATGATTTCAGTGGTGATACGCGTGGTGTACCTTCCCCTAACCTTATTACCTTACATACAGGTCTTGTTTTACAATGCCTTAGTCTATGTTACTTATATATTGGGACTAACTCCTGGGTTGTGCCTGCAATATATCATGTTTGGTAACTATCTATACATGGCTGTACATCATTTCCATGCTAAACTATTGCTTGTTGTCATAGACAATTTTATTTTATTTTTTTTTACATATTTAGGCATGTCTTTCTATATTGTCTTATGTGTGCCATATTGATGCCTTTTTTCCTTTATACTATATATCATTCCATATGCACCATATTGACTGCACGATGTTCTGGATAGATAGGGTAGGACACAGCCTTATTGTGGGCATACCGATAGCCTTTGGTCTTTTTTCATTGTTTTTACACTTTTGGCTTACTTACGTTTTCTACAAAATGATTTTATAGGTGATCCTTTTTTGGCACTTCTTTGTGGGTTTTTTTATTAATTGCCTTTGGTATGCTACAGGCTGATCCTGGGTATTATGATTATGCCCACTTGGTTCTTGTTTCCACAGATTTTATCCTATGCATTACAAAGGGTGAAATACATAATTGTCACCTAAGAATTGACATAATGCAGATTTCAGAAGCTGCTCTGCATTTCGATTTCCATGTCGACAGTTTACAAAATGTGAAAACGAGACTTTTAACATTTCATTGTCACTTAGGTAACACTGTATATTTTCTGTTCAGATTTTCTGTACCCAAATGCATGCACAAAATCCATAGTAAATACCCTACATATGCATTCATCCTCTGCATTGCAGTCTAGGGGAGCGCCGTGATCATCTGTCCCTTTTGCAGATCTTCATTTTAGAAATGTAACATAAAGATATTTTGCCCCTATCTCTTATTGTTATAAATTGGACATATTTTGTACTGCATTTTTTGTTTGGATCAAAGAACTTGTCTCCTGGGATGAGTACAACGTTGCTTCATTATTCTGGACGTTTGTTACCTTCCATCTACACAGCCCATTAGTATCGATGTATTTCACCAAGTGCTTCATTTTATGAACTGATAGAAGACACTTTATACGGTAGTAATAATTATTGGACCTCAATGTCGCTGTTGCTAGGATTGCTCCTTTCTCGGTTCTGAATTCCCTGAGTTGATATTTGCTTTCCTTTTGTAATTGCTCAAGTTGCAATCGCTAATTCTAACCCAGTGACATTATGAAAGCAGGTTATCGTTAGTGAAAAGGTCTGCAAACATATTTTATGTCAGGTTACATTACAGTTTGAAGAAGAAGTGGAAAGAGATCCAGAAAGCTGGTAACAAAAAAGGCATCCAGAGCCGTAGGCATGTTTGGTGCTTCATCCCATCTGTGCAGGGAAAGGGTCGGCTGACTGTTTTCTGACTGTAAATCTTCAATTGGAGATTGATTAAGTATCGTGGATACTAATGATTTCATACCATATATTTTATTGATATATTTTTTTCTGCACATCTGTAGCTTTTATTTTTAAAAACAAATGTTTTTTAATTGCAGCAAAAGCATATAAAAGGTTATCTTAGAGTGTACATTGTAAACTCCTGGGATGGGAGAACTTGCAGCAGAATGGCTGTGTCTGATTTTAGCCTCCCACCTACCAACTCCATAGAACTTTATGAGCACCAACTGTCATCTATATCCATATCTACATTCACTGAAGACAGATTTTACCCATACATTGAGAATATTGAGATTGAAAGCTTAGTCCTGGTGGAAGAAGCATATTTATCTAATACGATATATTATAGTTTCATATGTTTATGTGTACTATTTTTCAAAACATTAATTTAAATTATGGTTACTCTTTAATTCTATTTATCAGATTTACTGTGTGATAAAACTTTAAAATATATGGACAACTTCAAAGTGGTCTTGGAAATAAGATTTTGCTATCATATATATTTAACACAGTTTATATCTGCCATTTTTTATGTCCTATAGAAAATCTCCTATAGAAAAACTCCATACCTAGAGCATGCTACATTTTGAAAAAAAAAAAAATCAAAAAGGACCCAAGTTTTTTTAGTAAAAGTGAAGAAAAACATCACAAATTAAAAAAAATCATTGATTACGTTACTTTACTTCCTAACTGCACTTAGCGTTCATTGTGGGGAAAAAATGCAATTGTGAGGTGTTAATTTCTTCCACTTTATACTTAACTACTGACTTTGAGGTAACATCTGTCTGCAGTGTTTATTTGCAAAAAAGAAAAACACCGGATAAAATGTTAAAAAAAAAAAAAAAAATTAAAGAAGTGACATTTTCTTCTCTCTTTTTTTAAAGACTTCATTATTACATTTGCACTTTTTTGTCTATTTTTTGGTGTTTTTGCCCAATTCTTTTAAGTTCTCTTTTTTTTAACTCTATTTTAATGTGTTCGCCTTATTTTCTTATGGTCTCCACTATAGACTTGTTTTTTTTTGCAACTTTTTAGAAGGTTACAAAATGTTTGCCTACATCTACTCCAGTTCTCTGAGATAGATTTTAAGTACACTTGCAAATATTGTGAAAACGGTCAACATTTTAGTGGAACATTCATCTTTTTGCTTTAAAAGGGCACAAAAAGGTAAAAGACAAAAATAAAAAGCATTTTTTATTTTGAGCAAAATTCATGAATTTCATGTGCCGTTCTGAACAATTTTTTAAAAAAAGGCCATCGAATGCCACAAGACAAATGAAGAAAAGTGACTTAAAAAAGAAAAAAACCAAACAACTGATGAATCGGGCCCTACGTGTGCTGTGGTCGAACCAGTCTTATTGGGGGTGACAGTATTTAATTCATTTTACACGTGTGGATTTCTGTTACAAATAAAAATAGCTCTAGGAATATTTACTGAAACACTCGTTTTACGAAAAAAATCCACTTAATTCAAAATGAATGTCTAGAAAAAGATGATCCTGAGTAGCTGGTAAAAATTAGAGTAAATGATTAGTTTGCCACTCCTGTATGTGAGAAAAAGCTTCAGAGAGAAAACACATTCACATTTCCATGCAGAATTTATGTCTATTTTCATATGTCTTTCATGCATATAATATAGTTTGTAGTATAGCTGTAATTAAAATAATTATATATGGTTGTCTAATTTAGGAATAAAACAAGTGCAATGGATAATGACAAATCTGGAACTGTGGGAAAATATAAAGCATCATATTACATTTAATAATGATACAGAGAACAGCATGAACTGAACACTAATGGCCATGTTGAGATTCTGCGTATAGTATTAATAGCACCCAACCATGCATAATATGATGCTGTTATTATATCAAAAGGTACCAGTGACCTACAGAATTCTTAAACACCATAATTAGCCATATTATGCGCAGACAGGGGTATGTTACAGCTTCTAGACACGTACAACCAATAACCCTTTATCAGGCTCAGCATTTTGGTAGCCCACCCCAGATGCAGCATGAATTACAATGATGGATAGACTGAAAAGTAGTACATCCAGAACATTTTAACTGCGGCTCCCTATTTAATGTGTGTTGCTACAGATTAATAGAGCAATCACTCCACCAGACCTTATTCTGTAGACGTAGGCTTTTCTCACTTAATTCCTTGATTTTTACCTTTCTTTTCCTCCATAAATGTTTGACTTGTGAACGTGTAGGAGTCAAACCAGTAGTGAAATAGCAGGGGGGGAGTTTTGCATTTGTATTGTATTATTGGGAAAAGCTGTTTAAAACGTCATTAATCAGACTCACTGTGTGACTGATGACTCTCAAAGCTCATGAGATAAATTCTTAGTACATGTCTTTGGCTTATTTGTGCAGCTATTGGGGTTCTAAAGGATAGTAATTGTAGCCAGGCCCCAGCACCTTGGAAGGACAGATAGTCACCCAAGCCACATAATCGGAATTTAATGGGGAAATGCCTTGTAAGTACAAAATTAGTATAAATATAAGTCACTAGGATCTACTATATGAATAAGTACTAAAGCCTCTTTCACGCAAGGGTATTTGCCATTCATATTTCATCCATTTCATGTGGATTGAAATATGGTGCTAATGTAAATCAATAGGGCTATTTTCACATCCGTTTTCTAAAAAAAAAATCAGCACACACAAGTCTACGGCTGACTTCCTAGAGGTGGCCTTTATGAAAGAGTGGGAAGAAAACTTGCACAAAAAAAATGTTGTCATATGCAACAGATCAGAACTTATTATATATGTGTGGAGGACTTTATGCTGACCTGACAGTAGATGCCGATGTTGTGTAATGTTTCCTTCTGTTTAATGTATAGTATAAGAATTAGTCTCTTCTGTGTTTAGTTTCACTTTCGTTTCGTTTCTGTTACCTGATGCAATGCTGTAATGACTGTGCATTATTCCTTCACCTCATGTTCAGAGAAGTAAACGCTTGTTATCCAATGCAACTTGCTCTGTGAAGTTTCCTCTGCAAAGGTGTGGATTCAGAAGCTGTGCAACAGGTTATGGGCCCAGACACCCAGACCCAGGCACCCAGATACAGCGTACCCAGATACAGAGAATCCGGACACCACAGATCCCAGGACACCCAAGAATACCAGATACCCAGGACATTGGAACTCTCAGCAAGACCCTGGTGAATGCAGAAGAATTCTTCAGTGCAAGTCTCTCCAAACAAGTAAGATAAGTTAAAAATGATGAATAGCACAGAGCTAAAACTCACAGTAGCTAAACTGAATGATGAAAACTATCAGCTATGGAAGTTCAAAGTAGAGATGTTATTGTCTAAAGATGATTTATGGGAAGTAATCACTACAGATAGACCTGATGAAGATAATCAGACATGGGATAAGAAAAATAGACAAGCGAGAGCCACCATCAGCTTATTAGTGGATGATGCTCAATTAATACATAGAAGAAATGAAGAAACAGTGAAAGGAATGTGGGAACAATTAAGAAAGCTATATGAGAGACCTAGCTTAAATCACAAGTTATTTCTACTAAGAAACCTGTACAATATGAGATTAAATGCAGACAGTGACATGCAGAAGCATATATTCTCTATTATGGAAGTGATATTACAGCTAAGATCTATTGGTGAAGACATTAAAGAAAGCCATATAGCAGCAATTTTATTGTGCAGTTTACCAGATTCATATACAGCTTTAATAAATGCACTAGAGACAAGACCAGAAACTGACATTACATTAGAGTTTGTGAAAACAAGACTCATAGATGAATATCAGAGAAGGAAAGAACAAATCAATGATTCTTCTACTGAAAAAGATAATGGAAATGCTCTTAAAGCTACAGAACTTAAAAAACCCTATAATAAAGAGACAAGAGAATGCTTCAGATGTAAGAAAAAAGGACATTTAAAGAAAGACTGTACTATATGGAAAGCAGAACAAAAGAAATTACACCATAAAGATAATATACAGAAGGTGAAAAACACAATTTCTGATTCATGTGAAAATAATTGGAATGGCACATTTAAAGTAACTGATAAGAAATCATCACTTGGTTGGTTTATTGATTCAGGAGCAACGAGTCATATGACAAGTGACAAG
Source organism: Oophaga sylvatica (assembly GCA_033576555.1). Taxonomy (NCBI): domain Eukaryota; kingdom Metazoa; phylum Chordata; class Amphibia; order Anura; family Dendrobatidae; genus Oophaga; species Oophaga sylvatica. Next base: position 781,475,919 of record JARQOD010000001.1, on the reverse strand, counting down.
AATTTCTTTACTGATCTTGATTTAAATAAGAAAGAAGCCATTTATCTTGCAGATGGAAGTAAAATAACCGCAGAAGGTATCGGACAAGGTATGCTAAATTGTTCAAACAAGTTCGGACAAGATTCAAAGATACTTGTACAGGATGTGTTGTATGTTCCAAAATTGGAAGGCGGATTATTATCTGTGAAACGTTTAACAGCAAAAGGACTTACAGTAAAATTCAAAGATAATGAGTGTGCAATTATTGCAGGAAACAAGTTGATAACCAAAGTCAAGGCAGATGAACAATTATATCATTTTGACAAACCAAAGGAACAGATGAAGGTATGTACACATGATCACAAAAACTGTATTCACATGTGGCATAGACGTCTAGGACATAGACACCCGGACAGTATAAGGGAACTACAGAGAAAAGAATTGACAAAAGATTTAAAGATATCAGATTGCTCAATTACCATAAGATGTGAATGTTGTATAAAATCCAAAGCCACAAGGATATCTATTCCAAAAGAAAGTGAGATGAAAAGCGAAAGACCACTTGATTTGGTGCATACTGACGTATGTGGACCCATGAAAGTGACTACATCAGTAGGCAATAGATACATGTTGACTTTTATAGACGACTATTCAAGATACACAGTCACATACTTAATTAAGAACAAAAGTGAAGTTTTTGATAAACTTGTAGACTATGTAACAAGATCAAGTAACAAATTTCAAAGGAAGCCAATTGTCATCAGAAGTGATAATGGAGGTGAATTTACAGGTCACAGAATAGAAGACTACTTAAGACAAAATGGAATAGAACATTATTATTATTATTATTAATATTTATTTCTATAGCACCATTGATTCCATGGTGCTGTACATGAGAAGGGGTTACATACAAATTACAGGTATCACTTACAGTAAACAAACTAACAATGACAGACTGATACAGAGGGGAGAGGACCCTGCCCTTTCGGGCTTACATTCTACAGGATTGTGAGGCAGGAGACAGTAGGTCGGGGGGTTGCAGCAGTTCCGGTGTTGGTTGAGGCAATAACTCCGGTAGTGGAGATCATCAGAAAACTGTTCCATACACACCTGAACAAAATGGAGTAGCAGAAAGGAAAAACAGAACTCTAACAGAAATGATGAGATGTATGCTGACAGATTCTAAACTACCAGAGAAATATTGGGGTGAGGCAGCAATGACAGCTACATATCTACAGAACCGACTTTTTTCCAGAAAACTGAAGACAACTCCATATGAACTGTGGCAAGGTATGAAACCAAGTGTCAATCATTTAAAAGTTTTTGGATGTAAAGTTTTTATATTCATTCCAACAGAAAAACGTTCCAAACTTCAAAACAGATCCATGGAAGGAATATTCGTTGGATATAGTGAAAACTGCAAAGGATATAGAATCCTAGATCCCAAAACAGACAGAGTTACAGTGAGTAACAGTGTGACATTCATTGAAGATTTAAATGAAGGCATTATGATTTCAGTTGAAACAAAAATAAGAAAAACAATAGTGAGTGACATAACTGAAGAAATATCTGATGAGACAGAAGTAGAAATTAATGTAGAACAAAATACTGAAAGTGAAGAATCACAACTACAAACAGATACAGAACCAAGACGTTCAATAAGAGAGAACAAAGGAAAACCACCAAAACGCCTCTCATACAAGGCAAGTACAAGTAAAATGTATGAATCTATCTCTTGGGAAGACATAGCTCGACTTCCAGAAGAAGAAGACTATGATGAAACATTTGCTCCAGTTGTCAAACAAGCTACAATAAGAACTTTACTTACAGTTGCACCAATGGAAAAGATGGAACTAAGACATCTTGATGTAAAGACAGCTTTTTTGAATGGAGATTTAACAGAAGACATTTACATGGAACAACAGGATTCAAAGATGAAAGAAATCCAAACAAAGTTTGCAAACTACAGAAAAGCATATATGTTTAAAACAAGCCGCTAAAGCGTGGAATGACAAAATCACGGAAGTACTAACAAATGAAAAATTTCAAAGAAGCAAAGCTGATCCATGCTTGTACACAAAAAGGCTGAGTAATAGATGGATTTATATACTCATATATGTAGACGACATTTTGATTTGTTTTAAACAAGAAAGGGATAAAGAAAACATTCTAAAAATCCTGAAACAAAATTTTTAAATCAAAGACTTGGGAAATGTAAAACAGTACCTAGGAATACAGATAGAAAGACAAGAAGTACTGTGGTTAAGACAATTGTTGACAGAATTGGTACAATCACGCTTGGAACCAACAAAACTCAAAGAGGACCATGGAGTCTTAAAGTTGGAGTATTGCCCTACTGAAGAAATGACAGCGGACATTTTTCATGAAGGGGTTGAATGCTGATAAACATCAGAGACTAATAAAAAAGTTGGGTTTGATTGAATAAGTCCTTACTGTTGAGAAAGGGTGTTGTCATATGCAACAGATCAGAACTTATATCTGTAGACTGTGAGCCCTCGCGGGCAGGGTCCTCTCTCCTTCTGTACTTGTGTGTCCCTTGTCTAGCACACGTTTATTGTACATGTCTATATTTTCCCTTTTCATATGTAAAGCGCCATGGAATAAATGGCGCTATATAAATGTGTAATAATAATAATAATAATAATATATGTGTGAAGGAGGACTTTATGCTGACCTGACAATAGATGGCGAGGTTGTGTAATGTTTCCTTCTGTTTAATGTATAGTATAAGAATTAGTCTCTTCTGTGTTTAGTTTCACTTTCGTTTCGTTTCTGTTACCTGATGCAATGCTGTAATGACTGTGCATTATTCCTTCACCTCATGTTCAGAGAAGTAAACGCTTGTTATCCAATGCAACTTGCTCTGTGAAGTTTCCTCTGCAAAGGTGTGGATTCAGAAGCTGTGCAACAAAAAATTGTGTGGCTCATTTTGAGTTTGCCAAAAGACATGTGCGAGACTCCCCAAATGTATGGAGGAAGGTGCTTTCGTCAGATGAGACTAAAATTTAACTTTTTTGCCACCAAGGTAAACTTTATGTCTGGCGCCAAACCAACACAGGTCATCACCCCAAGAACATTATCCCCACAGTGAAACGTGGTGGCGGCATCATGCTGTGGGGATGTTTTTAGTCAGCAGGTACAGGGAAAATGATCAGAGTCGAGGGGAAGATGGACGGTGCAAAATACAGGGATATTCTTGAGCAAACCCTGTTTTAGTCTATCAGTGATTTGAGAGTGGGACAGAGGGTCACATTCCAACAAGACAATGACTACATTCGAGTAGTTTAAAGGGAAATGTGTAAATCTTTTGGAGTGGCCCAGTCAAAGCCCAGACCTTAGTCCAATTGAATATCTGTGGTCAGACTTGAATATTGCTGTTCACTAGAGGAAACCATCTAATTTGAAGGAGATGGAACAGTTTTGCCTTGAGCAATGGGCAAAAATCCCAGTGTCAAGATGTGGAAAGCTCGTAGAGACTTATCCAAAAGCGACTTTCAATTGTAATTGCCACCAAAGAAGTTTTCAGTTATTTTGTCCTATTTGTTGTTTGCTTCACAATAAAAAGAAAACCAAATGTTCACAGTTGTAGGCAAAAGACCAAAAATGCCAAGGGGTTGAATACTTTTGCAAGCCACTGTATATGAAGTTTGGCCCAAAAGTTTTTGTTTTGGTATCAACCATCATTAACACTTCTAGAGATAAAAGGCCCAATTCATCAAAGCTTTTACACCAGTATTCTGGCATGAAAAGCCTTGAAAAGTCGCAAAGTTGTAGCACAACTTGAGGCTGCACTAAAATTTTGCAACTTTTGGTGTTCTCACTCCCATTTTTGCTAAGCTCCAGCAAAGTGGGGGAACTGGGTGGGGCAGGGGCATGGCAGCCCCATTTGTCAAATTTATGATAAGCTGTGATGTTCCTTAGACCACAAATCTTACTCAAATCCCTGACTGGAAAAAGATTTGTGGGGATCGCACACCACTTTTCAGGTGCTCTTGATCATTAAGAATCGTGCACCTTTCAGTGAATCAGGAGCGTCTGATTCCAGCACTCCTCATCAAAACCGGCGTGATTAATCGGGGCCAAAAGTATGTTCAACACTAAGATGGCGTTCTACACTAATCTGGCTTCCAACAGTGCCATGGGGAATGTGATTCCTTATGGTCGCTCTCCCCTATATTTAGAATTGCTTCTGCTCAGAAAGGAAGTGATTCAGTTAATAGAAGTAGATTATGGATGTGATGATATTTTAGTTCTCTAATATATAAGTAAAGGATTTCCAGTGTTAAAAAATTATAGGGTTTAATTCAGTGATAGTTTGTCTGGTCTTGTAATAAAAGTCTGCAGTCACGCTATATGAATGCATACTTCTGAATTCTAACAGTTTTCACACCACAGGATTAGGGTTGGGGCTAGGGTTAGGGTTGGGATTATAGCTAGGGTTAGGGTGGGGTTAGGGTTAGGGTGGGGTTAGGGTTGGGGCTAGGGTTAGGGTTGGGTTGGGGTTATTGTTGTGTTGGGGTTACGGTTGGGGTTAGGGTTGTGGTTAAGGTTAGGGTTGGGATTAGGGTTAGAGTTGGGATTAGGGTCAGGAGTAGGGTTGAAGTTAGAATTGGGGGGTTTCCACTGTACATCAGGGGTCTCCAAACGTGACATGGCACTCGCCTTTGATTCCAGCCAATTTTGCGTTCAAAAAGTCAAACGGTGCTCCCTCCCTTCTGAGCCCTGCCATGCGCCCAAACCGTGGCTTTCCCCCACATACGGCATATCAGAGTACTCAGGAGAAATTGTACAACAAATTTTGTGGTCCATTTTCTCTTGTTACCCTTGTGAAAATAAAAAAGTTTGGGTCTAAAGTTTTTGTGAAAAAAGTAAAATGTTAATTTTTTCCTTTCACATTGCTTAAGTTCTTGTGAAGCACCTGAAGGGTTAATAATCTTCTTGAATATGGTTTTGAGCACCTTGAGGGGTGTAGTTTTTAGAATGGTGTCACTTTTAGGTATTTTCTGTCATATTGACCTCCCAAACTCACTTCAAATATGATGTGGTCCCTAAAAAATGGTTTTGTAAATTTTGTTGGAAAAATGAGAAATCGCTGGTCAACTTTTAACCCTTATAACGTCCTAACAAAAAAATTATGTTTCCAAACTTGTGCTGATGTAAAGAAGACATGTGGGAAATGTTATTTATTAACTAATTTGTGCGATATGACTCTCTGATTTAAGGGCACAACCTGACACTGTCTGTAGGTTACTCAGCACAATCCTGCTGACAGGTTCCCTTTAAAGTCTTGTAGATATAATTGACAATTGAGGTCCAGTTTGTCTTGTTTCTTTATAAGTTGCAATTATAAAAGTTATACTGGTGCGTATCTTGTAATTACTGTGTTTTTGTTAGGTAAATTTACCTGAAATAACCCGTTTCTGTAATAATCCACAAAATTATATTTAATCTAACAATATACAGTAAGCCCACTGAGTCATGTCACATCACAAAAGAGAAAATCTGCTCTGAGGTCAGTGGCTTTCATCTGGAGATAAGTGACCTCTGGTGAGAACATTCCTGGATCTGGATATTTCTCATTAGATTTCATATTGTAGAATCTCCGCTACAGCAGAATAATTGTGGTATCTACACTAGAGCAAAAATGATGATTTCAATTAGCACAGAGGGACTTTCAAGGTAAGAGATGCTGACAATTCTGCAATAAGTATAAACTGGAAACAGAAAGGGTCGAGCTCTGCATTTGACAGAGGAAGTGTCATTAGAATTCCTCTCTTCTAAGAATGGCTGTCACCGCTGTTTCACGTGGAGAGGCTGTTAAACATAATCACAAGACTGAGAGGAACATTCTTCTTCCTCTGGAAAGCAGCCCAATTCCACTATCTGACAGGAGAAAATTTTTTGAAATGTGAAATGGCAGCGTTTGGAAAACTAATGCCCTTTCCTCCTAAAAAAAGATATTGGAAGACAGCAGGGAGTCTGGTTCAGGTATTGTATCTATGCCTTCTCTGCAAGATGCTGCCTCAAGAAAAAGAAAATGACTTCTCCTGATTTAACCCATCCAATACGTTTGATGTAGTAGCACTGCTGCTGTGTTTGAAAGTCATGAATTTTGAATATAACACATGCACTTCATTTTCCATTGGGATATAATAATCAGAGGTGAAGATTTGCTATGCTAATCTCTATAAAACACCTTGAGAGTTGAGGCTGTATGTAGAATACAGGCATATTGATGTCTTGTTGCCTGTTGCCTTTTCGGCACCAACTTATTCTGCAGAACGATACAGAATTTACCATTAATTAGTCTGTGTCCACAGTAGAGCTCACAATCTAGTCTCCTTATAAACCCTGGGCTACCTGGAGACTTTTTGTAGAGCCACTGGTTGATTTTAATAGCATAGAACTTAATGTATTCCTTTGCATTGCAGGTGTGGCACGAAAGTTAAAATCAATTACGGTAGTTCTGCTACAAAAAGTCTCCGTATAGCCCAAGGCTTCTACAGGCACATGCACACCAATATTCCTAGGAAGCCAATTGACCTATCAGTAAGTTTTGGAGTGTGACGATAGCACAATAAAGGGTTGTGCAATTAAATAGTTAAAACATTTAAGGGGTGGGTAAAAACTAATTAAAATGTCTGCTTGAATAAAAAAAATGTTTCCAAATATTAAAATTATTATGAGTGCCTAAAGGGAACTTATAAGTAGTCTAGGTACAGCTCAAGGAGTCCACTAGGCAGCTTCCTCATCTTTTCCCCACCCAGCTTTACTTAATTGACAGGTTTCTCCCTAAATGCAGATAGAGGAGATCTGTCACCTAAGCTCAGCCAGGTGGAGAAAAGCCAGACAGAGCCTCTTCTTTCTATTCTTTCCTCATTATTCAAGCTGTCTTCTATCTTGTGTGTCAGAGTAAAGCACAAGTTTTTGTAATGAGTGAGCCTCCCGGGATCATGCTGACTATGGTTATGAATGCATAAAACGAATTATGGATTGCCATCATTGATAATTTGCAAATCATTTTGATTCAAGCAATTATTCCCATCCTAAAAATACTGTTCATTGGTAGGGTATTAGATCATTGGTTGAAAATTAGCACCATCTCAGTACAATAAAGGAGTTCTACCACATTAAATAATCCAAAACTATCCGCAAGATATGTGATAAATGTTAGATTTATGGGGTCCACATGCTGGGACCCTCAACTGTCACTGGTATGTGGCTCTCAATCCCCATATCCTTTCTTCCTCTGCTGAGGTTAGAAGGCGTTTGTATGGGATGGTAGTCATGTATATTCACTGATCTTCTTTTCTGCTAGTTATGGTTAACAGCCATGTATAGCTAAGGATCTCACCAGTCATATCCTGTTGTATGAAAATGTGTTAATATTATCTCCATGAGACACAGTGAACATGAATACAGTGTAGATCAATCACATAGGAACATTTGGCACCACTACTGGCCGCTTTAAGATTTGGGATTGATTGCATACAGTTGTAATGCCGATGTTACTCATGAGATAGGTGGCATTCAGATCTAATTGGAAATAGCCCAGTCTAACAAAGTCATAAAAATAACATGAAAAAATGTGTGGCACTACCTATGTCAATCTCAGGGTACAGAATGCCAGGCAATGGCAGTTATATGTACAGGGATTAACATATCATTGGTGCAACCTGTGCAGCCACACAGTGCCAAAGAGGTAATGGGGCTCACTAACCCCTCCAAAACAAGTTGGAATTATGCACTATGATGAGCTCTTGAGCTGCAAAGGGCCCATTTGGGTGGGATCAGGAAAATGCGGCAAATATATCTCGACTTCAGCAAAGCATTTGATAAAGTATGTCATACTATCCTTATTGAAAAAATGACCAAGTATGGGTTTGACAAGGCTACGTGTAGGTGTATTCATAACTGGATTGGTGATCGTACTCAAAGAGTGGTAATAAATGATTTCACATCCAATTGGAAGAGTTTTTCAAGTGGGGTACCACAAGGCTCTGTCTTGGCCACAGTGTTGTTCAACATTTTTATAAGTGGTCTAGATAAGGGAACTGAAGATAAACTAATCAAATTTGCAGAGGATGCAAAGCTAGGAGGGATAGCTAACACTAGAGAAGACAGAGAAAGAATTAATGGAATGGCATTTAACAGGGAGAAATGCAAGATTCTACATCTAGGCAAGAAAAACGAAAATGGGAGGAATAACACATGTGAAAAAAGACTTGGATATACTAATAGATCACAGACTGTACATGAGTCAACGGTGTGATGTGTAATGCTCGTGTGCAGATTGGTTAGCGCGAGCGTGGATTGTGGCCCCACTGTGCCACAAACCAGACTTAGCCCGGAGGGGCATGACTAAGCAGCTACCTTGGTGTTCGCTGGAGCCTCAATTAGTAAGCTCAGGTTTGTGCGGCAGGTAGCTACGAGGTACCACTCTAGGGCATCATCTGGCAGTAGCAGCTGACCCTCAAGGAGACAGGACACTGTAACAACAGGTGCAAGCACGTACTGTAGATATGCTGTCTGGTTCAGCTGATACATAGACAAGCAAGTACTGGGAACCACGGCTGGAATGAAGGCAGGTCGGTGCAGGTGGGCACGGCTGATACTCGGGCAGGCAGTCGGGCACGGCTGATACTCTGGCAGAGATACGAGCCAGTTCAGACTGGAGGGATAGGAACAGTTTCAAGAAGGACTGGGACACAGGCAGGTACAACTGGAATACTGGCGCGGACAGGAATAGAGTCAGAGGCGCGGACAAGCAGGAAACCGCAGATATGGTCAAGCAGGAAGCTGCAGACACGGTCAAGCAGGAAACCGCAGATGCGGTCAAGCAGGAAACTGCAGACGTGGTCAAGCACAGGACAATTGCCAGGACAAGTACAAACAGGACAGACTGGATAGAGTTCACAGTAGACCAATACAAGGACAGTTACAAGCAAGACAGACAAGACCAGATTCACACAGGGTACTAACAATGAAGTTGCAAGTGTACACAAAGATCACTAATGTTGTACAGAGACAACAGATAGGTGCTGGTTCAGATACTTGACGGCTGTGGAGTAGGAACAGGGAAGGGAATGATCCAGACTTGAATACAAACAGTTTCAGGGATAGGTCCTAATTCAGACAAGGACAGACAAAGGTTCAGGATTCAGGCCTGAGTACTCAGCCCTTAGGATGATGGAAACAGGAAAGGTCAGACCCAGGTACAGAATCAGGGTTCAGCCCTGGGTATACAGCTCCCAAGGTAGCAGAAACAAGAACAGGCAAAATCAAAAACAGAACAGGACCTGGCAACTCAGTAGTTGAACACAGACTGAAAGAGAATGTTGCTCAGGCACCTTCCAATTGGAAGCATACAGCCAGGAAGTATGCACACAGCAAGCAGAGGACATGGAGTAGTGAGTAAGTCGGTATCTCTTCATGTTGGGGATGGGAAGCCATGCAGTCATGCCGGCAGGGATGTTACATGATGCAGCAGCAAAAAAGGCAAACACAGTTCTGGAATGTATAAAGAAGCATAGAGTCTCAATCATGTGAAATAATTAACCCCATTTACGCCTTCTTGGTCAAGCCTCATCTGGAATACTGTGCCCAGTTATGGGCACCACATTTTAAAAAAGACATCAAAAACTGGAGCAAGTTCAGAGAAGAGCTACCAGGCTGGTGAGCGGACTGCAAAGTATGTCCTACGATTACAGGATCTGGGAATGTTTAGCTTGCAAAAAAGAAGACTAAGAGGAGACTTAATAGCTGTCTACAAATATCTGATGGCATGTCACAGTGTAGAGGGGTCATCCTTATTTTCATTTTCACATGGAGACATGAGAAGCAATGGAAGGAAACTGAAAGGGAGAAGATACAGATTAGATATTAGAAATTAAACTTTTTGACAGTGAGGCTGAGCAATGAGTGAACAGTTCTCCTTCAATGGAAGTCTTCAAACAGAGGCTGGACAGGCCTCTGTCTGAGATGGTTTAGTGAATCCTGCATTGAGCAGGGGATTGTACATGATGGCCCAGGAGGTCCCTTCCAACTCTACCATTCTATGATTCTATGATATATTGTTCTTGCACATGGGCTGTTTTCAGTGTCTGACTGGATAAAGCTTGGGATACACGCTATATGGCGGAGCCTGCCATTCTCTATCCTATGACTGACCTGTTCTGAGCAAAGTATTTTAAATGTCACTGGGTAGTGCCTCACATTTCTTAGATTGTTAATACTGCAGAGATTTTCTGAATTTTTCTACTCAGTTACAAAAATTTACAACTTTATTAAATGTCATCTTAAATAGTAACCATCATTTGAATTTTTATTTCATAAATCAATAGCACGAAAGAAAGAAAGAAAATAAGAAACTTTGTAACATATCTTATCAGAGTAATCTGCTTCTCTCTCTTCCTGGACAGATCTTTTACTCTCAATTCATTGGTAATATCTGTATTCAGTGAAGATTGCTTTTCACATTACTGAGATAGGAGATGGCAATAGGTTCTTTTAACATTCTGGTTAGAGGAGGAAGGATCTATAGGCAAAAACAAATATTCTTTTGCACGTTTCATAGAATTGTATGGGCACCAACTCTCATCTCCTAACTCAGTAATGGAAAAATCTCTTTTCACTGAAGACAGATTTTACCTCAGAATTGAGAATTTTCTCCACGAGGAGAAGGGCACAGATTTCACCATTAAGATATATTACAACAGTTCTCATTTTCTCATGTACTATTGATTCATAAAATACAAATTAAAACAACGGCTACTCTTTAAGGGAATGCTCACATCTGGGTTGGAGGCTCTGGTTGAACTTCTGTTCCAGATTCCCTTATACTGTTTGTACTACCAAAATAAATTGTGCAGCATTTAGAACTAATTTTTGCAAGGTAAAATTACATGCAACATGATGAAAAGCTGACTGGCCCCATTACAAGTGAATTTGATCCATTGTTCACTGTTAGATTCCATAATGTTATGGATCAGACCTTCCTTTGAGTTCATTATTTGGTTCCTAAGACGGAGAAGAACAAAGTGAATTGAATAGCACAGATGTGAACAGAGTTAAGATGAATGTGTTTGATTAAAAACCCTGTTTACTTTGAAAAATATATTTCCTGAAGGACTTGATTGTAAAAAGAGCTAAATCACCAGACTCTTAAAAAATACAATAATTCATCACTGATTCATCACACTTGAGGACATTGACAGAATGTGAGATTCATCTCTGCAGGATGCATTAGCTCCTGTAGGCACTTTATGTTTCCTAATTTCAATCTTGTACCTGTTTTTTACAGTCTTAAGGGTATGCCACACTAAACAATATCGCTAACGGGATCGCTAAAAAACGTCACTATTTAGCGATCCTGTTAGCGATGTTGTTCAGTGCGGCAGCTGCCAGCGACGAGCTTCCTGCTGTGATCTCGCTCGTCGCTGGAATCGTTCCGGACCCTATTTTCTCGTCGGCGCTCCCGCTGGGTAAGTATCTAATCGCTGTGTGGCACCTTTTCTTAGCGATTTAGCGGTACTTTTGTACCGCTAAAGTCGTTAAGAAGATCGCTAACGGCGATAGCGTCGTTAACTATATCGCTAAATGCGGCAGCATTTAGCGATATAGAAACAATCCCGCTAGCGATCGCATTAGTATGCGTCGTTATCGTGATCGCTAGCGGGATTGTTTAGTGTGGCAGTACCTTTAGTCTACAATTATGCTTAGAAGATCAGAGACTTTATATTTTGGGCACATTAATGACTGAATATACTTTGTTTGATGCTCTGGTCACTGGCAATGTTCTGATCCTGGTTAGAAGTTCAGAGAAAATAAACATGCACATCTCACCATGCCGTCCATCTCATATACTCGGAAATCTTTTGATGCTTATTGTATTTTGCTCGACATGTAGAATAACTATTAATTAACAAGTTTTGAGTTCCACCTTATTGAATTTTTTTCTGCAATAACAACATTCAGTTTTTTTTCATTTAAGTTTCCTGACGTCCTACTGGGATAGTAATGTTCCTTTAGTTACAATGGCCTCAGGTTACAATATTTCATAAGAATATGGCTTTTCCTGGGTAATCATATATTTAAATCAAATTCAACTTGAAGTGCCAGAGGCAGCGCTGATCTGTAGCTCATGTGATTGGCTAGATTATTCCAAGTATTCAACTGGTGAAATATCTAAACTAGTGCATTATATTAGGACAAGTAGAACTAATCAACATATTCCACATTAAGTGCAGGCACAGAGCTGCAGAACAACATTTACTGCCCTGCTCGTTATCTGTGCTGATCATACTGTACTGTTATCTACATACTGCACTGCTATCTACCTGTACTACTTGTAACTTATAGCCCTCTACATACGCTACCCGCCTGCTCTCTACGTATAGTACATATAATATACTGCTATGTGCTAGTGCTACACGCACCTCTCTCTACCTGTGCTACACATACGGCCCTGCTCGATATCTGTGCTGATTATACTGTACTGTTATCTACATACTGCACTGCTATCTACCTGTACTACTTGTACCTTGTAGCCCTCTACATACGCAACATGTAGCCTCCTGCTCTCCAACTATAGTACATATAATATACTGCTATCTGCCAGTCCTACATGCAGTGCTCTATACCTGTGCTACATGTACTGTATTGCCAACTAATTATTCTTCATGTACTTTACTGCACTGTGCCTGTATTATATGTGCTCTGCTGATCTCTACGTGTTGTACTCCTGATTACCTGTTCTACATGTACTGTACTGCCACCTACCTACATTATATGTACTGTGCTGCTCTCTACATGTACTGCTCTCTACCTGTGCTACATGTACTGTACTGCTCTGCACTCTCTACTGCTCTTGAATGTAAATGTCCTTATTTCTAAATTGCTGGGCTTCCCCTCATAAGACTCCCACTTTTCTCAAGTTTATACTTGTATAGCTGTTGGTATAGTAAAGGAGAGAGAATTAGACACATAGACCCACATTTATTATGAGTCACATGCCAGTCTTAAAGCATACTTTGCTGGAGGAAAATGTGGCAAGGCATGTCTACTAATTAATTTAGTGCAGCTTTGGTTGTAATTAAAACTGAAAATTAAACATGCTTCTGCTAGCTTTTGAAGAAAATTTGATGGACACCTTCTGACCAAGCCTCTTGACAACACTAGCACCTGCTTGGCTTTTGACACAGCACAATTTCGCACAGATAAATACACAACAAATTTGGTGCAAATTGAGTGTTAATACCCCCATACTGCAAGTATTAGTTGTATGCCATGGCTATAGGTGTTTTTTTTAACCATCAGTCCATGTGGTGGCGGCTTTTTGAACTGTTCCATTTGGTTACATTGTGACAAAAACGTGGCATTAAAATTGACTGTCACAGGTTATAAATTTAACTTTTCGCCTATTACACTTTAATGTTCCTTAATGTTAGATACAAGAAATAGTAGACATAGAACTGGAGTTTGGTCAGAGATACTACAGGTGACACTCATATGGGCAGTGCTCTCACCTAATTTATTTACTTTACACTATTGGCAAATCGCAAGAATCTAGTTTACAAGGTTGGTTGGACACTAACATTGATTTTAATCCTAAATGTCTATTTATTTAATATAATAATCTACCGGTAATTCCTTTTTCAATATACTTTAATTAAAAAGTCTGTTTTGTTCCCTCTCTTCTCTCTCTTTCATTCCCCCTCTTCTCTCTCTGATTGCTTTATTTTTTTTCCCTATTTCTAGTATGATGACATTTTGATTGAGAACCTCCAGCACATGCTTGAATGTTCAAACGAGACATCATAAGGGGGCAGAGGCTGCAGTCACTGGTGCAGCCTCTATCCCCACCCTGAAATGAAGTGTCATCAGTGATGTCCGGTGGGATAGTCCCTGCTCTACTGAGCATGCATTGATTGTCAATTTTGACGTATGCCCAGTAGAAGCTCCCATGTCACCATGCATTATTCTTTTTGATTCACACTGGCTAACTGAACCAAAATTGCCCCAATTTTTTGGTCTAAAGTAAATTAGCCCTAATGTGGCTTTAACAGATTTTCCATCTTCAAATTATTTTACACCATTGACTGTCCAATGTAATATTAATGAAATCAGCTGTACTTACCTTCCCAAGATCCAGCACTGACTCTCTGTTGCTGCTCCTGTGATTGTTTACAGGCTGTAGCAGTGACATCACAACTACAGTGTAAGTGACCACTGTAGCCAATCACTGGGCTCAGTGGTAAAGTAGATGGTACAGTACAAGCCACTGACCGCAGTGATTAGTTGCAATTTTGGCACATCTTCTACCTGCCTGGTATACTCATAAGTTAAATTTCAAGGGGGTCCAAAAAATGTCATACAACGGCCCCCTTCATATAATTCAAAAGGCAGACCATCATAGTCACGTGTCAGGACTGGCTGCAGTCTTAAGAAATATAGCTTCTTAAACCTGTGTCTCAACTGACCGAGGAGCAATATTTGTAAGCACACATACCAAAGCTGTACTATAGAATTGTGTGACAGGAAAATAAATAATGTTCTCGGCTCACTGAGCACAAAGGACTAAGGCTGCAAAAAAATACTTTGTCTTTTAGTCGGCTGAGAAGATTTTTTTCTTATGTCACAACCCTTTTCGGCTCAGGGGGATATGTGTGCTGCTGATACTGGTCTGTTAGTTGAGACACAGGTTTTGGGAACTGTGTTTCTTCAGACTGCAGTATGTCCTGACACATGTATAAGATCAGCTGCCTTTGTAATTATGTGAATGGGACCATTTTATTATATTCTTGGAGAACACATACTTGTAGTCTCTTGACATTAGCTGAAACCGGCAGTGTCTATCAAAAATTTTGCATGGGGATGAACAACCCCTGTAAGGCAATAATAATTAATTTGACTCTATATGTGAATTCTGAATTGTCTTTATGTATTTGTATGAATATTTTAACATATTTTAACTTTGTAAATTGTCAGGAAGCATGAAGTTGAAATAGTTGCTATGTATTATACTGTCAGGATACTGTAAAAATGCATTTACTATAATTATTACAGCTGATCTATGAAGATGTATTGCATTTTTATGCTTTCATACAGGGATTTGCTACAGGTCATATTAGCTTGGCTATACAACAGCCTAAATTGTATAGATTGAGTATATTTCAGTAACTTATCAGAATAGACACAGCACAGAGGAAATTAGCTGTTTTGTTTGAGTTTTGCAAACCAAGAATGCCAAAATGTAAAATTTTCAACTTCTTCATTTTGCAGATTTCTCGTGGATTTTCATCTCGTAGTTCCAGCTTTCCCAAGTAAGTGTTTATTCCTCTTCCTTTTACAAGTAATGCCTGCTTATAAATTCCTAATTTTTCCCATTAAGGGTACTTGCAAAGTCTTTTTCAGGTGGGCATGCCTCATAGGCCGCAGAAAAAGCTATCAATGAATGGTAAAAAAATGAACTTATTTTATATTCAGAAACATCTTGCTGCGCATGTGTCTATTCTATTGAGCTTATTTTAGCTGATTCAGTTTTCCAAAGATGTGTAGACTGACCATTTTTCAAGTGGCTTTCGCTTGGAAGCTGCTCACTAATTAAAAAAAGAATAATAATTAGAAAAACGCTGGCAGACAAAGACATTGCAAAAAGCTCTCAATGAGCGAAAAATCGCAAAAAATTTACTTCAGGGCAAAGATGCTGACTTATTCTGAAGTGTCTTCTTCCGGAAAACTTGGGTCTACAGACGTCGTTTACAGATACCCTTAGGCTAAGTGCACACGTTCAGGAATATTTGCGTTTTTTCGCGTTTTTTCGCGGGAAAAAACGCATCAAAAACGCATGTATTAAGCATCCTATCATTTAGAATGAATTCCGCAATTTTTGTGCACATGGTGCGTTTTTTTCCGCGAAAAAAACGCATCGCGGAAAATCTAGCAACATGTCCATTAATTTTGCGGAATTCTAGCGTTTTTCCCGCTATATTATTGACCTAGAAAGTTCAGGAAAAAAATCGCGGTAAAATGCGTCAAATCCGCGCAAAAAAAACGCACCAAAAACGCGCAAAATCCGCGCAAAAAAACGTGCGTTTTTGCCGCGAAAAAGTCCGGTTTTGCTCAGGAATATTCTGCAAACATTCTGCAAACGTGTGCACTTAGCCTAAGATTGCTTTTTTAAGCTCACTGGCTTCTATGTATTTTGAACGTAAATTTTCTTTGAACTGTGAAATTAAGTAACATACTATATAATGTTTGACTCCTGCAACCCTGTGACTAAAATCACATTGATTCTGAAAATTGTAGCATCTTGTTCAGGATAATGTGTGTATATGTGAAAGAAATATATATAGACAAGTAGAAAAAAGCTGAAGCAGCACCATAGTACCAGAGGGTGCAAACCCAGAGACTTCAGTCAGTTCCTTAACACATTGATCGCTGACGTCATTATTGCCCCCCAATCAGCGACTATCTGCTGAAGACATTACTGAGATGCTAAGGGATTTTCCCTAGGACGCCAATATTGTTCATGTAATACCGTATAATTTTGATTCATTTTGTGGTGCGTATATATCAGTAAACAGCACTGACAGAATAAACTCTGCTACTGATACATAAGTGGGCAAGTTGAAGATTAAATAATCTATAAAAGGCCTAAAAGTTAAAAATGGCACATTTCTTTTGTATTTTAGGCAGAAAAAATATATATATATCTTCATCTTTTACATTTAAAAAAATTCAATAAGAAAAATGGGCAGATGCAAACGTTTGGGCACCCTTGGAGATTTGTGTGCTAAGATGACTTTAACCAAGGTTTCAGGCCTTAATTATCCTCCTAGGGTTATGGCTTGTTCACTATCATCGTTAGGAAAGGCGAGGTGATACAAATTTCCCAGCTTTATAAAAACTCAGCCTCCTCTAACCTTGTGCCAAAAAACAGTAGTCATGGGTTCTTCTAAGCAGCTGCCTAGCACTCTGAAAATGAAAAAGAAAAAGGGTGCAGGCCCACAAAGCAGGAGAAGGCTATAAGAATATAGCAAAGCGTTTTAAAGTTGCCCTTTCCTCAGTTCAGCATGTAATTAACAAAAAGGCAGTTAACAGGAACAGAGGAGGTCAAGATAAGGTCTGGAAGTCCAAGCAAAATTTCAGTGAGAGCTGCAAGTTTTTATTTTGATTTCTGGGGTGCTGCCACTTTATTTATAAAGTGTGCATATATGGTGCTTCCCATAAAAAAAATGAATACACTTTATTTGAAAAGTTAGATTTTAAATAATTTTTTTTTTACTGAACATATGAACAGTTTCTAAAATATTGAGAAGTCTGAGTTTCATAAACATTTTTTTTTTAAATCCGATCATTTTTATGGATTATTTGATTTTTATAAACAATTACATACATCTAGCGTTTTCGAGAACTGGAGCAGAGGTTGATCATCTGCACTACCGCTCCAATCATTGTTAATGGGACTGCCTGAGATCACCGAAGCGCTCTGCTGATCTTTGGCGTTCCCGTTATAATGAATGGAGCAGTAGTGCAGATGCCTCTGCTTGATGCAACCGGGGACTCTTCAGATCTCCGGTCCTCAGGATCGGTGGCAACCATGGCGCTTGGGCCTCCAGTGATCGGAAAGTTATTCCCTATCCCATAGATAGGGAATAACTTTCAAACTTGAGAACTTTTGGGATTTTTTTTGTTTCATGCCCATTCTGAGCAGATTGGTGGGTCACACAGTTCTGAGGCCACCATCAGTCACTAAGCAAAGACTCCCTAGAAGACCGCAGCTCTGGAGACAGGATAGCAGGCACAGCGCAGAGTGGGTCCAGTGAGTAGAAAGTCATAGCCCTGTCTTCTGAGCTGTGCACATCTAAGAGGTCTTTTGAGCAATCGGTGGGGTCCTCAGGTGGCATCCCATGATGCCCCGTCTCTATACTGAGGCAACTTCTCACACCAATCTGCTGAGAATTAATGGACCTAACACAAGTAAGATATCTTCCAAAAGTTATGTTAATCTTTAAATGTTCAATAAAGCTCCTGCGTGAGACAGGTATATATATGTATATATACACACTATTGATACACTACTGATAATGTGTTTCCCGTCTGTTGGTATAGAGGAATTTAAGTAGCATAGATAGGAAACAAAGATAACTTTTAGCAAGCTGAATCTTTATTAAGTTAATAAATTACATTTGCTAAATTATTTTTGAAATAGAATAATTTACAATCCAAGAATTGCCGAGCAACAGTTTGTCACAAAAGAAGTCAAGGGTCTTTAGATTTAAATTGATGTTGTAATCTGAAAATTCTGTGTCTGGCTACAGTGTGTAATAAGTTACATTTCTTCAGACGTGTTCGTTGTAATGTGATCAATTTTAATTTTAATTATCTGATTAATACATTTTACGTAAAATTGTTATAGCCCTTTAAGTTAAGGCATCTGTAAGATCTTCCAGTGAAGACACATTAGTGGATATAATTGCTACAATGGCCCCTGAGGTTATGTTTTGGCAGGGTGAAATGTAGTGGTTGCCCTATCTGTCAGTGATTGTATGCTTACATGTAATATTTTCATAACAAAGCCATTAACAATTGACGGCCTCTCTAAATCAGCGTTAGATGGCTGTTTTAACCATTTCATTGTACTGTCTATGTGGGCAGACATTTGTATGTATATTTGATCATTGCAAAAACAGTGCTACAGAAACAATTTGATATTGAAACATTTTACAAACTGCAAAAAAAAATGCCTAATTTTACTAATGATAGATAATACTTTTATTGTTTGGCGCTCTTGCGCAAGGTAAATTTCCTAATGAAAGGAAGGCGTCATTCTTACACATTGGTACATGTTTCGTAAAAAGTCTGTGAGAACTCTTAAATAAGTTGTCTCATGTTCTTTAATGTTTAAAGGGGTGGTCCGAAACTATCATTTATTTTAATCCTAAATGTATGTCTAGTTAATAATTACTGGCCACCATACAGTCTATCAGAGTAGCCTAGGCAAGGATCTAATGACCTAAGAGTAATGTCCTGAGTAATCCGAACCTTCCACTCCCGTCTCCAAGACTTCTCACATGCTGCACCAATTCTTTGGAATGCACTACTCAGGACAATTCGATTAATCCCCAATACACACAGTTTTAAGCGTGCCCTCAAAACGCACTTCTTCAGACTGGTCTACCACCTCAACATATTTATCTAACTATCCCAGTTTTGCCCATTCAAAATTTTCTTCGTAACCAGGACCCTTGTATCATGTTCCCACATGCTTTATGCATTTAATAACCCTCTGTGTCTGTACTCTTACACATTCTGGCTCATAACCGGTTCATGCAGTATTACAGGAACACACAAATTATTACACTATGGCTGGTCCGAACAATGAAAGCAATTGTTACCATCCACCTTTCGGGTCTCCCCTATTTCCTCAGAAATTGTAAGCTTGTGAGCAGGGCCGTCACTCCTCTTGTATCTGTTGATTTATATGATTATTGATATTCTTTAATGTCTGTTATTGCCTGAACAAGACCCCTCTATAATGTAATGTGCTACGGAATACGTTGGCACTATAGAAATAAAATTATTATTATTATGAATTATTATTATTTAAATATCAATGATAACACCCTCCACATGATTTTTTGCTGCCCATCTGCAAATGCCACTTTATTTGGACGTCTTATTCCAACTTCTGCACTGCATATTGTATGTATAATATAAGTGTAATGTATGTAGTACAGTTCATATAGCGTCTTGTGCTTGGGTGCGATGAAAACACAGGAGTCACAGGTTTGATATAGAAAAGTCCTGTATTACTTCATACAAGTTGGCAGAAATAGTCACACAGTTTGCAGACACAGAAACAGGAGACACAGCAGGCCAGAGTAATCCAAGCTCATCAATCACTCTCCAATACAGATTCAGGATCTTCTTCTCTGTTACCGTAAGTCCATGCAAACGTGGGTCTTTCAAAGAGCAGGGTTCAGAGTCCACAAGTGCTTCAGAGTTCCTCAGTAGGAATAGCTGGAGTACAAGGTCCAAGGCTTACAGGAGTCAAGTCACAGGTTCACTGCAGGCTAGATTCTGAAGCACTGATTGCTCAGCTGTGGCTGCTTAAGAAGCAAAGGAGAGAATCAGGGTGGGAACATGCAAGCTGGAAACTCCATTTTGACTGAGGGCAAGATAGCTGCAGCAAGACAGAAAGTAAAATGGCTGACGAACAAACTGAGTTTCAGGAATATATACATAGAACCTTACATTACTCCCCCCTTAAGGACAACCTCCGGATGACCTCAGACCAGGCTTGTGTGGGTACCTCTGATGAAACTGACGGAACAAGCGAGGAGCATTAACCTTATTGACCGGTTCCCATGAGTTGTCCTCCACTGGGTAGCCCTGCCATTTAATCAGATATTGTAACTGATTTCTATACAACCTGGAATCTAAAATCCTTTCCACCACAAATTCTTCCTGACCATCGACTAGCACTGGGTCAGGGCAAGGAGAGGAACGTCCAGGAAACGTATTGGGTGTCACAGCCTTTAGTAGGGATACATGAAAGACAGGGTGGATTCTCATAGTTCTGGGCAGTTGAAGACGACAAGCAACGGCACTTATAATTTTACTGATTTTATAGGGTCCAATGTACTTATGTCCCAACTTAGACGATGGAATCCTTAACTTAAGATTTCTGGTTGACAGCCAGACCAAGTCTCCTACCTTGAAAGCTGGTGCAGGTTTACGAAATTTATCTGCTGCTTTCTTGTACCTTTCTTGAGCCGATTCCAGATTTTCCTTTAGAAGATCCATATTCTTCTGTAAAGACGTGATTCTTTCAGCCACTGCTGGTAAAGGCGTTTCTATGGGAAATCGTGGTAGAATGTTAGGATGATAACCTAGATTAGAGTAAAAAGGAGACTGTTTAGTGGAGGCACTCTGAGAGTTGTTATACGAGAACTCAGCTAATGGAAGTAGATCCACCCAATCATCCTGTAGGTGGCAGATAAAGCAGCGGAGATACTGCTCCAGGGTTTGATTGGTTCGTTCGGTCTGTCCATTAGTCTGGGGATGAAAAGCAGAAGAAAGGTTTACTTTAATGTCCAATGCTGCACAGAAATTTTGCCAAAACCTAGAAGTGAATTGCACCCCTCGATCCGAAATAACCTCATCCGGTACTCCATGTAAGCGAAACACATCTTTAATCATCAAATCTGATGTCTGTTTTGCAGTGGGTAAGCCAACACAAGGGATAAAATGAGCTGCCTTTGTTAGACTGTCAACAACCACTAGAATGGTGTTCTTCCCCTGAGAGGTTGGTAACTCCACAATGAAGTCCATAGAAATGGATCCCCACGGGCGGGACGGGTGGGAAGAGGCTGTAACAGACCAGTTGGTGAGGAGCGAGGTGTTTTGCATCTTGCACAGACCTCACATGAAGTGACATAATTCAAAACATCCTTCCTGCAAGTGGGCCACCAAAAGAAACGAGAAAGAAATTCCTGTGTCTTTAGAATTCCTCTATGCCCAGCTATCTTGGAATCGTGAATGAGTTGCAATACTCTTAATCTGACTGTTTCAGGAATATACAGACGTTGTCCCTGAATCCACACACCATTCTTAAAGACAAGACTTACGTCCCTTGGGGGTTGTGCCAAAAAGGAATCCGCATGGTATGCTTCCTTGATGTCCTTAAGTAGGTCTTGATTATGAATTACTCCTAGGAATCTAGAGTCAGGAAGAATAGTCTTAGGAGGAGTAATTGGACGTGTCTCTGCTGAGTAAATCCTAGAGAGTGCATCAGCCTTTCCATTGCGCGATCCTGGTCTATAAGAGATGATAAAATTAAATTGGTTTAAGAAAAGATTCCAGCGAGCCTGGCGAGGAGTCAGGCACTTAGCCGACCTGATAAACTCAAGGTTACGATGGTCTGTCAGGATGACTATTTGCTGTGCAGCTCCCTGAAGAAGGTGTCTCCATTCTTTGAAGGCGGCAATAATGGCCAACAACTCTCTATTGCCCACATCGTAGTTCCTCTCAGCCGAAGACAACTGCTGGGAAAAGAAGGCACAGGGATGCAAGACATTCTTCTCACCTGTTCTCTGAGAGAGTATAGCTCCAACGGCACAGTCTGAAGCATCCACCTCTATTATGAAGGCAAGCTCGGGGTTGGGATGTACTAGGATAGGTGCAGTGGTAAATTTATCTTTTAGACGGGAAAATGCTTCCTGGGCTTGGGGAGTCCAGGAAAACCTAGACTCTTTCCGGGTAAGTTGAGTGATAGGTGACACTACCTCAGAGATATTTCTAATGAAACGTCTATAGAAGTTGGCAAACCCGATGAAGCGCTGTACCTCCTTCACATTTCTAGGACTTGGCCAATCCTTGATGGCTTGGGTTTTGCTTCCATCCATACTAATTCCTTGTGTAGACAGTACATACCCCAGAAATTGAATTTCGGTCCTATGGAATTCACACTTTTCAAGTTTGATGTAAAGATGATTTTGTCTTAGACGTTCCAAGACCATTCTCACATGTCCATGATGTTCCTCTGTGGAGTTAGAAAAAATTAGAATATCATCCAAATAAATTACCACGAATGTATCTAGGAGATCCCTGAAGATGTCATTCACCAAGTGTTGGAAAGTGGCTGGGGCGGTACTCAGACCAAAAGGCATAACTAGATATTCAAAGTGTCCATAGCGTGACCTGAATGCAGTCTTCCATTCATCCCCAGGTCTAATACGGACTAAGTTATAGGCCCCACGAAGATCTAGTTTAGAAAAAATTTTGGCATGTCGCACTCTCTCCAATAACTCAGGGATTAAAGGCAATGGATAACGGTTTCTAATAGTAACCTTATTGAGTTCCCTATAGTCTACGCATGGTCTCAGAGATCCATCTTTCTTCTTTACAAAGAAGATGGGTGCACCTGCAGGAGATGAAGAGGGGCGTATGAAGCCCTTGGCTAGATTTTCATCTATGTAATCCTTTAAAGCCTTTAGCTCGGGCCCCGCCAGGGGGTAGATCTTACCAAAAGGTATCTCTGCTCCAGGCAATAATTCAATTGGACAATCATATGGACGGTGAGGAGGAAACTGGTCAGCGTTCTTCTTGTCACATAAATCCACATAGTCCTGGTATACAGCTGGTAGTTCAGGGACTGACATGATTCCTTTAGGAACAGAGCAAGCTGAAACTTTTGGACTCATCTGTTTCTCTGGAAAGTGTAATTCCTTGGTCTCCCAGTTAATGGTAGGATTCTGAGCCTGCAGCCATGGTAGCCCTAGAATAATGGGAAAGTGGGGAGAAGAGATAAGCATAAAGGACAGTTTCTCTTGATGATCTTTACCCATAAGAACCCTCAAAGGCTCTGTTTCCTGATCCACTGGTCCAAAGGTCAGCAGGGAGCCATCCACAGTTTCCATCTGTACTGGAGTAGCCTTCTTCACTGAACGTATTCCCTGTTTCAGAGCAAAGGAGACATCCATAAAATTTCCACTTGCCCCTGAGTCGATCATAGCAGAGCTAGACACCCAAGCTGAGTCAACCCAGAGTTTGATGGAAAGAAAGCAATGAGAATTGTTTTTCTTACAACTCAGCTGGGACACCGCTGAGGAAACTTGAAAAATGGCAGCGTTTACACAGTCAACGTCCTCAGAGGTAACGGAGTTTAAGTCCGAGAAATCAAGATCTGTTGCTGCAGATCTCTCTGGAGCCTGAGGCTCGGACCTGACAGATCCCCTCTCGCAACACTCACAATGAATGAGTGCTGCAGTAGTCTTACGAGAACGGCTGGGGCAGTTTATAATGAAGTGCCCTGACTTACCACAATAGAAACATAGATTCTCCTTAAAACGATGTTCCTTGCGTGCATCACTAACCGTCGTTGTAAAGAGTCTACCTGCATGGGTTCAGGTTCAGGTTCCCGTGTAATCCTACTCAAAGGTTCCTTAGCTGGAGAGGAAGGTAGGAAAAGGTTAGTACGATTGCTTTCGAACCATCTCTCTTGCCTGCGTTCAGTCAGACGAGTATCAATACGGATGCAGTAGTTAATAAAGTCACCTAACGCAGTGGGAGGGTCGGCACGAGCAAGTTCATCCTTAATCAGTGGAGATAACCCCTTTCGAAAAATAGATTTTTTGGCGGAACTGTCCCAGGTGGTATCAAGGGCCCATCTCCTGAAATCCAAGGCATATTCAGCTACCGAGTGCTTACCTTGGCGCAAAGCTAACATGGCTGCTTCAGCTGTGCACCTCGATTGGGGTCATCAGACACCTGCCCCATGGCTGAAATAAAATCATCAAGGTGATTCAAACAATCATCCTCAGTCTCAATCAGAGGGTTTGCCCACATTAAAGCCTTGTTGGTAAGCAACATAATTATAGTAAGCACCTTAGATCGTTCAGTGGGAAATTGTGAAGCATATGCAGAAAAAAAAGATTGCATTGATTAATAAATCCCCTGAATTTCTCACGTTCACCACCAAAACGAAAAGGGGGCAACTTGGGAATCCCAGCACTCGGGGCTACGGCAGGAGCCTGGACTCGCCCCTCTAGAACCTCAATCCTGGCTCGCAAATCCTGGGTAGTCTGTCCAACCACTTGCAAATTGTGATTATTGAGGTCCTGTAGATTTGTAAAACGGGTCTTTATATTCTGCAAATCTGCAAGGATATTATCAGTCACTCCGCAAAGTTCCTTTATGCGGGCCTCCATTTTCCAGATCTTTTAAGACAGGATTACTGGAAGAAGAGGAGAGAAAAAAAAAACCAATAGTGTTCACCTGTGGCAACACTGCAGAGAGAGAAAAAAAAATTAAGGGAACTGCTCACCTGGAATGGTTGTGAGAAGTCACAACCACTATCATCACAGAAAGTTTCAACCAGACATCTGATATCCAGAGTTACAGCAGACAAAAAAGAGAAAAGAAAGGAAAAAAAAAAAAACAATAGTGTTTACCTGTGGTAACACTGCAAAAAGAAAAAACTTAAGGGAATTGCTCACCTGGAATGGTTGTGAGAAGTCACAACCACTGTCATCACAGAAAGTACAACCGGACGTCTGATATCCACAGTACAGCAGACACAGCCTTCCAGACCCAGCAGACACTAACGTTTTGGCTTCAGAATCTTGTAATGTATGTAGTACAGTTCATATAGCGTCTTGTGCTTGGGTGCGATGAAAACACAGGAGTCACAGGTTTGATATAGAAAAGTCCTGTATTACTTCATACAAGTTGGCAGAAATAGTCACACAGTTTGCAGACACAGAAACAGGAGACACAGCAGGCCAGAGTAATCCAAGCTCATCAATCACTCTCCAATACAGATTCAGGATCTTCTTCTCTGTTACCGTAAGTCCATGCAAACGTGGGTCTTTCAAAGAGCAGGGTTCAGAGTCCACAAGTGCTTCAGAGTTCCTCAGTAGGAATAGCTGCAGTACAAGGTCCAAGGCTTACAGGAGTCAAGTCACAGGTTCACTGCAGGCTAGATTCTGAAGCACTGATTGCTCAGCTGTGGCTGCTTAAGAAGCAAAGGAGAGAATCAGGGCGGGAACATGCAAGCTGGAAACTCCATTTTGACTGAGGGCAAGATAGCTGCAGCAAGACAGAAAGTAAAATGGCTGACGAACAAACTGAGTTTCAGGAATATATACATAGAACCTTACAATAAGTCTATTTTATTTTTTTTCCATTTGCTCCATTCAACGCAAATGTATTACTCATTTATTGCAACCAAGCCCTGTATTTCGTAAGACCATCTTTTACAGTGCGACACGCGTGGCTTCTCCATCCTTCAAGTGTTAAAGAATTCAAAATAATCCAATCATAAAATCATGCTTTAGTTTTGATACTGGTGGTTTAAATCATAAACAGCCTCTGTTCACACTGCCATCATAGTTACTGCTCATCAGACTCCATTTGCCCTTAAAGAGAATCTGTCACCACGATTTTGCCACCTAATCTGACAGCAGCATAGTGTAGGGTCAGAGACCATGATTCCAGCGATGTGTCACTTACTAGGCTACTTAGTGTAATTTTGATACAATAACTGTTTTATCAGCAGGAGATTATCACTAGAGGACTAGTAAACCTGCTGTCAGGTAGTGCTCTATATTCATGAGCTCTATGTAACCCTACCCCCACCATTGATTGGCAGCTTTCTGCCTCTGCACAGTGTACACAGAAAGCTGCCAATCAATGCTGTGGGCAGGGTTATAAAGGGCTCAACATTTAGAGAACTGCTAGTCTGCAGCAGAGAAAGCTGGGATTGTATCAAAAAGACGAAAAGCAGCTCAGTAGGTGACACATCGCTGGAATCAGTGTCTCTGCCCCTACAATACGCTGATTTCAGCAAAACCCTAGTAACAGATTTCCTTTAACCCCTTACTGCCATCGGACGTACTATCCCGTCCATGGTACCTGGGCCCGTATGACTGGGGACGGGATAGTACGTCATAGGCGATCAGCTGCGCTCCTGAGGGGAGCGCAGCTAATCGCCGCCGGGTGTCAGCTGATTATCACAGCTGACACCCATGACTGTGTGTCAGGAGCGGTCACGGACCGCTCCCGGCACATTAACCCCTAGCACACCGCGATCAAACATGATCGCGGTGTACTGGGGGCACAGGGGAGGATCGCGCAGGGTGGGGGCTCCCTGCGCGCCCCCCTGAGACCCTCAGAGCAGCGCGATGTGATCGCGCTGTTCTGAGGGCTTCCTCCCTCCCAGGACCCGGATCCAAGATGGCGCCGGGGTCCTGGAGGGAGGCGGCTACCTCAGTGCCTGCCGAGAGCAGGCACTGAGAAGCCTGCATCTATGCCTGTGCGATCGCTGGTGTGACAGAGTGCTGTGCACACTGTCACACCAGCGATCTGATAAAATACTGTGATGTCCCACCCTGGGACAAAGTAAAAAAGTTAAAAAAGTAAAAATAAACATGTGTAAAAAAAAAATCCAAAATAAATAAAAAAAAAAAAAAATATTCCCCAATAAATTCACTTCTTCCTATAAATAAAAAAAAAAACAATAAAAGTACACATATTTGGTATCGCCGCGTCCGTAACGACCCCCCCTATAAAATTGTCCCACTAGTTAACCCCTTTAGTGAACCCCTTAAAAAAAAAAAAAAAACGAAGCAAAAAATCAATGCTTTATCATCATACTGCCGAACAAAAAGTGGAATAACACGCGATCAAAAAGACCGATATAAAAAAACATGGTACCGCTGAAAACGGCATCTTGTCCCGCATAAAACGAGCCATCATAAAGCATCATCAGCGAAAAAATAAAAAAGTTATAGCTCGCAGAATAAAGCGATGCAAAAATAATTATTTTTTATATAAAATTGTTTTTATTCTATAAAAGCGCCAAAACATGAAAAAATGATATAAATGAGGTATCGCCATAATCGTACTGACCCGAAGAATAAAACTGCTTTATCAATTTTACCACACGCGGAACGGTATAAACGCCTCCCCCAAAAGAAATTCATGAATTGCTGATTTTTGTTCATTCTAACCTCCCAAAAATCGAAATAAAAAGCGATCAAAAAATGTCACGTGCTCAAAAATGGTACCAATAAAAACGTCAACTCGTCCCGCAAAAAATAAGACCTCACATGACTCTGTGGGCCAAAATATGCAAAAATTATAGCTCTCAAAATGTGATGATGCAAAAACTATTTTTGCAATAAAAAGCGTCTTTTAGCGTGACAGCTGCCAATCATAAAACCCGCTATAAATAGTAAATCAAACCCCCCTTTATCACCCCCTTAGTAAGGGAAAAATAATAAAATTAAAAAAAAGCATTTATTTCCATTTTCCCATTAGGGTTAGGGTTAGGGTTGCGGCTAAAGTTAGGGTTAGGGTTAGCGCTAAAGTTAGGATTAGGGTTAGGGTTGGGATTAGGGGTGTGTTAGGGTTAGATTTGTGGTTAGGGTTGGGACTAGGGTTAGGGGTGTGTTGGGGTTAGGGTTGGAGTTAGAATTGGGGGGTTTCAGCTGTTTAGGCACATCAGGGGCTCTCCAAATGTGACATGGCGTCTGATCTCAATTCCAGCCAATTCTGCGTTGAAAAAGTCAAACGGTGCTCCTTCACTTCTGAGCTCTGCCATGCGTCCAAACAGTAGTTTATCCCCACATATGGGGTATCAGCGTACTCTGGACCACAAGAGTTATTGTGCAATTTGTCCTATTTCTTCTGCTACCCTTGGGAAAATAAAAAACTGGGGGCGAAAATATCATTTTTTACAAAAAAAAATATTTTTTTGTTTTTACGGCTGTACATTATAAACTTCTGTGAAGCACTTGGGGCTTCATAGCGCTCACCACACATCTAGATAAGTTCCTTGTGGGGTCTATTTTCCAAAATGGGGTCACTTGTTGGGGATTTCCACTGTTTAGGCGCATCAGGGGCTCTCCAAATGCGACATGACGCCCCCAGACCATTCCATCAAAGTCTGCAATCCAAAACGTCACTACTTCCCTTCCGAGCCCCAACGTGTACCCATACAGTAGTTTTCTCCCACATATTGGATATCAGCGTACTCAGGACAAATTGGACAACAACTTTTGGGGTCCAATTTCTCCTGTTACCCTTGTAAAAATAAAATATTGGGGCAAAAAAATCATTTTTGCAAAAAAAAAAAGGATTTTTTATTTTTACGGCTGTGCGTTATAAACTTCTGTGAAGCACTTCGGGGTTCAAAGTGCTCACCACACATCTAGACAAGTTCCTTGTGGGGTCTATTTTCCAAAATGGGGTCACTTGTGGGGGGTTTCCACTGTTTAGGCGCATCAGGGGCTCTCCAAATGCGACATGACGCCCCCAGACCATTCCATCAAAGTCTGCAATCCAAAACGTCACTACTTCCCTTCCGAGCCCTGACGTGCGCCCATACAGTAGTTTTCTCCCACATATTGGGTATCAGCGTACTCAGGACAAATTGGACAACAACTTTTGGGTTCCAATTTCTTCTGTTACCCTTGTGAAAATAAAATATTGGGGGCGAAAAAAATCATTTTTGTAAAAAAAAAAAAGATTTTTTATTTTTACGGCTGTACGTTATAAACTTCTGTGAAGCACTTCGGGGTTCAAAGTGCTCACCACACATCTAGATAAGTTCCTTGTGGGGTCTATTTGCCAAAATGGGGTCACTTATGGGGGGTTTCCACTGTATAGGTGCATCAGGGGCTCTCCAAATGTGACATGACGCCCCCAGACCATTCCATCAAAGTCTGCAATCCAAAACGTCACTACTTCCCTTCCGAGCCCTGACGTGCGCCCATACAGTAGTTTTTCCCACATATTGGGTATCAGCGTACTCAGGACAAATTGGACAACAACTTTTGGGTTCCAATTTCTTCTGTTACCCTTGTGAAAATAAAATATTGGGGACGAAAAAATCACTTTTGTAAAAAAAAAAAAGATTTTTTATTTTACGGCTGTACGTTATAAACTTTAGTGAAACACCTGGGGGTTAAAAGTTCTCACCACACATCTAGATAAGTTCCTTAAAGGGTCTAGTTTCCAAAATGGCGTCATTTATGGGGGTTTCCACTGTTTAGGCAGATCAGGAGCTCTCCAAACACGACATGGCGTCCAGCCAATTCTGCGTTGAAAAAGTCAGACGGCGCTCCTTCCCTTCCAAACTCTGCCATGCACCCAAACAGTGGTTTACCCCCACATATGGGGTATCAGCGCACTCAGGACAAATTGCACAATAACTTTTGGAGTCTTGTTACCCTTGGAAAAATAAAAATTTGGGTGAAAAGATCATTTTTGTGGAAAAAATATGATTTTTAAATTTTACGGCTCTACGTTATAAACTTGTGTGAAGCACTTGGGGGTTCAAATTGCTCACCAAAGATCTAGAAAAGTTCCTTAGGGGGTCTAGTTTCCAAAATGGGGTCATTTGTGGGGGGTTTCCACTGTTTAGGCACATCAGGGGCTCTCCAAATGCAACATGGCATCCAATCTCAATTCCAGCCAATTTTGGTTGGAAAAAGTCAAATGGTGCTCCTTCCATTCCGAGCTCTGCTGTGCGCCCAAACAGTGGTTCCCACCCACATATGGGGTATCAACGTACTCAGGACAAATTGGACAACAACTTATGTGGTCCAATTTCTCCTGTTACCCTTGAGAAAATAAAAAATTAGTGACTAAAAGATAATTTTTGTGGGAAAAAAATAGGATTTTTTATTTTCATGCCCGGGCATTATAGACTTGTGTGAAGCACTTGGGGGTTCAAAGTGCTCACCAAAGATCTAGATAAGTTCCTTAGGGGGTATAGTTTCCAAAATGGGGTCACTTGTGGGGGGTTTCCACTGTTTAGGCTCATCTGGGGCACTGCAAACGGAACATGACCCTCATCAACTTCTGCATTCCAAAACGTTACTACTTCCTTTCCAAGCCCTGCCGTGCACCCAAACAGTTCCCCCCCCCACATATGGGGTATCAGCGTACTCAGGACAAATTGGACAACAACTTTTGGGGTCCAATTTCCTTGGGTAAATTCAAAAATTTGGGACTAAAAAATCATTTTTGTGGAAAATTGTTTTTTTTTTTTTTTCACACCCAGGCATTATAAGCTTTTGTGAAACACTTGGGAGTTCAAAGTGCTCACAACAGATCTAGAGAAGTACCTTAGGGGGTCCAGTTTCCAAAATGGTGTCACTTGTGGGGGTTTCCACTGTTTAGGCGCATCAGGGGCTCTCCAAACACGACATGGCGTCCAATCTCAATTCCAGCCAATTTTAGTTTGAAAAAGTCAAACGGCGCTCCTTCCCTTACGAGCTCTGCCGTGTGCCCAAACAGTGGTTTTCCCCCACATATTGGGTATTGGCGTACTCAGGAGAAATTGCATAACAACCTTATCTGTCCATTTTCTCCTTTTACCCTTGTGAAAATAAAAAAAAAGTTTGTAAAAGATCATTTTTGTGGCTAAAAAGTTAAATATTCATTTTTTCCTTCCACGTTGCTTTAGTTCCTGTGAAGCACCTGAAGGGTTAATAATCTTCTTGAATGTGGTTTTGAGTACCTTGAGGGGTGCAGTTTTTAGAATGGTGTCACTTTTGGGTATTTTCTGCCATATAGACCCCTCAAAGTGACTTCAAATGAGAGGTGGTCCCTAAAAAAATGGCTTTGTAAATTTTGTTGTAAAAATGAGAAATCGCTGGTCAACTTTTAACCCTTATAACTTCCTAACAAAAAAAAATTTTGGTTCCAAAATTGTGCTGATGTAAAGTAGACATGTGGGAAATGTTATTTCTTAACTATTTTATGTGACATATTTCTCTGTTTTAAGGGAATAAAAATTCAAAATTTGAAAATTGCAAAATTTTAAAAATTTTCGCCATATTTGCGTTTTTTTCAAAAATAAACGCAAGTTATATCGAAGAAATTTTACTTCTAACGTGAAGTACAATATGTCACGAGAAAACAATCTCAGAATCGCGAAGATCCGTTGAAGCGTTCCAGAGTTATAACCTCATAAAGAGACAGTGGTCAGAATTGTAAAAATTGGCCCGGTCATTAAGGTGCAAACCACCCTTGGGGGTGAAGGGGTTAAAAATGATGGATCCATGATAAGTCATTGAGATGAGTTAGGATCCATTACAAATTAGTTCTGTTTAAGACATC
Source organism: Oophaga sylvatica (assembly GCA_033576555.1). Taxonomy (NCBI): domain Eukaryota; kingdom Metazoa; phylum Chordata; class Amphibia; order Anura; family Dendrobatidae; genus Oophaga; species Oophaga sylvatica. The sequence goes on along the minus strand of JARQOD010000001.1, from coordinate 781,444,281 downwards.
GTGGATCTTTTTCAAATCCACACCAGGGAGATAATTATTTTGTGATATGTTTATTCTCCTCCCCTTTAAAGTGTTAATCTTTTCTATTATTGGTTGATATTTCTTTAGAGACCTTCAATGATGGGATCACTTATGTGATTTTTTTTCTTTACTTTTCCACTGCATATTTATAAAGCCTGTAGAAATAAATTTGTTCACTTGTTTCATCATTTTTTTTCAAAGGAAGACCTTCTTAGCAGGCTGGAGACAAAGAGTTCTTGTTTTCCATAATGATCTTATTGAGTTGATTATGCATTATAGAATGATAAATCCTACTAGGTTACTCGCCTTTGGTAATGCATCTTAAAATTGATTATATTGAGTACATACATATTAAGTATTTGTTGTATGCCCTTAATGAGAAAAAATGTTTCCATAATACGGAGAGGCATCTAGCCAGTGTTATGTAAAATGGATTTGTTTGAAATACTTCTCTGTTTCAGTACTCAGAGCATGTACAGCACACAATGATTAAAAACACAAAGCTTAAAACGGAGAGGTTTTGTAGCGATCCAAGAAATAAATAATTGGACTATTACACATTGGTTTGGATCCTGCAGGCATGGGTTATTTATTTTCATCTGCTCCTCTTCTATCTTCTGTAAAGACCACATACACTTTAGAATAACTACGGCCGAATTTGCCCAAAGTCGACTGACTGTCTAATATTGCATGGAACTACCAATTAAGAGAAAAGCCACCGCCAGGGAAATTTGGCAGCGTCTCTCTCATTGAGCACAGGAGCGGTCAGCCAGCTGAGTACTTCTGTGTATGGGAGAATTGGGTGGAGATAGCCGTCTGGCCGACAAAGGTATCTGTCTGACATTTTAGGATGTGAGGTTTTCGTGCGTTTTTTCACTGCTCCAAAAACGCAGCGTCTTTATTTATAAAAATCTCATATCCACTGTGCTTCTTTTTTTTTCCTTTTTTACGCAGCGTGAACTGTCCTGTGGTGCGTGTGTCACATCCACAACATGTCAATTCAGCTTGCTAGTACGCAGAGTTTTATGTGTAGATTTTTCCCATAGACATGCGTTCTTAGTGCATGTCTGCTACTGAAACGCATCAAAAGCGCATGTAATCCGCACCTTGGTGTATCAAGCTATGGACACAAAACACCTGGGATGATTAATGAAGAGATGACTGCAAAGTTTCTTTTTTTTTTTAATTTTTTTTTTTTACCAGCAATAAAAATATTTTCATAGGTGGACATATTGTTTAATAAGATTACATCTGTTGTATTGTCTGTACTGTGGATTGGAAGTGCGCTTGGTAGAATATAATCATGTACATGCTACTGATATTACTGGAGCATTGCAATAAATAGATTCTGAATACGCATGAGTTTATCTCCCACGCTTTTCTGCAGTTTACCCTCAGAACAATGTTTTCTTTTTATTTAGATTTATAAGCGGTAAATATGATTAAATGCAGTATTGGTTTTATATAATTTTTGTATTAGTTGGCCAAACCGTAGCAAGCAGTCATACAGACACAGAGGAAAAATGATTAAGAAATAGATTTTGCATCAAATGTATTATTTGGCATATTTTAGATTTCTGTTATTGTTTTTGTATACTTTTACTTTGTTAGTGATTATGTTGCTTGTTGTATTGTAGAAAATCGGAAGCTACTGTAAACGGTTTACATGGAAGGAATCTAATGTAACAGTGGGCAGGGGGCTGCGCCATCTTCAGCAACCATCATTTAACCTTATCACATATATTATTATCTGAGTAGTGCAGGATGAAAAGCAAGGGTTTGTATTGTCATTGCAAGCGTTGAGTCTGGATACTGCTGTTTGCTTCTGAATCCCATGCTGGTTTGGCTCAGATTCTGAATACAGAAGCCATGAAATGAGTTGGGAACTGAATGTATTAAACTTGGCATACAATCTGAAGTGTTATGTAAAAATGATCCCTTGTGACATAAACTAAATAAAATATTGGGTTTGGGTGACATTGTGCAACAACGTCCTTTCTGGCAAGTTAAAATAAAATTATGGCGCCTGTCTTAATATATGTTATATTTATGGTTGGACTAATAGTACAAAATGGTCCTCAGACTCTACATAGTATCAGTTCAATAGTGGTGGTAAAGGTATGTGCACACATCCGTATTTTTGGTCTGAGTGTTATCTGTTAAAAATAAAAAACAGATCGCACTTGCACCGAAGTTATCCAACGGGGCAGTGCAGATGAGCATTTTTTTTTTCACCGACAGTATCTGCATGAGAAAAAAAAATCACAGCATGCACTAGATTTCTCCAAAAATCGGATGAGACTCGCCTATTCAAGTCTATGGGTATGAGAAAAAAATAGGATGCCATACAGAGTGTAAGGCGGCGGTGTTCACACCGTGCAGTAACTGAGGCAGTGACCCAAGCAAGTCCAAATTAAACAGCTTTTATTCAGCAACTCACGGGTTAAACAGGAAAAAGTCCTCAGGTACGCAGCCGGGGTAACATCAGTCCATAAACAATGGTTGCCGGGACAACGGCCGCGCCGGGCCGAACAGAGCCCGACAGGTGCAGAGCCGTCCCAGGCGTGGGTTCAGCTACACACAATTCCTGTGGAGCTTTCCAGCTATGCTCCTAGCAGGGTCCAAACATAGAACAACACTAATCCTTAGTGCAGGAGTTTTAAAGACCTGTGGCAAAAGCCACTGGAAAACCCGGGTTGGAGGGAGGAGGCCGCCCCACTGCCTCCTGTGACCTCCTCCAAGAAATGAAGGCCCTGCCGGATTTTACTTAATCTGCCTTAGCCAGGTAGTCTGACTAGGTCATTGCTCACCTTCATTCCTGCATTGCAGCCGCAGCTGTGTGTGTGACTGCAATGCACTCCAATGGCTTTAATAGGTCTCTGTACACATTCTGGGGGAAATATAACGTCCCTCGTAAACGATCCCGGTCACTGCCTCACATATTCCCCCCGTCTGTTCAAACTTGGGGGGTTGAACATTTGCCACCATACAGGGTGCCCGGGACAGGGCATTCGCGTTTGCTTGCAACTTCCCAGGGCGATGTTCTACAGAGAAACTGAAATTTTGCAGTGACAGGAACCACCTGGTGACTCGCGCATTCCTCTCCTTGGCATTCCTCATCCATACCAAGGGTGAGTGGTCCGTCACCAAGCGGAACTGACGCCCGAGTAAATAATAACGTAGTGATTCCAAGGCCCACTTAATAGCCAAACACTCCTTCTCTACCACGCTATAGTTTTTCTCGGCCGGGACAAGTTTTCTACTCAAGTAGGTGACCGGGTGCTCTTCACCATTCACTTTTTGTGACAACACCGCCCCTAGTCCTACCTCCGAGGCATCTGTCTGTACAATGAAGGTTTCATTGAAGTTGGGGCTGATGAGGACCGGCTGTCCACACAGGGCCAACTTCATGGACTGAAAGGCTTCTTCTGCCTGAGGGTTCCACCGAACCATTACCGTTTTTTTTCCTTTCAAGAGATCGGTCAGGGCCGCCGTTCGCCCGGCAAAATTAGGTATAAACCGGCGGTAATACCCAAGGATGCCAAGGAACGCCCTCACCTGTTTTGTACTCGATGGTTTAGGCCAGTTTTTTATGGCCTCAACTTTATTGATTTGGGGCTTGATAGCTCCTCGGCCTATCACATACCCCAAATATCGAGCTTCCTCCAGCCCTATCGCACATTTTTTTGGGTTTGCCGTTAACCCCGCGGCTCTGAGAGAATCCAGCACCGCTTGTACGTGTGTTAGGTGCGTTTGCCAGTCGGTGCTAAATATGATGATATCATCTAGATACGCGGACGCGTATTCCTGATGAGGCTTGAGCACTATGTCCATCAATCTCTGAAATGTAGCCGGGGCCCCATGTAACCCAAAAGGTAAGACCACATAGTGAAATAGACCCTCCGGAGTTACGAAGGCGGTCTTTTCCTTCGCCGAATCTGTGAGAGGTACCTGCCAGTAACCCTTGGTGAGATCGAGCGTGGTAAAGTACTGGGCCTGCCCCAGTCTCTCAATCAGCTCGTCCACCCGGGGCATTGGATAAAGGTCGAACTTTGACACTTCATTCAATTTCCGGAAATCATTACAGAAGCGTAATGATCCGTCTGGTTTTGGAATCAGTACAATGGGGCTAGCCCACTCACTCCGTGATTCCTCTATGACGCCTAACTGAAGCATTTGTTTTACCTCAGCCGTGATGGCTTGCCTCCGGGCTTCGGGCACCCGGTACGGTCTTATTCGCACCCTTACCCCAGGTTCGGTGACAATGTCATGTTGGATAACCGAAATCCTACCTGGTAGCTCTGAGAACACGTCGGTATTGTTTTGCACCAGGGAGCGAGCCTCCCGTCGCTGCTGTTTAGTGAGGGCATCACTTATCCTGACCTCCCCCTTGGATGCTTCCCTGGCTGAAGGTAGAGAACTCTCTGGTGATATGCCCGGGTGATGTCTGTAACTAAACACTCTCGATCTTTCCAAGGCTTTAGCAGGTTTACATGGTAAATCTGCTCAGGTTTCCTCCTTCCGGGCTGATACACCCGGTAATTTACCTCCCCCACCTTTTCTCGAATCTCATATGGCCCTTGCCACTTGGCCATGAGCTTACTCTCGGCTGTGGGTACCAGTATTAATACCCGATCGCCCTTGTTAAAAGACCTGACTAGGGCTCTTTTATTATATGTGCGCCTCTGGGTTGCCTGGGCATCTAACAGATGTTCTTTCACGATGGGCATGACCGCCGCGACCCGGTCCTGCATACTAGCCACGTGTTCAATTATACTCTTATGTGGAGTCGGCTCTTGCTCCCATGTCTCTTTGGCTACGTCCAACAGACCCCTAGGGTGTCTGCCGTACAATAACTCAAAGGGAGAGAACCCTGTGGAAGCCTGGGGTACCTCACGGACAGCGAACATCAGATAGGGTAGCAACATGTCCCAATCCCTTCCATCCTTAGAAACCACCTTTTTTAACATGGACTTGAGGGTTCTATTGAACCGTTCTACCAACTCGTCGGTTTGAGGGTGGTACACCGAGGTGCGCAATTGTTTAATTTTTAGCAGTTTGCACAGTTCTCTTGTCACCTTGGACATAAAGGGGTCCCCTGATCCGTCAGGATCTCCTTAGGTAGTCCCAGGCGACAGAACATGGCAAACAGTTCTCGGGCAATAAGTTTTGCCGAGGTGTGGCGTAGTGGTATAGCCTCCGGGTACCGGGTGGCATAGTCGACGACCACCAGTATGTGTTGGTGGCCACGGGCGGATTTTACAATGGGCCCTACCAAATCCATTGCAATCCATTCAAAAGGTACCTCTATTACTGGCAGGGGTACCAATGGACTACGGAAACTTGCAATGGGTGAGGTCAACTGACATTCGGGGCAGGATTTGCAGTACCTTTTGACCTCCGCGTAAACTCCAGGCCAAAAGAACCGCCGCAAGATATGTTCTAGAGTTTTTTTTTTCCCCTAAGTGGCCACCCATCAAGTGTGAGTGTGCCAAATCTAGAATCACCCGACGATACGACTGAGGTGCTACCAACTGTTCCACAACCTCGTCCCTGATTTTATCTATCCTAGAAAGCAACTCACCATTGACTACCATGCGTGGAAATACCGTATCTGCATTGGGCTGTTGGGCTACGCCGTTTACCTCTAGCATCCTTTCCCGCGCCTGAGTCAGGGTGGGATTTTGTAGCTGAGCTGTCCCAAACGTGGCCCTGGACACTTCCAGCTCGGGAATCGATGCGGTCTCCTCCACCTCTCCTGCCAGCACCTCTAAGGGAAACCTATCGGGGTCACACTCTATCCCTATGTGGGACACCCCAACGGCAGGTTCGTCGGGTACAGCATCTGTAATACATTTTACCAGGGGAGAATGGATTTTGTTTTTCCACAGAGTCCAGAACAGGGGCAAGTTTCTTCCCAATACAGACCCATAGGGAAGATTTTTTACCACTCCCACCACATGTTTTATGTCTCCACATGGCGTGGACAAAACTACCTCCGTAGTTGGATACTCTTGGAGGTCCCCATGGATACATACAACCCCGACCTGCCGTCCGCTGGGGTTGTCTCCTGCCACCAGTGACCCATGCACCAGAGTCACGAGGCTCCCTGAGTCCAGGAGAGCCTCCGTAGGGTACGCATTAACCAGTACCTGGCATATTTGGAGTTCACTGTCCTGGGGGTCGAGGTGTCAGGATCCCGTCTGGGTTGGAGCCGATGTTACTGCAAACACTAGGGAAGCAGAGGCAGGTAACGTAGTCAGGTGGCAGCCGGAGGTCGGTACACAGGAGAGCAGTGTTTGTAGCAGCAGGAACAGGCAAATAACGTAGTCAGGTGGCAGCCGGAGGTCGGTACACAGGAAAGGCAGTTCGGTAGCAGAGGAGCAGGCAGATAACGTAGTCAGGTGGCAGCAGGAGGTCGGTACACAGGAGAGCAGTGTTTGTAGCAGCAGGAACAGCAGGAGAAAGAGCTTGACTAAAGGCTGGAAGCACAATAATCTCGCAATGACACACCCACAGGGCCAGGTTTATATAGGGTGTGTAATTGGCAATCAGAGGCCCAATCAAGAGAGCACTAGGTGTAGCCAATCAGGAAGAACAGTCAATGGTATCTGGGTTCAGCAAGGAACTTTGCAGCCAGCAGAATAGCTCAGATGGTAGAGCTGCTGGCCAGTGGACAAGACGTACTGGGTTCGACTCCTGACAGTACTCCCCTCCTTCCAGGATGGCCTCTGGACATCTCAGGAGCTGGCTTATCCGGGTACCTCTGATGAAAGGCTCTTGTTAGTCTAGGAGCATGGACGTTGTCCCTTGGTTCCCATGAATTTTCCTCTGGTCCGTAACCCTTCCACTGCACCAGATACTGCAGTTTACCTCTGAATTTTCGGGAGTCCAGAATCTTATCCACAATGTATTCTTCTTCACCACGGATCCTTTCTGGTGGAGGAGGTGGCTGAATTCTTCCTGGAAACGGGTTTTCACAGAAGGGTTTGAGCAAGGATATGTGAAACACTGGATGAATCTTTAGATTGTTGGGAAGTTTTAAACGAAAAGCAACCTGGTTAATTTTTGCAGAAATTTGAAAAGGTCCAATGAATTTCTGACCCAATTTGGAGGATGGCACATGTGTCTTAAGGTTTTTAGTGGACAGCCAAACTTTGTCTCCAACCTGAAGAGCAGGGGCACTCTCCGATGTTTATCTGCTGCTTCCTTATATACTTCCTGGGTCTTGAGCAATATCTCTGATAATTCCTTCTGGGATTCCTGTAATTTTGTAAGCCTGTCATTAACAGCAGGAATGGGAGTGTTCACTGGCAGATTAGGGATAAATACTGGATGTACTCCATAATTAGCAAAAAATGGGGTTTGAGATGTAGCGCTATGTATGGAGTTGTTGTAGGCAAACTCTGCTGTTGGTAAATAGTCCACCCAGTCATCCTGAAGATAGGAAATGAAGCAACGGAGGTATTGCTCCAAAGTCTGGTTCGTCCTCTCCGTCTGGCCATTGGACTGAGGATGGAAAGCGGTAGAAAGATTCACCGTGACTCCCAAGGCTGTACAGAAACTCTTCCAAAATTTTGATGTAAACTGAACGCCTCTGTCAGACACCACGCTGTCAGGAATTCCATGTAACCTGAATACCTCTTTGATCATCAGTTCTGCAGTTTTTTCAGCAGTAGGAATTCCTTCAGTTGGAATAAAGTGGGCCATTTTTGTGAGTCGGTCCACTATGACAAGGATGACGGTCATCTGTTTGGAAGGGGGTAGTTCCACAATAAAATCCATGGAAATAGATCCCCAAGGCCTGGATGGAACTGGGAGTGGTTGCAAGAGTCCTAGAGGAGACGATCGTGGGGTCTTGTTTCGTGCGCATGTTAAACAGGTTGAAACATATTTCCTCACGTCCTTCCTACAATTAGGCCACCAAAAGAAACAAAGTAGTAAGTCTTGTGTTTTTGCAACTCCAGGATGTCCTGCCAGTTTAGAATCATGGACACTTTTGAGGACTTCAAGGCGAGAAGATTCAGGTACATATATTTGGTGTTTCTGCATCCAAAACCCCTCTTTGAATGAAAGATCGACGTCTTCCGAAGGATGGTTAAGGAAAGAGTCCTCTTGATATCCATCTTTAATTCTATTACCTAGTCCTCTAGAGTGCAATATTCCCAAAAAATTTTTAGGGCCTAGAATTGTATCATCATTACTAGACCTCTCCTGAGGTTCCGAACACATCCTGGACAGGGCGTCAGCCTTGCCATTTCTTGAACCAGGCCGGTAAGAGATTATAAAATTGAATCTTGAGAAAAATAAGGCCCATCGTGCTTGTCTTGCAGACAATCTTTTTGCTGTACGGAGGAATTCAAGATTCTTGTGGTCCGTGAGGACAGTCACAGGGTGATTGGCACCTTCCAGAAGATGTCTCCACTCGGAGAAGGCAACTTTAATGGCTAACAGTTCTTTATTACCAATGTCGTAGTTCTTTTCTGCAGATGACATGGTGTGGGAAAGAAACGCACATGGGTGAAGTTGCATCTTGTCCCAACTCGCTGAGACAGAATGGCTCCCACTGCAGAGTCCGAGGCGTCCACTTCGACAGTAAATGGCAATTCAGGATTTGGGTGTACTAACAATGGAGCAGACGTAAAAAGAGTTTTCAACTTGTCAAAAGCCTCCTGTGCCTCCGGAGACCAGAAAAATGCTTTGGTCTTTTTTGTTAGTGTAGTAATTGGAAGTATAATCCGTGAAAAGTTCTTTATAAATTTTCGGTAAAAATTTGCAAATCCTATGAAACGCTGGACGTCTTTTAAATTTCTTGGAACAGGCCAGTCCACTACAGCATTGATTTTGCCGGGATCCATGCTCAGACCTTCTGGGGAGATGAAATATCCCAGAAATTGGATACTGGTTTGTTCAAACTCACATTTTTCAAGTTTAATGTAGAGATGGTTCTCCTGTAGTCGTTCCAAGACTAACTGGACGTGCCTGCGATGCTCTTCCAAGGTGTCTGAAAAATATAAGAATGTCATCGAGATAAGCCACAACGAATTGGTCCAAGAAATCTCGAAATACATCATTAATAAAATGTTGAAAGGTGGCTGGGGCATTGCTAAGGCCATAGGTCATAACAAGAGATTCAAAATGTCCATATCTCGTTCTGAAGGCGGTCTTCCACTCATCTCCTGGGCGAATCCGTATGAGGTTGTAAGCCCCTCTAAGATCCAGCTTCGTAAAGATTTTCGCAGAACGGAGTCTCTCAAATAGTTCAGGAATCAAGGGTAGCGGGTAGCGATTCTTGACAGTGATATTATTCATCTCTCTGTAGTCAATACATGGCCGCAGAGTGGAGTCTTTCTTTTCAACAAAGAACAGGGGTGCCCCAGCTGGAGATGTGGAAGGTCGAATAAAGCCTTTTTCTAAACTTTCATCCAGGAACTTTCTTAATACCTTCAATTCAGGTTCGGAAAGATTGTAAATCCGTCCAAATGGAATGGTTGCTCCTGGCAGCAATTCAATGGGACAGTCGTAAGGACGGTGAGGAGGTAATTGATCTGCTTTCTTCTTACTGCAGACATCAGAGAACTGCTGATATTGAGGTGGTAGTTTCTCTTCCTTCTCATGCGAAATCTCAGAGATTTGGACTTGTTGGAGAACAGGGGTTCCTTATGACAATTATTCTTACAGTAGTCAGATGGAAAGGTGATGGTCCTTGATGCCCAGTTGATAGAAGGGTTATGGACTGAAAACCAGGGGATCCCTAGAATATCCGGAAATTTCGGAGATGAAATAAGGTGGAAACTGACAGCTTCATGATGATCCGGGTCGATACAAATCTCCAGTTCGATTGTCTCATGCGTGACAGGTCCAGAAGACAAAGGTGATCCATCCACAGTTTCCATTTCAATTGGTGTGGATTTGGTCCTACTGGAAATATTATTATCACGTGTAAATTTTAAGTCCATAAAATTTCCTCCTGCTCCCGAATCCAACAGGGCAGAGCATTGTATTTTTTGGGTGCCCATTACAACCTGAATGGGGATTACAAAATGAGATGATGTGGTATGTATTTTGTCTATTTCTGGCGTTACTGATGAGATAGTCTGCAAGATGGAATCCGACTGCTGAGAAAGGTCCGTATTGCTGGCAGACCTGTTGTTGGTAAAGGCTATAGTCCTTTTGTTAGGACAGTTGATGGCATAGTGTCCAGGGTCCCCACAATAGAGGCAGAGATGTTCTGCACGTCGCCTCTCCTTCTCCTGTGCAGAGAGTGGTCTTCGGATGACGTCGATCTGCATCGGTTCAGACACAACTTGCGTCTTATCTTGGTGGTCTGATGCTGAAAATGAGAAGCCAGGGCTATTCCCAAGTGCTCGCAGTCTCTCTTTTCTCCTTTCAGTAAGTCTCTGGTCAATCCGGATACATAGTTGAATAAAGTCCTCCAACTGGTCAGGGGTCTCAACCCTGGCAAGCTCGTCTTTCACTGGTTCTGATAACCCTCGTCGAAATTGACTTCTCTGGGCCGCTGGATTCCAGGTGGTGTCGGCCACCCAGCGACGGAACTCCGATGTATATTCCGCAACAGAGCGACGTCCTTGGCGCAAATTATGTAATTTGGTTTCTGCTGTGGCACAGCGGTTTGGGTCATCAAAAACTTGATTCATAGCTGCGATGAAAGCTTCCAGGTCATTAAGGAGGGCATAGTCCTTTTCTACATAAGGTGAAGCCCAAGCAAGAGCTTCATCCGTCAGGAGATTTATCATGAAAAAAAACTTTCTTCCTCTCACTGGTAAAGGGAGCAGGTTGCATCTGGAAGTATATGCGGCATTGATTGAGGAATCCTCGGTACTGCTTGCGATCCCCACTGAACTTTGCAGGCAGCGGCAGCCGCGCGTTTGATTCGGACCCTGAATTGTGCACGTCCAGTAGTTGTTTTTGTAGCTCAATTACTTCCTGTTGTATCGCCGTGAAATCAGTTTGTAACTTGGCATATTTTCCTTGAGAGTCAGTACAAAAACTTTGAAGCTCCGTAACTTGCCGCCTCAGGGTGTTCACAGCGGACTCCATTTTGATGCGAGATTATTCTGTCAGGATCCCGTCTGGGTTGGAGCCGATGTTACTGCAAACACTAGGGGAAGCAGAGGCAGGTAACGTAGTCAGGTGGCAGCCGGAGGTCGGTACACAGGAGAGCAGTGTTTGTAGCAGCAGGAACAGGCAAATAACGTAGTCAGGTGGCAGCCGGAGGTCGGTACACAGGAAAGGCAGTTCGGTAGCAGAGGAGCAGGCAGATAACGTAGTCAGGTGGCAGCAGGAGGTCGGTACACAGGAGAGCAGTGTTTGTAGCAGCAGGAACAGCAGGAGAAAGAGCTTGACTAAAGGCTGGAAGCACAATAATCTCGCAATGACACACCCACAGGGCCAGGTTTATATAGGGTGTGTAATTGGCAATCAGAGGCCCAATCAAGAGAGCACTAGGTGTAGCCAATCAGGAAGAACAGTCAATGGTATCTGGGTTCAGCAAGGAACTTTGCAGCCAGCAGAATAGCTCAGATGGTAGAGCTGCTGGCCAGTGGACAAGACGTACTGGGTTCGACTCCTGACACGAGGATTGCTGTGCAGACGGTCTGGGCATACATTGAGACCCGGCGGCTATATCCGCAGTCCATGGGTTCCGTAGTCAGGGGACAATTAGCCATCACATGTCCCGGCCCCTGACACCGCCAGCACCTAAGGGTGGAGGTACTGTTAGGTCTTATGACAGTTTGGGAGGGAACCGGTCTCCTGCCACTCTCACTCCGGGGTTCCCCTTCAGCAGAGGAACGCGACCCCTTTCCCGATTCCTGGGTTGGCAGGGATCGGCATGACAGCCGAGAGGGGGCGGAGTCTCAAATAAAGTCTTGAGTGGCCGAGTAGCGCTCGATCAAACTGACTACCTGGTCGAGTGTGCCGGGGTCGCCTTGCCCCACCCAACGTTGGATAGCAGCTGGCAGAGTTCTTACCAGCCGGTCAACCACCACCCTCTCCACCATCTGGGCTGGAGACAAAGTCTCTGGCTGGAGCCACTTCTTTACCAGCTGCAGGAGGTCATAAGCCTGAGACCGCGCGGGTCGTGTCTCCAAATAGGCCCATGAAAATACACGCTGAGCCCTCACGTATGTATTAACCCCCAGTCGGGCAAGGATCTCACCTTTGAGCCTCTGGTAGTCCTGGGCGTCCTCACGACTGAGATCGAAGTAGGCCTTTTGTGCATCGCTGACCAGAAACGGAGCTACTACTTCTGCCCATTGGCCGGCGGGTAGGTTTTCCCGCTCCGCTGTGCGCTCATAAACTGTCAGGAACGCTTCCACGTCATCCTCCAGTCCCATCTTCCTCAACGCTGAGCGAACCCTGCCTCGGGCCTCGCGACGTTCCGGGGCTGGTGCCATCGAGGTCTCCCGCAGTGCAGAAATCTGTTGCAGCAACAGTTCGTTTGTTTTTTGCTGCTGCTGGTACAATAGCTGCTGTTGCTCATTGTGCTGTTGCTCCCGCTCCTGCTGTTGCTGCTGGAGACTCAGGTACTGCTCCTGCTGTTGTCGCTGAGACTGCAGCTGCTGCTGTTGTGTAACTACCAGCTGCTTTACCAACTCCTCCATTTTGTCCACGGGGTGAGGCTGAAAAGTGGCCGGCCGGATTGGGGTCATGAAGCTGCCGGTGGGGGTATACCTCAATCACAATGCACGCATTCTCCACCAACTGTAAGGCGGCGGTGTTCACACCGTGCAGTAACTGAGGCAGTGACCCAAGGAAGTCCAAATTAAACAGCTTTTATTCAGCAACTCACGGGTTAAACAGGAAAAAAGTCCTCCGGTACGCAGCCGGGGTAACATCAGTCCATAAACAATGGTTGCCGGGGACAACGGCCGCGCCGGGCCGAACAGAGCCTGACAGGTGCAGAGCCGTCCCAGGCGTGGGTTCAGCTACACACAATTCCTGTGGAGCTTTCCAGCTATGCTCCTAGCAGGGTCCAAACATAGAACAACACTAATCCTTAGTGCAGGAGTTTTAACCCCTTAATGACCGCCGATACGCCTTTTAACGGCGGTCATTAAGGGTACTTAAACCACAGCGCCGTTAATTAACGGCGCTGTGGAAAAAGTGAATAGCGCCCCCCAGAGGCGCATTTTCTCCGGGGTCTCGGCTGCCGGGGGTAGCTGAGACCCCAGAGAACATGAATCGGGTCGGTTTTTACCGACACCGATGTTGCGATCGCCGTTATTAACCCTATAACGGCGACCGCAACAAAAAAAAAAAACAATGTGCCATTTAATTTCTCTGTCCTCTGATGTCATCGGACATCAGAGGACAGAGAAAAAGGGTCCCCAGGACCCCCACTGTGGCCCCCGAACCCTCTTCATGGCCCCAGGGCCCTCCGGTGTCCCCCGGTGCCGGCGCCATGCTTTAAAATGGCGGGCGCACGAGTGGTGCGCCCGCCGCGAGGTGACGGGGGGGATGGGCGATTTTCTCTCGGGTCTCGGCTGCCTGGGGTAGCCGAGACCCCAGAGAACATAATAGGGGCCCCCCCAGTCACAACTCTTTTGCGATCGCCATATACTGGCGATCGCAAAAGAGAAATCACAGCCGCGATCCTGCCTGTAAATTTCTCTCCCCTCTGATGTGATCGCACATCAGAGGGGAGAGAAATAGTGTCCCGGGACCCCCGATCTCACCCCCCCCTGTACCTGCAGGGGTCCTGTGTCCTCCGATCCCCCCCCTGTGCGGTCCGATCCTCCCCCTCGACTCCGGTCCTCCCCCTGGCCTCCGTTCAGCCGGTGTCTCCTTCCAGTAAAAAAAAAATGGCGGGCGCATGCGCAGTGCGCCCGCCGAATCTGCCTGGCGGCAAATTCAAAAAATCATTCATTCATTCTCTAAAAGTACATTTTGATCACTGTGATAAACTATCACAGTGATCAAAATAAAAAAACAGTACATAAACCCCCCTATATCACCCCCTTGGTTAGGGACAAATAATAAAATAAAGAAATTTTATTTATTTTCATTTTTCCATTAGGGTTAGGGTTAGGGTTATAATTAGGGTTATAATTAGGGTTAGGGTTATAATTAGGGTTAGCATTAGGGTTAGGGTTACTATTATAAGGCTGGGTTCATATTGCGTTATGGCAGTCCGTTAGACGGACTGCTTTACACCGCGGTATAACGCGGTGTAACGTAGTCCGTTAGCGCTGCCATTCACCCCCATTTGAGGGCGCATCGCGACGCATGCCGTAAAGCGGCATGCGTTTGCGACATGCCGCCATTCAGTGACGGAGCCTCGGAAGCGGCCTGCAGCGTCTGGGCTCCGTCACCGCTAGCGCAGATGAATCATCGCTGATTCCTCTGCGCTAGCGGGTATAGCATAACGCGATCGCGTTATGCTATACCGTTACCAGCCCGTCAACGCTATGTGTTGAATGGGCTGGTAAAACGCAATATGAACCCAGCCTTAGGGTTAGGGTTATAATTAGGGTTAGGGTTGGAATTAGGGTTAGGGTTACAACTAGGGTTAGGGTTACAATTAGGGTTAGAGTTAGAATTAGGGTTGGAATTAGGGTTGGTATTAGGGTTAGGGTTGAGATTAGGGTTAGGGGTGTGTTGGGTTAGGGTTGGAGCTAGAATTGAGGGGTTTCCACTATTTAGGCACATGAGGGGGTCTCCAAAAACGCCGTGGCGTTCAAAAAGTCAAATGGCGCTCCCTCCCTTCCGAGTCCTGACGTGCGCCCAAACAGTGGTCCCCCCCCACATATGGGGTATCAGCGTACTCAGGACAAATTGGACAACAACTTTTGTGGTCTAATTTCTCCTGTTACCCTTGGGAAAATAAAAAATTGGGGACTAAACGATCAGGTTTGTGGAAAAAATATGATTTTTTATTTTCACGCCCGGGCGTTATAAACTTCTGTGAAGCACTTGGGGGTTCAAAGTGCTCACCACACATCTAGAAAAGTTCCTTGGGGGGTCTAGTTTCCAAAATGGGGTCACTTGTGGGGGGTTTCCACTGTTTAGACACATCAGGGCCTCTATAAACGCGACACGGCGTCCAGCCAATTCTGCGTTGAAAAAAGTCAAACGGTGCTCCTTCCCTTCCAAGCTCTGCCATGCACCCAAACAGTGGTTTACCCCCACATATGGGGTATCAGCGTACTCAGGACAAATTTTACAAAAACTTTTGGGGTCTTGTTACCCTTGGGAAAATAAAAATTGGGGTGAAAAGATCGTTTTTGTGGAAAAAATATGATTTTTTATTTTCACGGCTCTACGTTACAAACTTCTGTGAAGCACTTGGAGGTTCAAAGTGCTCACCACACATCTAGATAAGTTCCTTAAGGGGTCTAGTTTCCAAAATGGGGTCACTTGTGGGGGGTTTCCACTGTTTAGGCACATCAGGGGCTCTCTAAACGCGACATGGCGTCCAGCCAATTCTGCATTGAAAAAGTCAAACGGCGCTCCTTCCCTTGCGACCTCTGCCGTGCGCCCAAAAAGTGGTTTACCCCCACATATGGGGTATCGGCGTATTCAGGAGAAATTGCACAACAAATTTTGTGGTTCATTTTTTCTTTTAACACTTGTGAAAATAAAAAAAATTGGTTCCGAAGTAAAGCTTTTGCAAAAAAAGTTAAATGTTAATTTTTTCCTTCCACATTGCTTCAGTTCCTGTGAAGCACGTAAAGGGTTAATAAACTTCTTGAATGTGGTTTTGAGCACCATGAGGGGTGCAGTTTTTAGAATGGTGTCCATTTTGGGTATTTTCTATCATATAGACCCCTCAAAGTGACTTCAAATGTGATGTGGTCCCTAAAAAAAAATGGTGTTGTAAAAATGAGAAATTGCTGGTCAACTTTTAACCCTTATAACTTTGTAACAAAAAAAAATTTTGTTCCCAAAATTGTGATTATGTAAAGTAGACATGTGGGAAATGTTATTTATTAAGAAATTTGTGTGACATATCTCTCTGATTTCAGGGCATAAAAGTTGAAAATTTGAAAATTGCTAAATTTTCAAATTTTTCGCCATGTTTCCGTTTTTTTCATAAATAAGCGCAAGTCAGATAATTTTTTTTTTACCACTAACGTGAAGTACAATATGTCACGAAAAAACAATCTCAGAATCAGCTGGATTCGTTAAAGCGTTCCAGAGTTATAACCTCATAAAGTGACAGTGGTCAGAATTGTAAAAATTGGCCCGGTCATTAGGCTGCAAAATGGCTCTGTCACTAAGGGGTTAAAGACCTGTGGCAAAAGCCACTGGAAAACCCGGGTTGGAGGGAGGAGGCCGCCCCACTGCCTCATGTGACCTCCTCCAAGAAATGAAGGCCCTGCCGGATTTTACTTAATCTGCCTTAGCCAGGTAGTCTGACTAGGTCAGTGCTCACCTTCATTCCTGCATTGCAGCCGCAGCTGTGTGTGTGACTGCAATGCACTCCAATGGCTTTAATAGGTCTCTGTACACATTCTGGGGGAAATATAACGTCCCTCGTAAACGATCCCGGTCACTGCCTCACAAGAGCCACAGTATAACATCCAATTTTTATGGATACATTGCAATTCTGTAACCTAGAAAACTGTAAATGATTAATAGCTGGTGCTGTAAAAACGGATTGCTTACGGATGACAAGTGACAAAAATATTGTTCCACTTTACTGGATGAAACTCTGAAGGATTTTTATATGGTTGTGTGAGCCTGCCCTAATAGAAGCAGTTAAAGGGCTTGTCCTGTCCAAAATGATAAGTATGCAGTCACTGTGTGTGACTGCAGACTTATGAATCCCCCCAGCGCACACTATGCGCTGTGAGGATTCACCGGTTTCTGAGACGTTAATGGCGGCGATGTATGTGTTATGTATACTCCAGGCCAGAGCCCGACTAGTGGCTGTGGCCTCTCTCCATACACTTGTATTAACCAAGGCTGCACCCACTGGACGGCTGTGTCACTAGGCGGGGCGCGGCCTCGCTCCATACTGGCGAATCCTTGCAGCGCACAGTGCATGTCCTGGGAGGGATTCATAAGTCTGCAGTCACACAGAGTTACTACAGACTTATCATTTTGGACAGGACAACCCCTTTAACCCCTTCCCGACATGCGCCGTACATATACTGCTCTGCGGGCTCTGCGTTCCCACAAACAGCAGTAGGCCGGGATCACACATGCAAATCATGCAGCTGTGGCAACAGAAACTAAATCTCCAAGCACTTCCATATACTTGGATACCACCTGAGCGTGCTCGGGAAAACCCGAGCAACGATCATACCCTCTCATCACTACTTCTGAGCTTTGCACTGTGCCTCAAAAGTATTGGGTATTGGTAAGCTCAGGAGAAGTTACACAGCAAATTTTGGGGTCCATTTTCAAGATTTTTTGCAGGAAAAATGTGATTTTATTTATTTTCAAGGCTTAACTTTACAAACTTCTGTGAAACACCTGGGGTTCAAGGTGTTCAATACAATATAAGTTCCCAAAGGGGTCTAGTTTCCTAAATGGTGTCAGTTGTGGAGGGTTTCCACTGTTTAGGCCCATCACGGGCTCTCCAAACGCGACATGGCGTCTGGTAATTATTCCAGCAAATTTTGTATTCCAAAAGTCAAATGGCGCTCCTTCCCTTGTAAGCCCTGTTGTGTATCCAAACAGTTGTTTTCCTCCATATATTGGGTATCGGCATACTCAAGATAAATTGCACAACAAATTGTATGGTCCATTTTCTCCTGTTACCCTTGTGAAAGTAAAAAAAATTAAAGGAACACTTTTGTGAAAGAAAAGTAAATGTTTATTTTTTCCTTCCACATTCCAAAAATTCCTGTGAAGCATCTGAAGGGTTAATAAACTTATTGAATGTGGTTTTGAGTATCTTAAGAGGAGCAGATTTTAGAATGGTGTCACCACTTTTGAGTATTTTCTGTCATGTAGGCCCCTCAGTTACTTCAAGTGGGAGGTGGTCCCTTAAAAAAAATGTTTTTTTCAAATTTTGCTGTAAAACTGAGAAATCGCTGGTCAACTTATAACTTCCTAACAAAAAAAATTATGTTTCAAAAATTGTGCTGATGTAAAGTAGACATGGGAAATGTTATTTATTAACTATTTTGTGCGATATGACTCTGATTTAAGGGCAGACGTAAAAATTAAAATTTTGAAAAATGCAAAATTTTCAAATTTTTCTCCAAATTTCCGTTCTCAGGCGTACGTACATGCTGTAGTTTTATGTTTCAAAACAAAAAAAAGTAGTAATATCTTGCATGTGTTTTACTGTACAAACATACAAACATCGCATTTATTTTCCTTAAAAACAAACAATACTGCAGTGGCTACTGAGCTCATTGCCTTGGACCCATTTTAGGCACAAGAGAGGACAACTTGGTAGTGTTGATGGATAACACATCATTTGCATTACTTATCTTGCTTAGACCCTGAGTTACTGTATCTATTAATGCAAACATTGACAATATTTTTTAAATAAATGTATCACCAAAGCATCAGTTAAACAATAGGTAATTTTCTGACTATAAACTCCC
Organism: Oophaga sylvatica; assembly: GCA_033576555.1. Lineage (NCBI taxonomy): Eukaryota > Metazoa > Chordata > Amphibia > Anura > Dendrobatidae > Oophaga > Oophaga sylvatica. The sequence continues at coordinate 781,425,730 of JARQOD010000001.1, read as the reverse complement.
TTGAAGCTAAAGCTACATTTCTTAAATTTTAGAGTCCTATAGTTTCCAAACATCTTTGATATTCTTTTTTTTATAGAGCAGGTATTGAAAGTAAGTGAGGGCATCCTCTAACCATTTTGGGTATACATTACTCCATAAACTTATTGTGGTAGTGCACTAAAAGAGAATCTGCTACCAGGATTTTGCCACCTTATCTGTGAGCAGCATAATGTAGAGGCAAAGTCCCTGAATCCAGAGATGTCACTTACTGGGCTGCTTATTGTAGTTTTGATAAAATCACTGTTTTATCAGCAGGAGATTATCATTTAGGCCGGTGTCCCACTTGCAACTGCAATGTGAGAAACTCGTGCGAGACACTCAGAACCGGAGCATTCAGTTGCATAGAAATACATGCAGGCGCACACTCCGGTCCCGAGTGCCGGCGGCAGTGCCGGGTATTGAGGCGCGAGTTTCTCGCATTGCTGTTGCAAGTGGGACAGCGGACTTAGGTGATTAGTAAGCATATTTGTGGGGTCTGTATAACCCTGTTCACACCACTGATTGGTACCTTCCTGAGTGCACTGTACATGTGCAGAAAGCTGTCAATCAGTGACATGGGTGAGGTTATATAGAACTCAACATTCAGAGAACTGGTAGATCTGCAGAAGATAAACTGTGATTTAATCAAAATAACAGCAAGCAGCTCAAGTAAGTAATACATTGCTGGAATTGTGGTCTCTGCCCCTACATCATGCTGCTCCTAGATGGGGTAATAAAAACCTGGTGACAGATTCTGTTTAAGATACATATTGGAAGTCGCCTTGCTACACTCATCAGAAGAGTTTTAAACTAGAACAATGTGGGAAGGGAAGCAAAACGCCTGCAAAAGCCATACAGTCATGGCCAAAAGTTTTGAGAATGACACAACTATTATATTTTCACATGATCTGCTGCCCTCTGGTTTTTATGTGTGTTTGACAGATGTTTTTATCACAGACAGAAATATAATAATTGCAAACATATGAGTAACAAAAGCTTATATTGACAGTTAGAATGAGTTAATGCAGCAAGTCAATATTTGCAGTGTTGACCCTTCTTCTTCAGGACCTCTGCAATTCTCCCTGGCATGCTCTCAATCAACTTCTGGACCAAATCCTGACTGATAGCAGTCCATTCTTGCACAATCAATGGTTTCATTTTGTCAGAATTTTTAGGTTTTTGTTTGTCCGCCCGTCTCTTGATGATTGACCACAAGTTCTCAATGGGATTAAGATCTGGGGAGTTTCCAGGCCATGGACCCAAAATCTCTATGTTTTGTTCCCTGAGCCATTTAGTTATCACCTTTGCTTTATGGCAAGGTGTTCCATCATGCTGGAAAAGGCATTGTTAATCGCCAAACTGCTCTTGGAGGGTTGGGAGAAGTTGCTCTTGGAGGACATTCTGGTACCATTCTTTATTCATGGCTGTGTTTTCAGGCAAGACTGTGAGAGAGCCGATTCCCTTGGCTGAGAAGCAACCCCACACATGAATGGTTTCAGGATGCTTAACAGTTGGCATGAGACAAGACTGGTGGTAGCGCTCACCTTGTCTTCTCCGAATGAGGCGTTTTCCTGATGTCCCAAACAATCGAAAAGGGGATTCATCAGAGAAAATAACTTTACCCCAGTCCTCAGCAATCCACTGCCTGTACCTTTTGCAGAATATCAGTCTGTCCATTATGTTTTTTCTGGAGAGAAGTGGCTTCTTTGCTGCCCTCCTTGAGACCAGGCCTTGCTCCAAGAGTCTCCGCCTCACAGTGCGTGCAGATGCACTCACACCTGCCTGCTGCCATTCCTGAGCAAGCTCTGCACTGCTGGTAGCCCTATCCCGCAGCTGAAACACTTTTAAGAGATGGTCCTGGCACTTACTGGTCTTTCTTGGGCGCCCTGAAGCCTTTTTGGCAACAATGGAACCTCTCTCCTTGAAGTTCTTGATGATGCGATAAATTGTTGACTGAGGTGCAATCTTTCTAGCTGCGATACTCTTCCCTGTTAGGCCATTTTTGTGCATTGCAAAGATGACTGCACGTGTTTCTTTAGAGATAACCATGGTTAACAGAAGAGAAACAATGATGCCAAGCACCAGCCTCCTTTTAAAGTGTCCAGTGGTGTCATTCTTACTTAATCATGACAGATTGATCTCCAGCCATGTCCTCATCAACACCCACACCTGTGTTAATGGAGCAAGCACTGAAAAGAGGTTAGCTGGTCCTTTTAAGGCAGGGCTGCAACGATGTTGAAATGTGTTTTGGGGGATAAAGTTCATTTTCTAGCCAAATATTGACTTTGCAAGAAATTGCTGTTAAGCTGATCACTCTTTATAACATTCTGGAGTATATGCAAATTGCCATTAGAAAAAGTGAAGCAGCAGACTTTGTAAAAATTAATATTTGTGTCATTCTCAAAACTTTTGTCCATGACTGTACACCTGACAAATACTATTGAGAATTCTGCTATTAGAAGTGAAAGGGAAGAACAAAGACAAAAAAATCTACATAATAAAAATATTGGAGGAAGAGAAACCAATCACAAACTAAAATGTTTCTATACAAATGCACAAAGCATGGGCAACAAACAAGGAGAATTGGAACTACTAACGCAGGAGAAGAAGTATGATGTCATTGGAATCACTGAGACTTGGTGGGACAATACACATGATTGGAATACAAGGCTAGAAGGATACAACTTATTTGCAAGAAACAGACTTGATAAGCGAGGAGGAGGTGTCGCATTGTATGTTAGAAAAGCGTATATCTGCACAGAGATTGACGCTTCAGAGACTGGGAGTTCTGTGGAAACTGTTTGGGTAAGAATACAAGGACAGAACAATGGAAAGGACACCATTGTAGGCATTTACTACAGGCCACCTATGCAAGCTGAAGATATGGATGAACTCTTTATGCATCAAATGGCCAAGTTCTCCAAAAAATATGACATAGTGGTCATGGGAGATTTCAACTATCCAGACATTTGTTGGGAATCTCTCTCAGGCAAAACTAACAGGTCAAGGAAATTCTTATCCTCTCTTGCTGACAACTTTATCTTCCAAAAGGTAGAGGAGAAAACAAGGGGATCTGCTACCTTGGATCTAATCCTTATAAACAGGGAAGAAATGGTTGAGGAGGTAAGAGTGGCTGGGACCCTAGGAGGTAGTGACCATGCTATTTTAGAATTTTGGATAACAAGAGGAGGAAGACCTGTGAAGGTTAGATTTCAGAAAGGCAGATTTTAAGGGACTCAGAAAGAGAATTGGAGGGATCCAATGGCTGGATATCCTTAAGGACAAAAATGTCCAGGAAGGATGGAAAATCTTGAAAAATGAGATTCTCAAAGCACAATTGTTAACAATTCCGAAAAGAGTGAAGAATGGGAAGCATTTAAGGAAACCAGGATGGATGAACACAGAACTTAAACACATGATAAAAAGGAAGAAATAAATGTTTATCAAATGGAAAGAGGGAGGCATATCTAAAGAAGAATATAATGCCGTCTGCAGAACCTGCAGGGCACAAATCAGATTATCTAAAGCTGACAATGAATTAAGGCTTGCAAGTGACATCAAAAGCAACAAAAAAGGATTTTGGGGATACGTCAAAAGTAAAAGAAAAGTCAAAGATGCTATAGGATTTTTACAGGATGAAAATGATGAAATGGTAAGACAGGATGTTGAGAAGGCTGAACTGTTAAATTCCTATTTTGCATCTGTTTTCTCTCAGAAAGGAAATGTAACATCAACTGATCTTCACTGTCCTATTAAAGGAATAGAAGAATCCAGGATATCTATAAACAGAAAGAGAGTGAGGAAACACTTAGCTAACCTAAATGAATTCAAGTCTCCAGGTCCAGATGAATTACACCCCAGAGTACTGAAGGAGATAGCAGAAGAAATTCTTGAACCACTGTCCATAATCTTTGAAAATTCTTGGAGAACAGTGTTATGTTTTGGTAGCTGAGGAGAGCAGGCAAAAACGGCAATACACCAGAGAGGTTGGAATCTACTGGATTGCAGTACCCTGACTAACCACCACAACTAAAGGCAGCCGTGGAGCGTTCCTACGTTGGTCCTAGACACCTCGTCACAGCCTGAGAGGTTAACTACACCTAAAGATAGAGCAAAGCTATCTGCCCCGGAGCAGATCCCCAAAGAACATAGGAAGCCCCCAAACATGTAATGGCAGTTAGACAAGAGGAAATACAGACACAGACAGAAAATAGTATGAGCAAACGCTGGGGCCCAATCTGCCTAGACAGAAAAGGATAGGAAGGATACTTACTGCAATCCAAAAAAACCAACGCTACTAATTGCAAAAACACCTGAGATCACACGACTTCTACCACCTAAATTAGTTCTCTGGTGTAACAAAACTAAGCCGCAGCCACTGAAAAAACTGGAAAAGGCAAATGAACAAATAACAATGGCTCCAGAGGAACTGAGAGGAGCCCAAGCCCCCCGGGGAGGGGAACCTGGCTAACTTCACAGAAATGCAGAGAAATATGCAAATGGTAAGCACAAAAACAAAAAACAGAAAATATCTTATCTGAGAGCAGGAGAAGAGGCAAGACTCAGCAAGCTTCCAAGTGAACCAGGAAACAACGTTGAGACAAGAACAATTGATCACCGGCAACCATGATGGGAGGGAACCTCCCTTATATCCAGCCAGTCTGTAATTCCTGATTGCCAATCCTCATTGAATGGTTCAGTACTGTTTGTAACCATTCACAACAGTACCCCCCCCTTGAGGAGGGTCACCGAACCCTCATTTGTGCAACCAGGTCGGTCAGGATGAGCTCTGTGATACGAACGGATCAGTCTCCTAGCATGGATGTCCGAAGCAAACACCCAAGAATTGTCCTCCTGACCATAACCTCTCCACTTAACCAAATACTGGAGTTTCCGTCTAGAAAAACGAGAATCCAATATTTTCTCAACCACATACTCCAGTTTGCCCTAAACCAAAACAGGGTCAGGAGGCGCAGCCATAGGAACCACTGGCTCGACAAACCTCTTCAATAAGGACTTGTGGAGCACGTTATGGATCTTAAATGTCCCTGGAAGAAGTAAACGAAAGGAAACAGGATTAAGAATCTCCATGATCTTATAAGGTCCAATGAACCTAGGCTTAAACTTAGGAGATGCAACTCTCATAGGGATATTTCTTGAGGACAACCAGACCAAGTCCCCCACTTTAAACCGAGGACCATCAGTCCTATGCCGGTTGGCAAACCGCTGGGCCTTCTCCTAAGAGAGGGACAACCTCTCCACTACCTGGTCCCAAATCTGCTGCATACGCTCCAGAGTCAACACCCGGACAGACAGAAGCCTCCATCTGTCCCGAAGAAAATCGAGGGTGAAACCCAAAATTGCTGAAAAATGGAGACATCAAAGTGGCAGAGCTTGCCCTATTACTAAGAGCAAACTCAGCCAAAGGCAAAAAAGAGACCCAGTCATCTTGATCAGCAGACACAAAGCATCTCAGATAAGTCTCCAATGTCTGGTTTGTTCTCTCAGTTTGTCCATTGGTCTGAGGATGAAAAGCAGAGGAGAAAGACAATTTAACACCAAGTTTAGAACAAAAAGTCCTCCAAAATCTGGAAACAAACTGGACTCCTCTGTCAGACACAATGTTCTCAGGAATGCCGTGTAACCGAACCACGTGCTGAAGGAACAAAGGCACCAATTCGGAGGAGGAAGGCAACTTAGGTAATGGCACAAGATGTATCATCTTGGAAAACCTATCACAAATCACCCAGATAATGGTCATTCTCTGAGAAACAGGGAGGTCGGAAATAAAATCCATAGAGATATGGGTCCATGGTCTCTTGGGCACAGGCAAAGGCATCAACAAACCACTAGAGCGAGAGCAAGGCTTGGAGAGAGATCAAGTCCCACAGGACTGCACAAACTCCCTGACATCACGAGACAAAGTAGGCCACCAAAAGGACCGACTCACCAAGTCTCTGGTACCAAAAATTCCGGCATGACCGGCCAACGCAGAACAATGAATCTCAGACATCACACTCTTCTTCCACTGGTCTGGGACAAACAATTTCCCAATAGGGCAGCGCTCGGGTTTATCCTCCTGACTCCCTTCCAGAGCCAGTCTCAAATTGGGTGAGATGGCGGAAAGAACTACACCCTCTTTCAAATAACAGCAGGATCAGATAACTCAGGAGAGTCCGCAAGGAAACTCCTCGAGAGGGCATCCGCCTTAACATTCTTAGTGCCAGGAAGAAAGGAAACCACAAAATTAAAACGTGTGAAAAACAAGGCCCACCTGGCCTGTCTAGGATTAAGTCGCTTGGCTGATTCCAGATAAACCAGATTCTTATGATCCGTGAGGACCACCACCTGATGTTTGGCTCCCTCCAGCCAATGTCTCCACTCTTCAAAAGCCCACTTCATGGCCAATAACTCCCGATTACCCACGTCATAATTACGTTCAGTTGGAGAAAATTTTCGAGAGAAAAAAGCACAAGGGTTACTTTTAAAGGTCTCAGGATCTCTTTGGGACAAAACGGCACCTGCCCCAATTTCAGAGGCATCAACCTCCACCTGAAATGGCAGAGAAACATCAGGCTGCCGTAGAACAGGAGCAGAAGTGAATCTCTGCTTAAGTTCCTGAAACGCAGAGACTGCCTCAGGAGGCCAATTCACCACATCAGAACCCTTTTCGGTCAAATTAGTCAATGGTTTGAACTAGATGGACTTAAAGTCTTCCTTCAACCTTAATAACTATGTTTAACTATAACAGAGAAATTACCAATAGATTTACGATAAAAATTGGCAAAACCCAAGAATCTCTGAAGAGCCTTTAAAGAAGTAGGTTGGTCCCAATCACAGATGGCCTGAACCTTGACTGGGTCCATTTTAATAACAGATGGAGACAAAATGAATCCCAGAAATGAGATCCTCTGTACGCCAAAAAGACACTTTGATCCCATCACATACAGAGCATTCTCTCTCAAAATCTGGAACACAGTCCGAACTTGTTTCACATGAGAGTCCCAGTCATTGGAAAAAATCAAGATATCATCCAAATAAACAATCAGAAATTTATCCACAAAATCCCTGAAAATGTCATTCATGAAGGACTGGAAGACGGAAGGAGCATTAGTGAGCCCAAAGGGCATCACTAGGTACTCAAAATGCCCCTCTGGGGTATTAAACGCCGTCTTCCATTCATCCCCGTGCTTAATGCGAATAAGGTTATACGCCCCCCTGAGGTCAAGCTTGGTAAACCAAGTAGCACTTTTCACCCTGGAAAACAGGTCAGAAATCAAGGGTAACGGATATTGATATTTCACAGTGATATTGTTCAAGAGACGATAATCAATACACGGCCTTAATGAACCATCCTTTTTGGCCACAAAGAAAAAACCGGCACCCAAAGGTGAAGAGGATGGTCTGATATGACCCTTCTCCAATGACTCCTTGATATAAGACCGCATAGCGTCATGTTCAGGTACAGACAAGTTAAAAAGGCGACCTTTAGGGAATTTACTACCAGGCACTAATTCAATAGCGCAGTCATAGCTCCTATGGGGGGGCAAGGATGCAGATTTACTTTCGCTAAACACATCAGAAAAATCAGTCAAAAAGTCAGGAACATCTTGAGCCTGGGGAGAGGCAGAAAAAACAGGAGTGTTGGCATTAACACATTGGCAGCCCCAACTGGTTACAGACACAGATTTCCAATCCAAAACAGGATTATGAGACTGTAACCAACCAAGGGAAACCTAGTACAATAATATCATGCAGATTATACAGCACCAAAAATTTGCAACTCTCCTGATGATCAGGTTCAACCCTCATTATCACCTGAGTAGAGAACTGGGGTTTATTCTCAGCCAAAGGGGTAAAATCAATCCCCAGTAGGGGAATAGACTTCTGTAGGGGTATCAAGGGAAACCCACAACGTTTAGCAAAATCAAAATCCATCAGGTTAATAGCTGCTCCCGAATCAACAAAAGCCTGAGCAGAAAATGTGGACAGGGAGCAAATCAGGGTAACAGTCAACAGAAATTTAGTCTGAACACCACCCAAGGCAACTGAGCGTGCAAAACGTCTTCCCCGCTTAGGGCAGACTGAAATAGCATGAGAGGCATCACCACAGTAGAAACATAACCCATTGCGTTTTCGAAACTCATGACGCTGTGCCCCAGAAGGCACTCTATCACACTGCATGGGTTCAGAAGCTGGTTCACAAGGCAACACTATTCTACGCATACTTCTACGCTCACGCAAACGTCTGTCAATTTGAATCGCTAATGACATAGAATCATTGAGACCAGAGGGAGCAGGGAAACCCACCATAACATCTTTTACATTCTCTGACAGACCCTTCCGAAAAAGGGCTGCCAAAGCATCATCATTCCATTTTGTCAGGACTGCCCACTTTTGGAATTTCTGACAGTACAACTCAGCGTCCTCAAGCCCCTGATTTAATGCCAACAAGGTTTTTTCAGCTTGATCAGTGACATTAGGTTCATCGTACAATAACCCCAGAGCCAGAAAAAATGCATCAACATTACTCAAGGGTCCCCAGGTGTCAGGGAAAAAGCCCAATCCTGAGGATCGCCGCGCAGGAGAGAGATGACAATTTGAACCTGCTGTGCTGCATTCCCTGAGGACTTAGGTTTTAAGGCAAAAAACAACTTACAGTTATTTTTGAAATTCAGAAATTTAGCTCGATCCCCCAAAAACAAATCTGGCATGGGGATCCTGGGTTCCACAACTGGCAACCTAGCAAGATAGGTAGCAATACTCCGAACCTCAGTGGCAAGCTGATCCACACGGCCAGACAACTGTGCAAACTCCATTGAGAGAGAAAAAAAAATCCTCCTCAGCACCCAGAGAAAAAGAGGGAAAAAATGCAACAAACAGAAAAAAAAAAAAATCTCTGACAACTCTGACAACCTTTTTTCTTTCCACACTATTTTTCCCTTCTGTGAGTACCATATAATTTTCAGTTGGGCCGGTGATACTGTTATGTTTTGGTAGCTGAGGAGAGCAGGCAAAAACGGCAATACACCAGAGAGGTTGGAATCTACTGGATTGCAGTACCCTGACTAACCACCACAACTAAAGGCAGCCGTGGAGCGTTCCTACGTTGGTCCTAGACGCCTCGTCACAGCCTGAGAGGTTAACTACACCTAAAGATAGAAAGAGGAAAGCTATCTGCCCCGGAGCAGATCCCCAAAGAACATAGGAAGCCCCCAAACATGTAATGGCGGTTAGACAAGAGGAAATACAGACACAGACAGAAAATAGTATGAGCAAACGCTGGGGCCCAATCTGCCTAGACAGAAAAGGATAGGAAGGATACTTACTGCAATCCAAAAAAACCCTTAAAAAAAACAACGCTACTAATTGCAAAAACACCTGTGATCACACAACCTCTACCACCTAAATTAGTTCTCTGGTGTAACAAAACTAAGCCGCAGCCACTGAAAAAACTGGAAAGGGCAAATGAACAAATAACAGTGGCTCCAGAGGAACTGAGAGGAGCCCAAGCCCCCCGGGGAGGGGAACCTGGCTAACTTCACAGAAATGCAGAGAAATATGCAAATGGTAAGCACAAAAACAAAAAACAGAAAATATCTTATCTGAGAGCAGGAGAAGAGGCAAGACTCAGCAAGCTTCCAAGTGAACCAGGAAACAACGTTGAGGCAAGAACAATTGATCACCGGCAACCATGATGGGAGGGAACCTCCCTTATATCCAGCCAGTCTGTAATTCCTGATTGCCAATCCTCATTGAATGGTTCAGTACTGTTTGTAACCACCAGAGGGAGCTTCTGCTCAGAATTCATTTCTAAAACATTCACAACAGAACAGGAGAAGTCCCAGAAGACTGGAGAAGAGCAAATGTTGTTCCTATCTTCAAAAAGGGGAAGAAGGTGGACCCAGGGAACTACAGGCCGGTAAGTCTGACTTCTATACCAGGAAAGATCTTTGAACAAATTATTAAAGAACATGTATGCAAGTACCTGGATAAGAATGAAGTGATTAAACAGAGTCAGCATGGGTTTGTAACTAATAAGTCATGTCCAACTAACTTAATTTCCTTCTATGACAGAATCACTGACTGGGTGGATCAGGGAAATGCTGTAGATATAGTATATCTTGACTAGGGTTGTGTCATGTATAGTGTACAGTTCCTATAGCGTCTTGTGCTTGGGTGCGAGGAAAACACATGAGACAGGTTGATATGAAATGACTTGTATTACTTCATACAAGCATGCGGAAAAGGTCACACAGTTTGCAGGAACAGAGGCAGGAGACACAGCAGGCCAGAGTAACTTCAAGCTCTACAATAACTCTCCAAAGCAGGTTCAGGATCTCTTCTCTGTACCGTAATTCCTCTGCAAACATGGATTCACCAGACAGCAGGTTTCCAGAGTCCAAAAGTGTTCCAAGGTTCCTCAGTAGGAAATAGCTGGAGTACAAAGTCCAATGTTTCCAGGAGTCAGGTCACAGGCTGACTGAGGCTTGATTCATGAGCACTGATTGTTCAGCTGAGGCTGCTTAAGAAGCAAGAGGGAGAGAATCAGGGCGGGAACATGAAAGCTGAAAACTCCATATTAACTGAGGGCAAGAGCTGCAGAAAGACAGAAAGCAAAATGGCAAGTCTGATGTCTGTTTTGCAGTGGGTAAGCCGACACAAGGGATAAAATGAGCTGCCTTTGTTAGACGATCAACCACCACTAGAATGGTGTTCTTCCCTTGAGAGGTTGGTAACTCCACAATGAAGTCCATAGAAATGGATCCCCACGGGCGGGACGGGGTGGGAAGAGGTTGTAACAGACCAGTTGGTGAGGAGCGAGGTGTCTTGCATCTTGCACAGACTTCACATGAAGTGACATAGTTTAAAACAACTTTCCTGTAAGTGGGCCACCAAAAGAAACGAGAAAGAAATTCTTGTGTCTTTAGAATTCCCCTATGCCCGGCTATCTTGGAATCGTGGATGAGTTGCAATACTCTCAATCTGACTGTTTCAGGTATATACAGACGTTTTCCCTGAATCCACACACCATTCTTAAAGACAAGACTTACGTCCCTCGGGGGTTGAGCCAACAAAGAATCCGCATGGTATGCTTCCTTGATGTCCTTAAGTAGGTCTTGATTATGAATCACTCCCAGGAATCTAGAGTCAGGAAGAATAGTCTTAGGAGGAGTAAGTGGACGTGTCTCTGCTGAATGAATCCTAGAGAGTGCATCAGCCTTTCCATTGCGCGATCCTGGTCTATAAGAAATTACAAAATTAAATTGGTTTAGGAAAAGATTCCAGCGAGCCTGGCGAGGAGTCAGGCACTTAGCCGACCTGATAAATTCAAGGTTACGATGGTCTGTCAGGACGACTATTTGCTGTGCAGCTCCCTGAAGAAGGTGTCTCCATTCCTTGAAGGCGGCAATAATGGCCAACAATTCTCTATTGCCCACATCGTAGTTCCTCTCAGCCGAAGACAACTGCTGGGAAAAGAAGGCACAGGGATGCAAGACATTCTTCTCACCTGTTCTCTGAGAGAGTATAGCTCCAACGGCACAGTCTGAAGCATCCACCTCTATTATGAAGGCAAGCTCGGGGTTGGGATGTACTAAGATAGGTGCAGTGGTAAATTTATCCTTTAAACAGGAAAATGCTTCCTGAGCTTGCGGGGTCCAGGAGAACCTAGACTGTTTCCGGGTAAGTTGGGTGATAGGTGACACTACCTCAGAGAAATTCCTAATGAAACGTCTATAGAAGTTGGCAAACCCGATGAAGCGCTGCACATCCTTCACATTTCTAGGAATTGGCCAATCCTTGATGGCTTGGGTCTTGCTTCCATCCATACTAATCCCTTGCGTAGATAGTACATACCCCAGAAATTGAATTTCGGTCCTATGGAACTCACACTTTTCAAGTTTGATGTAGAGATGGTTTTGTCTTAGGCGTTCTAAGACCATTCTCACATGTCCATGATGTTCCTCTGTGGAGTTAGAAAAAATGAGAATATCATCCAGATAAATCACCACAAATGTATCTAGGAGATCCCTGAAGATGTCATTCACCAAATGTTGGAAAGTGGCTGGGGCGGTACTCAGACCAAAAGGCATAACTAGATATTCAAAGTGTCCATAGCGTGACCTGAATGCAGTCTTCCATTCATCCCCAGGTCTAATACGGACCAAGTTATAGGCCCCACTTAGATCCAGTTTAGAGAAGATTTTGGCGTGCCGCACTCTCTCCAACAACTCAGGGATTAAAGGCAATGGATAACGGTTTCTAATAGTAACCTTATTGAGTTCCCTATAGTCTATGCAGGGTCTCAGAGATCCATCTTTCTTCTTCACAAAGAAGATGGGTGCACCTGCAGGAGATGAAGAGGGGCGTATGAAGCCTTTGGCTAGATTTTCATCTATGTAGTCCTTCAAAGCTTTTAGCTCGGGCCCCGCTAGGGGGTAGATCTTACCAAAAGGTATCTCGGCTCCAGGCAATAATTCGATTGGACAATCATATGGACGGTGAGGAGGAAGCTGATCAGCGTTCTTCTTGTCACATAAATCCACATAGTCCTGGTATACAGCTGGTAGTTCAGGGACTGACATGGTTCCTTTAGGAACAGAGCAAGCTGAAACTCCCTGACTTATCTGTTTCTCCGGAAAGTGTAATTCCTTGGTCTCCCAGTTAATCGTAGGATTCTGCGCCTGCAGCCATGGTAGCCCTAGAATAATGGGAAAGTGGGGAGAAGAGATAAGCATAAAAGACATTTTCTCCTGATGATCTTTACCCATAAGGACACTCAAAGGCTCTGTTTCCTGATCCACTGGTCCAGAGGTCAGCAGGGAGCCATCCACAGTCTCCATCTGTACTGGAGTAACCTTCTTCACTGAACGTATCCCCTGTTTCAGAGCAAAGGAGATATCCATAAAATTTCCACTTGCTCCTGAGTCGATCATAGCAGAGCTAGACACCCAGACTGAGTCAACCCAGAGTTTGATAGAAAGGAAGCAATGAGAATTGTTTCTTTTACAACTCAGCTGGGACACCGCTGAGGAAACTTGAAAAATTGCAGCGTTTATACCGTCATTGTCCCCAGAACTAACAGAGTTTAAGTCCGAAAAATCAAGATCTCTTGCAGCAGATCTCTCTGGAGTCTGAGGCTCGGACATGACAGAGCTCCTCTCGCAACACTCACAGTGAATGACTGCTGCAGTAGTCTTACGAGAACGGCTGGGGCAGTTTATAATGAAGTGCCCTGACTTACCACAGTAAAAACATAGATTTTCCTTTATACGATGTTCTTTGCGTGCATCACTAACCCGTCTTTGTAAAGAGTCCACCTGCATGGGTTCAGGTTCTGGTTCCCTTGTGATCCTACTCAAAGGTTCCTTAGCTGAGGAGGGAGGTAGGAAAAGGTTAGTGCGATTATTTTCGAACCACCTCTCTTGTCTGCGTTCAGTCAGACGAGCATCAATACGGATACAATAGTTAATAAAGTCACCTAACGCAGTGGGAGGGTCGGCACGAGCAAGTTCATCCTTAATCAGTGGAGACAACCCTTTCCGAAAAATAGATTTTTTGGCGGAAGTGTCCCAAGTGGTATCAAGAGCCCATCTCCTGAAATCCAAGGCATATTCGGCTACTGAACGCTTACCTTGGCGCAAAGTTAACATGGCTGCTTCAGCTGTTGCACCTCGATTGGGGTCATCAAACACCTGCCCCATGGCTGAAATAAAAGCATCAAGGTGATTCAAACAATCATCCTCAGTCTCAATCAGAGGGTTTGCCCACATCAAAGCCTTATTGGTAAGCAACATGATTATAGTAAGCACTTTGGATTGTTCAGTGGGAAATTGTGAAGCATGTGCAGAGAAAAATAGATTGCATTGGTTAATAAATCCCCTGAATTTCTCACGTTCACCGCCAAAACGAAAAGGAGGTAACTTGGGGATCCCAGAACTCGGGGTTATGGCAGGAGCCTGGGCTCGTTCCTCTAGAGCCTCAATCCTGGCTCGTAATTCCTGGGTAGTTTGTCCAAACACTTGCAAATTATGATTAGTGAGGTCCTGTAGGCTTGCAAAACGGGTCTTTATAGTCTGTATATCTGCAAGGATTGTATCAGTCACTCCGCAAAGCTCCTTTATGCGGGCCTCCATCTTCCAGATCTTTTAAGGCAGAAGTGCTGGAAGGAAAAGAGGAAAGAAAAAAAAAAAACAATAGTGTTTACCTGTGGTAACACTCCAGAGTAACATTTAAGGGAATGTGCTCACCTGGAATGGTTGTGAGAAGTCACAACCACTGTCATCACAGAAGGTATTAAACGGACATCTGATATCCACAGTCACAGCAGACACGGCTTTCCCAGACCCAGCAGACACTAAACATTGGCTCCTGAATCTTGTCATGTATAGTGTACAGTTCCTATAGCGTCTTGTGCTTGGGTGCGAGGAAAACACATGAGACATAGGTTGATATGAAATGACTTGTACTACTTCATACAAGCATGCGGAAAAGGTCACACAGTTTGCAGGAACAGAGGCAGGAGACACAGCAGGCCAGAGTAACTTCAAGCTCTACAATAACTCTCCAAAGCAGGTTCAGGATCTCTTCTCTGTACCGTAATTCCTCTGCAAACATGGATTCACCAGACAGCAGGTTTCCAGAGTCCAAAAGTGTTCCAAGGTTCCTCAGTAGGAAATAGCTGGAGTACAAAGTCCAATGTTTCCAGGAGTCAGGTCACAGGCTGACTGAGGCTTGATTCAGGAGCACTGATTGTTCAGCTGAGGCTGCTTAAGAAGCAAGAGGGAGAGAATCAGGGCGGGAACATGAAAGCTGAAAACTCCATATTAACTGAGGGCAAGAGCTGCAGAAAGACAGAAAGCAAAATGGCCGACGGAAAACTGAGTTTCAAGGAACATGTCAAAAGAGACAAAGAACCTTACAGGTTGAGCATTCCGATACTTCCGATACTTCCGATACCTGAAATCCAATGTAAGTCTATGGGAACAAAATATCGGAAGTAAGTATCGGAAGTACTTCCGATATTTTGTTCCCATAGACTTACATTGGATTTCAGGTATCAGAAGTATCGGAATGCTCAACCCTAATTTGACTTCAGCAAAGCATTTGACTAAGTATCTCACACAATCCTTATTGAAAAAATGACTAAGTATGGAATGGACAAGGCAACTGTTAGGTGGATTCATAACTGGCTTAGTGATCGGACCCAAAGAGTGGTCGTAAATGGCTGCACATCCAGTTGGAAGAATGTATCAAGTGGGGTACCACAAGGGTCTGTTTTGGGCCCTGTATTGTTCAACATCTTTATCAATGATTTAGATGAAGGAATTGAGGATAAACTGATCAAATTTGCTGATGACACAAAGCTAGGAGGGGTAGCTAATACTAGAGAGGAGAGAGAGAGGATTCAAAAAGATATAAATAAACTGGAGCAGTGGGCAGCAACTAACAGAATGGATTTTAACAGGGAAAAATGCAAAGTACTACATCTGGGCAATAAAAATGAAAAAAGCATATACAAAATGGGAGGAATAGGGCTAAGTAACAGCACATGTGAAAAAGACTTGGGTATACTAATTGATCACAGACTGAACATGAGTCAACAGTGTGATGCAGCAGCAAAAAAGGCAAATGCAATTCTAGGATGTATCAACAGAAGCATACAGTCTAGATCACGTGAGGTCATTATTGCCCTCTACTCCTCTTTGGTCAGACCTCATCTGGAATACTGTGTCCAGTTTTGGGCACCACATTTTAAAAAAGACATCAACAAACTGGAGCAAGTTCAGAGAAGAGCCACCAGAATGGTGACTGGTCTGCAAACCATGTCCTATGAGGAACGGTTGCAGGGTTTGGGAATGTTTAGCTTGCAAAAAAGAAGACTGAGAGAAGACTTAATAGCTGTCTACAAATATCTCAAGGGCTGTCACATTGTAGAAGGATCATCTTTATTCTCATTTGTACAAGGAAAGACTAGAAGCAATGGGATGAAACTGAATGGGAGGAGACACAGATTAGATATTAGAAAAAACTTTTTGACAGTTAGGGTGATCAATGAGTGGAACAGGCTGCCACGAGAGGTGGTGAGTTCTCCTTCAATGGAAGTCTTCAAACAGAGGCTGGACAGACATCTGTCTGGGATGATTTAGAGAATCCTGCTTTGAGCAGGGGGTTGGACCACATGGCCCAGGAGGTCCCTTCCAACTCTACTATTCTATGATTCTATGAGATTTAGTTGACTCTTTCCAAAAATTGATATTGCTATCAGTGGATTCACCAGAACAATGTGTTGTAATTACATAAGGAGTTGCAATTTGTGAATTGAGGGCTATACATACACAAGTGCTCGTACTGCCACCCGACTCAATTCACACACACAAAAAAGAAATACATTTCACTATTCAGAATGCAGTTTGTGTATTGATCACCGAGCGACTCTATAGTTATAGTAAGCCTATGGTAAGTGTGGGTTAGGTTTCCCCAGAGTGTCTTCCCTTTAGACTGCTTGTCTGTATGGCTTGCCATTGATCTTGTGAGGTGAGGGAAGACCAGATCAATACTTTGTAATTAAGATTGTTTCGCGCTTGCTGAATTCTGCCAGTGTAGTAAGGAACTAAGGTGGTGACTTACTGCTGTCTTCTGCAAAATTCCTGTAACATTAGGCTTCCAACATGTATTTTTATTGAATTTGTTAATTGTCAGAGATCATTGACACTAACTCAGCTTTTAAAAAACTCACATTACAATCCCACTCCTTATAAAATGTTTTGTCATATGAATGAATAAATTCTGGGTGCACTTTTGCCATTAGTTTCACAATACTTTTTGTATTTATATGGTCACACTGAAGGCCTCACAACGGACATCTAGAAAAATGATTGTGAGGAGAACAAAATGTGAGTCCTGTGTCATGCCAACAGTAAAACATCCTGAGACAGTTCATTTGTAGGGCTGCTTTTAATCCAATGGAGGGGCTCACTCACAATTTTCCTAAGAACACTGCTGTGTATAAGGAATAGGAAAAAAAAAAGATAAGGCCCATAGTGTGATATAGTATGGTGAGTAAGGGGGATAGGGGCTGAGATACTGCTTACCTGACTGAGTTGTGATTGTCACAACTCCAATAAAAGCCTATATTTGAGTCAGCACTACAGTCCGCCAGCAGGTAGAAGATTCCCTTCTTTTGCACACAATAGGTAATGCAATGGAGGATAGGTGTTAAAGATGAAACTCTGATGCAGGAGATGAAAGGTTCCACACTACAAAGTAGATTCAAGTAGTTGAAGGCTGTTTCGAGACAGATGCTAACTATATAAAATTCCTGAGCCTCCTCCACTCAGTGACTCTAGCAATAACGTACATGTGGCGCCCCTGAGGGTTCAGTCGCCACAGAGGTACTGCATCTCAACCAGAGATGTGGTGTCCCACCTTTCAAGTAAGATGGAGACACCAAACCTGGCTCTGACAACACTGCATCCATTACACACACTAGTAGCAGTTCCACTCGCATGCCTGCTGGCTAGGAAAGGGTGTCAGATGGTGGGTGGAGCTTGTGGGTTAGAGCAGGAGAATAGAGGGAAGTAAGAGTGAGTCTTCCTGTAGGGAAAGAAGGGGAAAGACGTGCGTAGGCAAGAGATAGAAACGTGCAGCAGTGCCATGATTTGGTAGCCGAGGAGGACAGGAGCAAAAACAGTCAAGGCAGCCGAACACCCAGAGAGGTTGGGAACTAATGGGTTGCAGACCCCTAAACTAATCGCACAACTAGAAGCAGCCGTGGGACGTACCTACGGTGACCTAGACGCCTCGTCATAGCCAGAGAGTTAGCTACGCCTAAAGATAGAAAGAGGAAAGCTAACTGCCCCGGAATAGCGCCCCAAAGGAATAGGTAGCCCCCACACATATAATTGCAGTTAGACAAGATGAAATACAAACGCTGGTAGAAAATAGAGTAAGCAAACGCTGGGGCCAAAAACTATCTAGATAGGACAGGACAGGAAAAAATACTGTCTGCAACCCAGCAAAACCCTAGGAAAAATTCCAGCACTTCTGATTCCAAAAATGCTGAGACCACACGATCTCACCCCCGCTAAATCAGAACTCTGGTGTGAACACGCAGCTACCTAGCAGCCACTGAAATAACAGGGACAGAGCAAATGAACAGAAATAAATGAGAAACAGAGACCAGCGCAGGCCCCAGCAGGGGGACCCGGCTGACCTCACTCAGAAGAGCAGCAAAAACAAAGAAAAGCAAAACCACAGAAGCATGGCAGGAAATAACTTACCTGAATTTTCGCAGGAGACAGCAGAAAACCAGCTGACTTCCAAACTAGACCAGGAAGAGAAACTAATCACCGGCAAGGATCATGGGAAGGCAGCTCACTTATATCTGCCCAGTCCGTCCCCCCTGATTTCCACTCCTCGCTCCCAAGTGATGGACCTCTGTCATTCAATACAGCTTCAATACCATCAGCAACCACCAGCTCAGAAGTCATCTCCAAAGTGTTCACAACAATACCCCCCCTTGAGGAGGGGTCACCGAACTCTCACCTGCGCCACCAAGCCGATCAGGATGAGCCCTGTGAAAGGTGCGCACCAATCTCTTAGCATGAATGTCAGAAGCCAACACCCAAGAATTGTCCTCCTGACCATAGCCTTTCCACTTAACCAAGTACTGGAGTCTCCGCCTAGCCAAACGAGAATCCAATATCTTCTCAACCTCATACTCCAAATTGCCCTCAACCAAAACAGGATCAGGAGGCGCAGCCATAAGAACCACTGGCTCGACAAATCTCTTCAATAAAGATTTGTGGAATACGTTGTGAATCTTAAATGTTCCTGGAAGAAGCAAATGGAAGGAAACAGGATTAAGAATTTCCACGATCTTATAAGGTCCAATGAACCTTGGCTTAAATTTTGTAGACGCAACCTTCATAGGGATATTTTTTGAGGACAACCAAACCAAGTCACCCACTGTAAGCTGAGGACCATCAGTCCTATGCCGGTTGGCAAACCGCTGGATCTTCTCCTGAGAACATCTTATATATTTACAGTGATTTCTATCCATGGGTTTTACCACCATAGATGATGTCTGTTACAGTAGTTTTTTTTACATGTGTAAGATATGGGAAAATTATATCTAAATGATATCATCTTTATTTCTGATGGAATTCCCCATCAAGATAAGTTTGGACCAAAAATACTTGCTTCTGACCACTCAGCCCCCTCCCTTGGCATGCATTCCCCAAGCCCATAAAAAGCCATGCAATGCTTTCCTTGAATTAGAACTCCAGAAGGAAGCTCTTTGAAGCTCTTAACACAAGGGTGTGAACTCTCCTGCAAGCCACAGGCAAACTGGATTCTAACTCAAGCACATGGAGACATCGGGGCACCACAGGTCACAGCAAGGCTCTGAGATATTGAATCTGGAAAATGACCTATAATAACAGAATGCAATATCTCTGAGACTAGCCAAGCACATAATCGGAATCTGCATTCCTTCCCCCACATGCTTAGCCACCTCCAGAATCCTGCATTATGGAGTTATAAAGCATAGCTACCAGGAATTACATACAGTAGGCATATTTAGTCTCTATGTGCAGATAAAATCCAGCGGGACCCAGGGGTGGCGCCGCCGACCCATTCAGAGCTTCGGGCGGAAAGTTATGGGCCATCTGTGGTTCTGGACATAAAATCATATTCTCAGATATGGGAGGAGGAAGGCAGCCCAGCCCAGGGGTGGGAGCAAAGTGTGGGAGGGAGCAACCTAGAAGATATAAGGTAGCCCCTCATTTTGGACTTAGTTTTATTATACTGGCAGGAGGATCCGTTACCTGACGCAGCCAGGAAAAGCCTGTAACTAATATTTGGACCTGTGATCCATCAGCGTCTCCCTGTGGTCACATGCTACATAGCACATTAATTGCAACCTATCTATACCCTACCAATTGTACTACACTCCTGACTACATACTTGTATATTGTTCTGTAAATATATGCCTGTATATTTCTAGTGCTCCTTTTCGGCGATTAAATATAGAATTAATCTTGGGCTGCTCTTTTATCTCGATACACAAATCCCCACGTCCGCACGCTCCGTTGTATATTATGCACTAGCCGGGTTGGTTTCTGTCCTGATATAAGTCGGACGGGGCTTATTTCAAATGAGGAACTGGTGTCAGCATACCGTACTGGTTAGTGAGGAACTCTGACAGTGACGGCCGAGAGGTTTATATATATCCCCATCGTGGACTGGTGATATATATCCCCCCTCACTGGGAGCACCTCAATAACTCATACCTATAAGGGAAGCTTTTCTAGCGACTATTTGTCCTCGGTGCAGTTCCCTGACTGACCTGGGGCAAGTGTTGATACCAGAGAACCGATCCCTGCTGAGTCCTTCTCTACCCCCCCGAGATGAGTGAAGTCGACACACCCCTTACCCTGTGAAATCCCTCACAACATGCAGATTTGATTTCCCTCTTATTTTTATAAATGTTTAAGCACAATAGTATAATTATTGATAAATGCGCTTTATATGCAGCAACTGGATGTTATTCATATGGTAATCACTTTTATAGGAGAACCTCTACTGCCAAGTAGCCGTGTTGGCCATTGTTTACCATGAACTCTCTCATTGTTTGTTAGGGAGTTGTCTTGACCCGCACCACAATTGTGGTTTACCAGAGCAATGGGGTACTCAGAGCCGAGCCCATGGAAGTCTATGGGGTTGTCACAGGTAGCGCTGGCTCGGTCTGTGGCCCTGGCGGTCAGGCGTATGTTGGGGGGAGATATTTACAGGGGATAGATATATATACAGTTCGTGACGCCACCTGTAGTTCTCTGATCACTAAGACCAGCGCTGCTGTAGATCTCTGAGGGGATGGTGATGCAGCTAGATGTCGGGTCCCCTACAGGTGGGACTCTTCCCTCAGGTCGATAGTTATGGTGGGGTTGTGCAGGGATGCAATCAAATAACTCAGTCTCACACATAGAAGCTTCTTTCCATACCTTTTACTTCAAGTTGTTCAGGCAGGTCCAGGGAGGCTGTTCGGGGTGGATGAATTCACGTAGCGGTAACAGTTGAGCAGGTTACAGGCCTCCTTCTCTTTCCAAATGATGAGTGAGTCCAAGCTTGCCTGTAGCTAAGTTAACTCTATAGTTTTCAGCTTTTCCCACTAGCTGTACTGCCCGGCCGGTTTTGTGATAGAGCCTTATAAGTGGTGAACTAAGTACTTTCTTTTGCCGCGCGCCGGACTCAGAAGTCTTGTTCTCCTGACTCGGTTACGTACTGGCACTCTAAGGGCGGCTTTCTGCAACCTAAGGTCCAGTAAGACTCTGGCTTTTCTATCACTATGCCTGGAGCTATAGTGACGCTTCGGTCCCCAGTGACCGGTGACAATGTGCAGGATAATCCGATCCTTAAGGCACTTCTGAATCCTTCCCACTATGCCCTTCGCCCTGCTTCTGCTTTCAATGTAGCACTGAAGCGTGAAGATAGAAAGTCAGTTTTCTTCCTTGGTCTCACTGAGTAACTCTCAGTTTCCTCAAAGTTCAGACTGAGTAAAAGGTAACTCTGACTAGACTCGGGATGATAACTAGTCATCCGTTACTAGACTCCACTTCGTTGAATTGACAGGAACTAATCTTCTGCTCACCCAGAGCTCTGACAGGAATCCTCACTGTCTGAGAAGAACTAGCCCTGACTGCTCTGTACGATGACAGGAAGCTAGACTGACTCTCTCCTGTGCTACACGTCACTCCCCTATACACCCCTGTGGGTGTGTCTGAAGTGTAAGTGAGTGTCAAGCTTTAACTGTTACCTTACTGTGCATTCTCCAGATCCTGTGTGCCTTACATACCAGGGCTACACATTCCCCCTTGGTAAAATACAGCACTCCCGGGCTGTGAAATATAAGAAGAAAGACATTTTGTTTTCCATTTAAACAAGTAACATTTTAAACTCTTCCCATCAGGGAGGTACGGATTTCTTGAACGTTGCATTATAACAATAGGCATAGAAAAATACAAAATACTAAATAGACATTTTCATATAAATAGATGACAATATTCTTGTGAAGGACCCGCACCAAACCTTCAACGTGGGTCCTGGGTGGGCTGCAGGACATCTGAATGCAGACCTCACTCAGTGCCTCACCATACGGGTTTTATGTTCAGAGGTAGGTGTGCTGGTAGAGAATGCACAAAGTGCAACTATATACAAGATCAGTTCTTGGGCTGGCTCAGTCCTCAGCCTCAGAGTCCATCATGAAACATTTTCAAGTAATTTACATATCATAACAATACTTTATACAATTATCCATACTTAGTAAACTAGTTTGCTAGGACTACTTTTGATAACGAATAGGTATCTTCCCTTTCGTTGTACGTTCTGATCTACGTGGAGTAGCTTCAGGTATATTAATCTCTAACCCAACTGTTCTACGTAACGGCAAACTATAGAACTGCCTCAATCTTTCTATGGATCTGGCAAGCGTACTGATGGCTGGGCGGTGTGAGTCAGCTTCACCAGGGGTTCCCATAGCATGGGGCGCTGCTTCCGATGATTCTTCCTCTTGAGGTTCTGCAGGTTGGGGTGCTGCTGGAGTAGGTAACTCCTGAACTGGCTCAACTGGCACCATGGGCACAACTGGAGGTAGAACTTCCTCTTGTGGCTGATAAAATTGCAACACCGGAATTATTACAGCATCTCCCAGTCTCGGCCAATCTGCAGGGAAATCTCCCAGATCCGTGTGTATGACCTCTTCTTTTCTTTCTTCTTGATTGATGACAGAGTTCTCTTCACGAAACTTTAAGGGTTCTGGACACAATTTCAAATGGTCTCTGGACACAGTGGATATTGTTCTTCCTCCGTCCTTACTGATGATACAAACTTTTCTATTGTCATATTTGGAATCTTGTACGACGTAGGGTTCTTGCTCCCACTGGTTATCCAATTTGTGCATTTTCCTTTTCCTTTTCAATACCACTTCTCCAGGCATCAAAGGCTTGGCAGGAGCATTCCTGTTGTAAATATCTTCCTGTTTCTCCCGTGCCTTGTTGAGACTTTCTTCTACACAGACTTGCACTCGTCTGTACTGCTCTTGCCGATTGATGTCCCAGTTTTCAACGGCGTCGTCGGCCTCCGGTTCTACCACTCCAAGTTCTAAATCCATTGGTAGTCTTCCGGGCCTTGCTCTCATAAGATAGGCTGGAGTGCAGTTAGTGGAACTTACAGGTATATGGTTATACAAGTCAACCAAATCAGGTAGTAAGTCCGGCCACCGATTTCTGTCTTCCAACGGTATGGATTTCAGTAAATCAAGGACAATGTGGTTCATTTTCTCGCAAAGGCCGTTGGTTTGAGGATGGTATGGCGTTGTTCTAATTTTCTTGCACCCATACATGTGACAGAATTCCTTGAATAGGTCAGCCTCGAAAGCAGGTCCTTGATCGGTTAATACTTGCTCCGGATACCCATGCGGTCTGCAGAAGCTTGCTTGAAAGGTTTTTGCTGCCGTCACTGCTGTCTGATCCTTTACTGGAACAACCACCAGAAATCTAGAGTAATGGTCCACCATGGTCAGGGCGGATGAATATCCAGATCTACTTGGCGACAATTTAACGTGATCCAAGGCCACAATCTCTAAGGGACGAGTCGTCCGGATAGGCTGCAGGGGTGTCCTCTGACTACCGTAGTCCTTTCTTCTGAGACCACAGGGTCCACAGTTCCGACACCACCTCTCGATGGAGCTGCGCATCCCTACCCAGTAGAATCGGCACCTCAACAGGGTCTCCAGCTTTCTCCAGCCAAAGTGTCCTGCTTGATCGTGGTATGCTTCCAACACCATTGGGACGTCTGCCTTGGGGACCACTATCTGCCAGACCATCTCGTGGGTCCTGGGATTGACGTATCTCCTGCACAACTTCTCACGGTATAGGAATAACCTGCTTCTCTCGTTCCACAGGAGCTTTGCTGACATAGGTGCATCTTTTTCCAAGGAGGAACCTTCCTGTCTTAACAACTCCTTGATACGGCTGACCACTGGATCGCTGTCCTGAGTCTCTTTCCAGCTGTGATGGGGTAAAGGATTTAACGTTGCACCATACTGCTTTCTGTAGACTCGATGCTCGTGGACTACCCCATTTCGATGGAACGCAGGTAGCTCAATTTCTTCCAGGTCGTCCGATTCTTCCTCCGTGTCAGAGTCATGCGGCATTCGGGACAATGCGTCAGCATTAGCATTCTTTCGGCCTGCCCGGTACTTGATAGTAAACTGGTAATTAGACAACCGAGCCATCCAACGCTGCTCCATGGCGCCCAACTTGGCCGTTTCCAGGTGCGTTAGCGGGTTGTTGTCTGTGTACGCCGTGAACTTGTTGGAGGCCAGGTAGTGCTTAAATCTTTCAGTAATGGCCCAGACCAGTGCCAGAAACTCCAGCTTGAAGCTGCTATAATTTTCCGGATTCCTCTCAGTTGGCCTGAGTTTTCTGCTGGCATAAGCGATGACTTTTTCTTGGCCATTCTGCTTCTGACTGAGAACTGCTCCTAAACCTTCATTACTAGCATCGGTGTACAGCAGGAACGGTTGGCTGTAATCAGGATACGTCAAGATCTCATCGCCTGTAAGGATCTCTTTCATCTTTTGGAATGCTTCAGCCTGTTCCTTACCCCAATTGAAGGGAGGATTTCTGCTCTTTAGGGATTGGCCTACTAGGAGGTCCTGTAGAGGCGCTGCCTTCTTCGTGTAATCTTTCACGAACCTTCTGTAGTAACCCGTTAGTCCCAGGAACTGTCGCACTTCCTTGAGGTTCTTCGGCTCCGGCCACTTCTGGATGGCAGTGACTTTCTCTGGGTCCGGCGCTACTCCTTCCGAACTGACGATGTGCCCCAAATATTGTACCTTCTGTTTGAGTAGATGGCATTTTGAGGGTTTCAACTTCATCCCGTACCTGGACAGGGACTCAAATACTTCTGCCAGGTGCTTCAGATGGTCCTCATATGTCTTGGAGTACACGATGACGTCGTCTAAGTATAGCAGCACGGTTTCAAAATTGAGATGTCCCAGGCAGTTCTCCATCACTCTCTGAAATGTTCCTGGGGCACTGCTGAGCCCAAACGGCATCCTGTCGAATTCACAGAGCCCCATTGGGGTGGTGAAAGCCGTTTTCTCACGATCCTCCTCAGCCACAGCCACTTGCCAGTATCCACTAGTCAGATCAAGGGTAGAAAAGTAGTTAGCCGTTTTCAGAGCAGCTAATGACTCCTCTATACGTGGTAAAGGGTATGCATCCTTGTGTGTTATGCGGTTCACCTGCCTGTAATCCACACACATTCTCAAGCTACCATCTTTCTTTCTAACCAGGACTAGAGGTGCTGCCCAGGGACTACAACTATCCCTGATTACTCCGGCTTCTTTCATATCTCGCAACATTTCCTTAGCCTTCTGATAATGGGCTGGGGGTATAGGCCTATACCGCTCTTTGATGGGAGGATGACTGCCTGTAGGGATATGATGTTGTACTCCCTTAATTATCCCAAAATCAAGTGGATTCTTGCTAAATACTTGGGCGTACTCTTGCACCACCCGTAATACCCCTTGCTTCTGGTGAGCGGGAGTGGTGTCCGTCCCAACATGGAGTTGCTGACACCATTCCGCCACCTGGGTTGCCGGGTCATTGTCCTCCGCTATTTGGCGGGAGTCTAAGGACTCAGCCGGGAGAATAGAATTATTGTCAACAGCATGTAGTTTAGCAATGGTTGCATAACGGGGTAAGTTTACCTCATCATCTCCCCAGTTGAGAAGCCGTACCGGTACTCTTCCATTCACCACTTCCACTACTCCCCTAGCAGTCATAAGTGTAGGTCTATGTTCTGAATGGTGGGGTTCTACTACAGCTTGGTAATTCTGTCCTCTCAGACCTATGGCTGCCCTGCACCAGATTATCATTTCACTCATTGGGGGTATCACAATGGGATTCGAATCAGTGACCCGTACATTACCAATTTCGCCGTCTGTAAGCTTCGCTTGCTGCTGACACACCAGGGCCCGGATCTCTCTTTGGATTACTCCTTTCTGCCTTGGTCGGGCAATCTCAGCGAGCTGTTGGAGTAAGAACACAACTTCTCCCAAACAATTACTGATAATGTTAGTACCCAAAATTATATTTAAACCGTTCTCCTCATTTACAGTCTTTACTACCAGAAGCCCCTGGTCTTTCAACTCCTCTCTGCCCACTTTCACATCTACACATTTTGTCCCGAGTACTTCTACAGGAAGACCATTAGAAGCATACACGGTAAAGTCAGGGCTCGGGGGTTTAAGACTGTCCATTGACCAGAACTTAGTATATAGGGCATCAGGTATTAGGGTCACCTGAGACCCAGTGTCTAACAATGCCGGAACAGCAATACCATCTAGAATGATAGACAGGTAGGGTCGTCCACCCACATACCTGCGGTTCCAGTCTAGGGGGCCTGACGGGTCTCCTCCTGGGTGTTGGCCCTCGGACCCAGGTTCTGCCCGTTTAAAGGACACTGTGGAGACATATGACCTTTCCGGTTGCATCGGTAACAGGTGATCTCCCGACGAGGAGGGTGTTGATCAGAGGTCGCTCCTGGGGGTGGCGTTGTCCTCCTCCGGGGGGGCGACGTCTTCCTTCTTCTCCGGTTCATCCACGGGACGTCTTCTGGGCAATCAGCTAATAAGATCTTCCCTTCTTCCTCTTTCCGCAGCTGCAGGGCACTCATCACAGCAGCCAGATTTTTAGTCAGCTGGCGCACCTCTGAGCGCAGACAGTCCAATTCACTAGGGGGTGTCACCTGCGTTTTGGTTTCGGCCACTAGCGAGGAAAAGGGGGTTGCCGCCGGCTCCAGAGTGACTTCACCCTGACGATGTTGGGTTGCCACCTCAGGTTTGCTCAGGGGCCGCAGCCCTTTTATTGCCATGTCCTTTAGGGCATCAAAGGTAGCATCAGGGTGATCTAAAGACCACCAATTCACAGTTCTGCGTTCCGCTTGGGACCTCAGTCCCTGCACAAATTGTTCTTTCAGCATCTTATTTTCATCAATGACACTTATGGTATTAACCTGCTTGAGGGCTCTCAGGGCCCCTTGTAGTCGGCAGGCATAGTCCCTTATGCTGTCACTTGGTTGCTGTGAACAGTTATAGAATGCCATCCGGAGATCTGTTTCGGTGCAATCTTCAAAAATGGCCTGTAACTTTAAGAGGATTGCAGGCACCAACTCCTGGTCCGTGGTAGCCCAAGTCTCCACTTCTCTCTCAGCAGCGCCAGTTAGCTGCCCTATTAATACTGCAGCTTTTTGCCTCTCAGACATAGAGTACATTTCCAGGACACTGCATATCTTCCGTTTGAATCCTGCTAAAGTGCCTGGCTCGCCGCTGTACTGGGGAAGCCATTTCGCCCCAGGCATATATGGAAGCGTTAGTGGCATGAGCGGGACCACCGGACTGAGTGCTGGGCCTGCGCCCCCATCTGGCGCTATAACGCCACGCGGTGCGGAGTCGGGTCCTCCGGCTGGGGCCGCACTGTCGGCCGGTTGTTGCAACATATTAGCGCCCCCTTGGTTAAACGGAGCCTACCGGTTTCAGAAGCTGCTATTTCCCAGGCACAGCAGTAGGAACAGGACCTTCGTCGCAGGCGCTCTGATGTCAGAGCGTCCACTTCCTGTCGCAGGATCTGCCGCTGAGTCAGCCGGGGGCGTGTCCAAGACTTTGCGCGCTCCTTCAGGTACGCCCACCTTCTTCTCCAGCGCCTCAGGGCGCGAATATGGCGGCAAATATGGCGGTATTTGGCGCCAAACAATAGCAACAGTCTTTTTCACCAAAACACTCCACAGGCACACAGGGCTCGCAATTCTGCAAGTTTCGGATCCTGTTCGTGACGCCAAGTCGTCTTGACCCGCACCACAATTGTGGTTTACCAGAGCAATGGGGTACTCAGAGCCGAGCCCATGGAAGTCTATGGGGTTGTCACAGGTAGCGCTGGCTCGGTCTGTGGCCCTGGTGGTCAGGCGTATGTTGGGGGGAGATATTTACAGGGGATAGATATATATACAGTTCGTGACGCCACCTGTAGTTCTCTGATCACTAAGACCAGCGCTGCTGTAGATCTCTGAGGGATGGTGAGGCAGCTAGATGTCGGGTCCCCTACAGGTGGGACTCTTCCCTCAGGTCGATAGTTATGGTGGGGTTGTGCAGGGATGCAATCAAATAACTCAGTCTCACACATAGAAGCTTCTTTCCATACCTTTTACTTCAAGTTGTTCAGGCAGGTCCCAGGGAGGCTGTTCGGGGTGGATGAATTCACGTAGCGGTAACAGTTGAGCAGGTTACAGGCCTCCTTCTCTTTCCAAATGATGAGTGAGTCCAAGCTTGCCTGTAGCTAAGTTAACTCTATAGTTTTCAGCTTTTCCCACTAGCTGTACTGCCCGGCCGGTTTTGTGATAGAGCCTTATAAGTGGTGAACTAAGTACTTTCTTTTGCCGCGCGCCGGACTCAGAAGTCTTGTTCTCCTGACTCGGTTACGTACTGGCACTCTAAGGGCGGCTTTCTGCAACCTAAGGTCCAGTAAGACTCTGGCTTTTCTATCACTATGCCTGGAGCTATAGTGACGCTTCGGTCCCCAGTGACCGGTGACAATGTGCAGGATAATCCGATCCTTAAGGCACTTCTGAATCCTTCCCACTATGCCCTTCGCCCTGCTTCTGCTTTCAATGTAGCACTGAAGCGTGAAGATAGAAAGTCAGTTTTCTTCCTTGGTCTCACTGAGTAACTCTCAGTTTCATCAAAGTTCAGACTGAGTAAAAGGTAACTCTGACTAGACTCGGGATGATAACTAGTCATCCGTTACTAGACTCCACTTCGTTGAATTGACAGGAACTAATCTTCTGCTCACCCAGAGCTCTGACAGGAATCCTCACTGTCTGAGAAGAACTAGCCCTGACTGCTCTGTACGATGACAGGAAGCTAGACTGACTCTCTCCTGTGCTACACGTCACTCCCTATACACCCCTGTGGGTGTGTCTGAAGTGTAAGTGAGTGTCAAGCTTTAACTGTTACCTTACTGTGCATTCTCCAGATCCTGTGTGCCTTACATACCAGGGCTACACAGAATACTTAGGCTACCATTGTTTTCTCCTTACATAGTCATGAATAGAAAATCATATACAGTATTTTATCTACCTAATGAATTATCTATCATGTGTTATGATTGTTTTTTCCGTGTCACTACTATTCACCATTACATGTTGTTAATGTTTTTATAAAAGTTCTTCTTTTTGTTATTCAATGAAGATAATTCACATTTATGCATTCTCTGCAGGGCAGTTTGTATCTCTTCTTTTAGAGTTCATCAGTTCATCTTATTTTCCATCTTAGAATATACCAGCTGGCCACAGAGTGCCATGTAAAGCAGCGTGACGTGTGCGCTTAGATCCAGGCTTGACAGTCTGTGAATCTATTTTCTAGTCTGCTGGCTGGTAGAAGTGAAGCTGCAGAGAGTAAGCTCTCCCTGGATGTCCTCCTGAAGCAAAAAGAAGATCATACAGCTGCAAATCCCTGTATTAGCAATTTTCATGTGTATTTTGAAATGTGGCCTCATGGTGAACAAACTACACTTTAAAGCCTAGATCCATGACGTTGGTATAGTCGAGTTGTTTACTCGTACGAAACCCAGGACTCTAGAACTGAGCCCCCCCTTTACCCTTATCAATATACCCCAGTTATCCATACCCCAATAACGAATTACAGTAATTCTTTGGAATATGTATGGCCACAGCAGCCTTTATTTAAGTACAAACAACAATAACAATAAATAACAATATATAACAATATATATATAACAATATATATATATATACCAATAACACATCAGGGAGGAGTCCTTGAAGCTACAAAGATCATGGTGAATTAAACCAATATCCTGTGAACAACATCCCACCTCTTACTCCCAGCCGTTACCCCACAGGCTCGGGAGCACCACCATTGAGGTGTGCTGTTCACCCAACCACCTGGGGATCCGCCCACTCCGTGTGAACTCCCCTTCCACCATTCACCAGATCACCACCACATAACTTCAAACAGTGGAGACCCTAAACAGAGTCCCCACAAACCAATTTCCACCAACTTCAAGGACTCTCTCCCCACCCCCATGAGCCGCCATGACCCAAAATTAACCATCCAGTAACATCATCCAATAGGGAGGGAGGGTGGGACTACTGATGGGGCAAGACAGGAACTGCCCTGGGACCGCCCCATCACTGCCTTATAAACCCCCCCAACCACTCCCCCCCTTATTTAAATGTTCCTCCCTCATTTTAAACCCCTCCAAACCCCCGTCATGCCGGCCTCCGCCCACGCCTCTTTCTTGAGGGGAGGGAGGCTCTGCTCCGGCCATTACTTGACGTTGGTATAGTCGAGTTGTTTACTCGTACGAAACCCAGGACTCTAGAACTGAGCCCCCCCTTTACCCTTATCAATATACCCCAGTTATCCATACCCCAATAACGAATTACAGTAATTCTTTGGAATATGTATGGCCACAGCAGCCTTTATTTAAGTACAAACAACAATAACAATAAATAACAATATATAACAATATATATATAACAAT
This sequence comes from Oophaga sylvatica, assembly GCA_033576555.1. Taxonomy (NCBI): domain Eukaryota; kingdom Metazoa; phylum Chordata; class Amphibia; order Anura; family Dendrobatidae; genus Oophaga; species Oophaga sylvatica. The sequence goes on along the minus strand of JARQOD010000001.1, from coordinate 781,395,080 downwards.
ATATATATATATACCAATAACACATCAGGGAGGAGTCCTTGAAGCTACAAAGATCATGGTGAATTAAACCAATATCCTGTGAACAACATCCCACCTCTTACTCCCAGCCGTTACCCCACAGGCTCGGGAGCACCACCATTGAGGTGTGCTGTTCACCCAACCACCTGGGGATCCGCCCACTCCGTGTGAACTCCCCTTCCACCATTCACCAGATCACCACCACATAACTTCAAACAGTGGAGACCCTAAACAGAGTCCCCACAAACCAATTTCCACCAACTTCAAGGACTCTCTCCCCACCCCCATGAGCCGCCACAACGAGGGCCCATTGAAAACCTCAATGGCCCGAGACCCCCTAAGACCGCAAAGCCATGGCCCTTTCAATACCTTCCTGAATACCTAGTGCCCACATATCCGAACCAACAGCATTCAGATGAACCCCATCGGCCAACCAAAAATCCCCCTCCCCCTTCTCCAAATCCAAATGCCGCACCGACACATTACCATTCCGAGCCATGAATGAAGACACAGCCCTGTTAACCTTTATCCTGGCCTTATTGATTTTAACCAGAGACCTCATGTTCCTCCAACGTCTGCGTGGCACAATGTCAGACCAAACTAAAATGACCCCCGGATACAACACCCATAACCGCAAGCAATCCTGCTTGATATCTCGCACTAACTCACGAAAAGGACGCACCGCAAGATCATTCCCCCCGACATGGAGTACCAAAACATCGGGAGCACGGTCCAAGCGGGCGCACCCATGAATTTCGGGCAACACCCTTCTCCACTGCATTCCTCGAAAACCGAGCCATCGCACTACCGCCATAGACCGGGGAAATCCCAGTTGCCGACCATCAGTCCTGACGTCGGCTCTCAACGCTCCCCAGTGGACGAAGGAGTGACCAAAAATCCAAATCAGCATAGGAAGGGAACCTGAAATGAGAAAATAACACTAAACATCCCAAAAGGTCACCCTTAACCAACTCCAAACTTCCCACGCAGACCCTCAGAACAATCAAATACCACCTCGAAAAATCAAGGCCTAATATAACTCCTAAATCGATTAGACTTCCAACCGCCAATACGTTGTATTGATGCCGCGTCCAACCCCTGCCTGCCGCCTCAGTCGCCGCCCCAATCCGGAATGAATGCGTCCCAAAGCGAGAATCATCGAGACCTAATGCTCGAATGGATTTTTTGAAAATGGCGTTGAACTGATACCTGGACAGGCTACCGCCATCGGCATGGCACAACAATGAGCCCCCCAACCCGGGGCCCAACTCCCAAAAACGCTGCAAACATAACACTGGACACATCGGGTACCCTGATACAATACCCAACACTACCCGACGGCCCCTCCCCTCTTGATCCGTCTTGGATTTACGCAGCCAAAACTCAACACCCCCCGCCGTTAATAATACATCCTTAGCCAACAAACCCCCCGCCGCCTGTCTATTACCCGAAACCAGCTCACCTACCCGCAAAGCCCCAAAGAATGCCAACGAAAAAGCCAGACGGAATAACAGAACTTCAAAACGAGAAGAACACGTCGTGTCCAAAATAAAACCCAATCGCTCTAGCAAAGCGAAGGATACCGGGCGCCTCGTATCACCCAACCCCTTATTTCGACGAAAACCCTTTGCCGCCTGCTGCACCAAAAAGGTCTTTGACACATCGCTAATCCCCCGCAAACGAAACCCAAAAGATAGTGCTGCTAAAACCCGCGACACTTTGGCACAAGACCAACCTTCCCTCGCCCCTTGCCCCAACCAAGCCAGTAAGGCCCTTTGTAACTCCACCCCATCCCCCAGAACTGGAATTGTCATTAAAAACTCTTCCCAGTTACGCCACACTGCCCGATAAGCCGCCCAAGTTTTTGGAGCCAACGATGCCCTAATCAGAGACTCTGCAGACCGTAAACCACCTTCCACAACTCCTCCGGGCAGGCTAGACCCTCGCACTCCGCTTCCGGGGCCAATGAGCGAAAACGATCCCACTGTGAACGAGAAAGAGAATCAGCTATGTCATTCTTCACACCCGGCACGTGCGTCGCCGTCACGTGTGCATTCAATTCCAAACATAACAAGACCAAACGTTGCAAAACTCGCACGACAGGAGGAGAGGACGCAGTAAGCCCATTAATCGCGCAAACAACTCCCATGTTGTCACAATTAAAACGCACCCTGCGATCACGGAACTCACTTCCCCATAAATGCACCGCCACCAGAATTGGAAAAATTTCCAATAATGTTATGTTCCGAACTAAGCCCTCAGCCACCCACTCTGCAGGCCAACGAGACGCACACCATTGCCCCCTGAAATAGGCTCCAAAACCAACCCCTCCGGCCGCGTCCGTAAACAACTCCAACACATCACTCCCAACACCTCGGCCATGACCAAAGAGCGCCCGTTATATCCTTCTAAGAAGGAATCCCAAACTGCCAAATCCGCCTTAAGTTCCCCAGACAAACGTATGAAGTGATGAGGGGCTTTTATCCCTGCCGTAGCGCTAGCCAGCCTACGTGAAAAAACTCGCCCCATCGGCATCACTCGACATGCGAAGTTCAACTTCCCTAGCAACGACTGCAAATCACGCAACGACAACTTCTTCACCCGGCGCGCTCTACCTACTTCAGCCCGTAAAGCCAACAACTTTTCCTCGGGCAATCTGAACTCCCATGCCACCGTGTCGATGACTATTCCCAAAAAACACAAACAAGAAGATGGGCCCTCAGTTTTGCCTGGCGCCAAAGGAACCCCAAAATGCTCCGCCACCCACTCAACAGTTTTCAAGATCCCATGGCAGCATGAAGAATTTGCTGGGCCTACACACAGAAAATCGTCCAAATAATGAATAACAGATTCACAACCAGACACCTCTCGCACCACCCACTCCAAAAAAGAACTAAAAGCCTCAAAATAAGCACATGATAAGGAACAGCCCATCGGCAAACATCTGTCCACAAAGAACTCACCCTCCCAAAAACAACCCAGCAGCTTCAAACTATCAGGATGAACTGGCAAAAGTCGAAAAGCAGATTCAATGTCAGTCTTAGCCATAAGGGCCCCTCGACCACACTTCCTCACCCACCGCGCAGCCTCGTCAAAAGAGGAATAAATAACCGAACAAATTTCCGGATCAATGCCATCGTTCACCGACCTCCCCCGTGGGTAAGAAAGATGCTGAATAAGCCGAAACTTGTTCGGCTCCTTCTTGGGAACAACGCCCAACGGGGAAACCACTAAGTCCTGAAAAGGTGGCAACGAGAAAGGGCCCGCCATACGACCCAACAAGACCTCTTTTGCCAATTTCTCACTGACCACCTCCTTATGCAATAAAGCCGAATGCAAATTCTTAAGTACCCGCGGATAACAAACGGAGGATGCGGGATAACAAAACCATCCTTAAAACCATTGAACAGTAACGTCGCCTTTTCCCTGTCACCGTATCTATTTAGATAAGGGACCATCTTTTCCAAACTCACCGGAGTCTCTCCCTTGGGAATTACCACCCCCAGGCTTCTGCTTCCCTTTTTTAAAACACTTAGACGCTCCATGAGAGGCGCCATTGCAATTGGAGCAGACATGCTTAAATTTACACCCCGCCCCAAACTTACACTGGCCGTCATTAAACTGCCAGCACACCCCAAATTTGTTCCCACCTCCTTGGCCTTGACCACTTCCTCCCGCTGCCCCAGCTGTATTTCCACTCTGGCCGGCGCCCCCAGTTCCCCCGAGAAAGGAATGCCCAAACTTATTCTGTGCAATGACTCTCATCCACAGACCAATGTCCTTCTGATCCCAACGAATCGCCGGACGCACGGCCTTCCTTTGCCTGAACTGCTCATCATACCGCAGCCAAGCCAGTCCCCCATACACCCTATGCGCCTCCCCGATAGCATCAAAATAACAAAACAAAGCCGAGCAGTTGTCTGAAGCTTTCTCCCCGATAACACTTGCTAAAATAGCAAACGCTTGTTGCCAGTTGACGAACGTCTGAGGAATTAATCGCCACCTCCGTTTCTCCTCCTCCTCCTTCTTACTATCTTCCTTTTTACTTTTATCCAAATTAAACTTCTCCAAAGGCAACAATGAGAATATTTCAACGTACTCATCCTTCCAAATACGCTCCTTAACTTCCTTCTTCAAATGAGCCCCCAAGGGCCCTCAAAACAAACATATACCTCCCCGTGAGCCCTATCATCTAAACGCACCCGACACTCCTTTTCCTTTTCTGTCTGCACCGACACAGACACCGGTTCAGCACTAAGCCCTTCCTGTTCCGACACACTCGCCACTATCTGCCCCCCAACCTGTGATCCAACCCACGCCGTCACTGGAGACGGGAAACTTATACCCTTCTCTAATCGGGATAGCAAATTCCGCACATCTACCAACATATCCGTAACCCCGGCTACCTCGGCCACCCCCCAACACTATTACTAACTCCCGGCCGAGCTACCCCAAACGGTGAAGAAGACAAAAATGAATGACCAACGCTTAACATAGAATTATACTCACCGGGCTGCGAGGGAGCTGTGAGCCCTCCAGCCGGATAACCTGGTTCCAAAGGTGCGTCGCCACCGCCTTGATCTGACACCACGACTCCGCTGACCTGTTCCTGACGTCCGGAAACCGCTCCGTGACTTCCCGATGAAGAAGGCCTAAACCCCATTGGGGATCCAACCCGCTGATCCTGAAACAACATTGAAGACTGGGTCGCAGCAGCACCCGACGATGGATTAGCAGCAGCAGCCAAACCAAGCTGCTGACCCGTGCCGACCGATGCCACGGCCGCCGAAGTTCTGAAGCCGTCCACAGAGGCAGGCCGCAGTGCAGTAAAACTGCCGCTGTGACCCCCCGACGAACCTGGAACCCCGCCATCACCAAGGGGGGAAAATTGCTGGTCTGATGAGCCGGCCGTTCCGTAATTTGACAACGCACTTGCATGACCATCCGGAACAGATTGCAATGCAAGCCGATCGCAACTGCGACCGCCCGCTGACGCAGCTCTCAAAAAACGCCCATCGCTTAGCAGCTCCAACGACGACGCATCACCGATGCTTCCTGAGGCGGGCCGCCCAGAAGGTCCCTCGCCACTGCGACCTCCCGAAGACGCAATTCTCCCGCGACGCCCGGGACATACCGGCTCCAAAGACGACGCACCCGCAGTGCGATTGGAAGCAGGTCGCACAGCAGGTGACTCAGCACTGCGACCCCCCGAGGACGCAGATCTTCCACGACGCCCGGCGCTTGGAGACACCAACGCCGACGCACCCGCGCTGCGATCTGAAACAGGTCGCAAAAAGGATCGCTCACCACTGCGACCTCCCGAGGACGCAGCTCTCGCTTGACGGCCGGCGCGCAAAGACTCGCCCCCCGACGTGCACTCGGCGGAGGAGAAGTTACCGCCGCAGGGCCTCGCTGGCTTGGTGGATTTCCTCCCAGGCCGAGGCCTGCTAACGCGAGCTCCGCGCGCCGCCCGGCCTGGAGGGGCCCGTGAGGGGCTCCTGCGCCGACGCGAGGCCCGAGGAGCCTGATCCGGCGACAGTCTTTCAGGAGGCCTCACCCTTCTTGGCCGCCTCTCCCTTTGCGATGCCCCAGACGACGGACCAGAAGCTCCTGAACGATAATCGCCACCTGCGCTTCCAGCCATCCAGGAGGCTGCGACGAGGCCACGGCCCTGAGGCGCTCGATCGCCGCGTTTGCAGACATGGTAAGTTGTACTGCGTCTTACTACTGATGGGGCAAGACAGGAACTGCCCTGGGACCGCCCCATCACTGCCTTATAAACCCCCCCAACCACTCCCCCCCTTATTTAAATGTTCCTCCCTCATTTTAAACCCCTCCAAACCCCCGTCATGCCGGCCTCCGCCCACGCCTCTTTCTTGAGGGGAGGGAGGCTCTGCTCCGGCCATTACTGATGCTGAATGTAAATAGTGAAATATTAAATTGGGCCGTTGTCATGAGAGCTGTAGGTTTGGCGCTGATTCATAAGCTTGTGGCATTCTTCTCATACATATATACACAGTGTATACTGTTGATTATAGGCTTACTGTTGATGGCACACTTTTATGCCTCTTGAATTGGTTTTATTGGTTTATTATGACCTCAGCGCATGAATATTCATTTGCTACAGATCTGTGCTGATAAGTAAGCATTAGGAATGGCTTGTTGTCATACTGCCACTTATTGACCAGAATCGACACTGCAGTCATCTACCACCTTCTACATTTCATTTTCTCTTCTGGTTTCTCAGTAAAGGAGTATACTTAAGTTTAAACAATTTCCCTTATTGTTGGAATGAGCAGAGGGCGATTGCTGTAGAATAGTAGTTTGGATCTTGCTGTAATTTATTATAGTTTGATCCCTCAGCCCCTCTTTGCTTGACTTGCTGCTGCAGGTATATGACTTGACAAGTCCCTTGATTTCTAATTGCTCTTTCTGTGGATTGCTAGAGTGTGATATAACATCAGCGCAGTCTGGGTGTCCTGTATGCAGAGCTGAAATTGATACGCATGACATCATTTACTGTACAATTTACCTGATCACGTGAAGGGACAGTCGTTTCTATCTGAATTCTCCCCAGTACTTTCATAGATTATGTACTAAAAATATTGCCTAAGAGTATGAGCACATTAAGTAAGTCTGTGGTGCAGAAATTGGCATGTTTGTTTGTGTTTTTTTTTTAAATGCGTTTTTGGTGCAAATCTTCCCGATGCTGAAAGAATTGTCATGCTGAAGATTTTAAGCGAATCTGTCAACAGGATTGTGCACAGTAACCTACTGACACTGTCAAGTAGGTGCTGTTATACTGATTAAAATGATACATTGGTTGATGAAATCCATCTTGTGGTTGTAGTTTAATCTGTGTTTGTAGTTTTCAGTTAATCAGATTTTCGTGCTCCGGGGCGGCCGGTGGGGGGGTCTTTTTGTGGTGCTCTTATGTTCCCCACATCACACTGTGCATGTGATGTGGGGGACATGTTACGCTCTATCACCACTGTGGGGACTTGTGAAGCTTTGATACACCTGTACATGTGATGTGGGGATATGTGATGCTCTATCACCACTGTGGATGTGATGTAGGTGACACGTGATGCTCTATCACTACTGTGGATGTGATGTGGGGACATGTGATGCTCTATCACCACTGTGAATGTGGTGTGGGAGACATGTGATGCTCTATTACCACTGTGGTTGTGATGTGGGGACATGTGATGCTCTATCACCACTGTGGATGTGATGTAGGTGACATGTGACGCCCTGTCACCACTGTGGTTGTGATGTGGGGACATGTGATGCTCTATCACCACTGTGAATGTGATGTGGGTGACATGAGATGCTCTATTACCACTGTGGTAGTGATGTGGGGGACCCGTGATGCTCTATCGCCACTGTGGTTGTGATGTGGGGACATGTGATGCTCTATCACCACTGTGGATGTGATGTGGGAGACATGTGATGCTCTATTACCACTGTGGTTGTGATGTAGGTGACATGTGACGCTCTGTCACCACTGTTGTTGTGATGTGGGGACATGTGATGCTCTATCACCACTGTGGATGTGATGTGGGGACACGTGATGCTCTATCACCACTGTGGATGTGATGTGGGGGGCATGTGATGCTCTATCACCTCTGTGGATGTGATGTAGGGACATGTAATGCTCTATCACCACTGTGGATGTGATGTGGAGACATGTGATGCTCTATCACCACTGTGGATGTGATGTGGAGACATGTGAAGCTCTATCACAACTGTGGTTGTGATGTGAGGGACACGTGATGCTCTATCACCACTGTGGTTGTGATGTGGGTGACATGTGAAGCTCTATCACCACTGTGGTTGTGATTTGGGGGACACGTGATGCTCTATCACCACTGTGGATGTGATGTGAGGACATGTGATGCTCTGTCACCAGTGTGGATGTGGTGTGGGAGACATGTGATGCTCTATCACCATGTGATGCTCTATCACCACTGTGGTTGTGATGTGGGGGACATGTGATGCTCTATCACCACTGTGGATGTGATGTGGGGACACGTGATGCTCTATCACCTCTGTGGATGTGATGTAGGGACATGTAATGCTCTATCACCACTGTGGATGTGATGTGGAGACATGTGATGCTCTATCACCATGTGATGCTCTATCACCAATATGGTTGTGATGTGGGGGACATGTGATGCTCTATCACCACTGTGGATGTGATGTGGGGGACACGTGATGCTCTATCACCACTGTGGATGTAATGTGGTGGACATGTGATGCTCTATCACCTCTGTGGATGTGATGTAGGGACATGTAATGCTCTATCACCACTGTGGATGTGATGTGGAGACATGTGATGCTCTATCACCACTGTGGATGTGATGTGGAGACATGTAAAGCTCTATCACAACTGTGGTTGTGATGTGGGGGACACGTGATGCTCTATCACCACTGTGGTTGTGATGTGGGTGACATGTGAAGCTCTATCACCACTGTGGTTGTGATTTGTGGGACACGTGATGCTCTATCTCCACTGTGGATGTGATGTGAGGACATGTGATGCTCTGTCACCAGTGTGGATGTGGTGTGGGAGACATGTGATGCTCTATCACTATGTGATGCTCTATCACCACTGTGGTTGTGATGTGGGGGACATGTGATGCTCTATCACCACTGTGGATGTGATGTGGGGATATGTGATGCTCTATCACCACTGTGGATGTTATGTGGAGACACGTGATGCTCTATCACCACTGTGGATGTGATGTGAGGACATGTGATGCTCTGTCACCAGTGTGGATGTGGTGTGGGAGACATGTGATGCTCTATCACCATGTGATGCTCTATCACAACTGTGGTTGTGATGTGGTGGACATGTGATGCTCTATCACCATTGTGGATGTGATTTGGGGATATGTGATGCTCTATCACTACTGTGGATGTGATGTGGGAATATGTGATGCTCTATCACCACTGTGGATGTAATGTGGAGACATGTGATGCTCTATCACCACTGTGGATGTGATGTGGAGACATGTGATGCTCTATCATCAGTGTGGATGTGATGTAGGGACATGTGATGCTCTATCACCACTGTGGATGTGATGTGGGGGACATGTGATGCTCTATCACCGCTATGGATGTGATGTGGAGACACGTGATGCTCTATCACCACTGTGGATGTGATGTGGAGACATGTGATGTTCTATCACCACTGTGAATGTGACGTGGAGACATGTGATGCTCTATCATCAGTGTGGATGTGATGAGGAGACATGTGATGCTCTATCACCACTATGGATGTGATGAGGAGACATGTGATGCTCTATCACCACTGTGGATGTGATGTGGGGGACATGTGATGCTCTACCACCACTGTGGATGTGATGTAGGGACATGTGATGCTCTATCATCAGTGTGGATGTGATGTAGGGACATGTGATGCTCTATCACCACTGTGGATGTTATGTGGGGGACATGTGATGCTCTATCACTGCTGTGGATGTGATGTGGAGACACGTGATGCTCTATCACCACTGTGGATGTGATGTGGAGACACGTGATGCTCTATCACCACTGTGGATGTGATGAGGAGACATGTGATGCTCTATCACCACTGTGGATGTGATGTAGAGACATGTGATGCTCTATCACCACTGTGGATGTGATGTGGGGGACATGTGATGCTCTATCACCGCTGTGGATGTGATGTGGGTGACATGTGATGCTCTATCACCACTGTGAATGTGATGGGGACATGTGATGCTCTATGACCATTATTGATGTGATGTCGGGGACATGTGATGCTCTATGACCATTATTGATGTGATGTGGGGGACATATGATGCACTGTCATTACTGTGGATGTGGTGTGGAGTGTAGTGATTGTGGACGCATGGTCCCTGTTATTTCCAATACTAGGGTGATGACAGAGGACAGTGCAGGGGTAGGGCGCTGCCAGCTCTGGCTGTGAGGTTAGATAATAAAGCACAGGGAGTTGTCCACAAGTTTGGTAGAGCTGCAGGCAAACAAAGTGGTGCAGGGAATGAAGTGAAGTTTAGGAGGAACAAAAGGCAGAAACAGAAAAACAAAATGTATAGGGGTGTTATATCACAATACAGCACAGATTAGCTTAAAATAATTTTGGGATTTCAGGGTTGGACAACCTCTTTAATTTTCCTTTTTTGGTGCGAACTAGATTTGCTTCATCCAGCTCCTCTTTGTTATCTATTGTGATATCCCACAGAAGTCGTGGCTTACCACGTATCTCCACCTACTTATTGAGCCATTACTTTTGGTGTCATGGTGAGACAGAGAGCTGTCTATTGACTCCCATTGTCAAAACCAAACATCCAATACATTTAGGACCAGATCCTGTGTGAATTAGGCTTCATTCAGATATAATTTTTTTTCCACATATTATAATAACGGACCAAGTTTCATCAGTGATTTCTATCAAGAGTTTGGTCACATTTTCATCAGCTTGTTTCTTTGGTGAAAAAGAAAATTTTCTCCTCTTTCTCCTATGTAACAGTCCGTGAAAATCGGATCCCTCTTGAATGGTATCCGAGTGCTGTCTGAATTTTTCACAAACTTCTAGACTTGCATTGCTGTTTTTGATGCAATACTCGGATTAATATCAGACAGGTCTCCACTATTTAGCATCTGAACTGCCCCATTCATTATTTTAGGTACAAGGAAAAACACAGATAGCAATGGAAAAAATGGACTTCAGAATGAGCACTGAAGACGAGAATTCCACCACCATTTAGTGTCACCAATTCCTGTAGGATAATGGTAAAAGGATCCATTTATTCTACGTCCATGCATTGTAGTAGGAAATCAGCAATGTTTCCACAAGCAAGAGGCCTTTTTCTGGCTGTGGTTATGGGAAAGGATGGTTTAAACATAAGAAAAAGAGGCTGATACCAAGCGGTTGTTTGCTGGTTCCTTCTGTATTAAAGGTTGTAATTAACTATGATTTTCAATAGTTAAACAAAGCTATAACAGTGCTTGGCACTAAGGCGTATATGTTGTGAGAGTATTTTCCTGGTGTGTATGACAAGCATGCACTACAAACGTAGTGTGAACACAGCTTGATACACATTAAGTTCATTTATATAAAGCGCAAGTGTCACAGCATATCTAATACCAAGCTGTGTCTTGATATAGAACAAAATAAGTATATTTACCTGGTAATGTTAAATCCACGGGTTTCAAGTGATATACATACATAAAATGTTACTTAGATTTTAATGTATACCGTGGATCAGTCACAGGATCTCCTGTTTGATGTCCCCTCCCTATATTAATATAGTAAGTGCAGTTGCCCAAACTAAACTTGCAATATTATGGGGGTCACAACTGATTGCTTTTTAATGTCTGTAATGGCATTTTCAGTGTTTTGTTGTTTGTTTGTTTATTTTTTGTTTGTTAATTTTAAGAAAACTGACTATGTATTTACCAGCACACATTTACCACAAATAATTTGTGAAGAAACAAGGATTAAATTAGAACTTCATGGCCAAATCCTCATGGCCATGCATAACCTAAAGATACTGGCTGAACTTGGTCTCAAATTGAACTTTTAACCCAGGCTGAATAAAGTATGGATTTCTTTTAGTATACAGCAGGTTGTTCTTAAAGGAATTGTCTACGACTCAGGTAACTCCTTCCTAAGTACTATATTCCGTAGTGTAAAATAAAAATACCAGATACTCCTCTTCCGCACTGGCTCTATTCCAGCTATGTCTATACCTGGTCTATTAGGGCTTGCGTGACATTGTTGTGCATCCACCTTTTAATGGGAACCTGTTGTTAGAAAAAAACACTATTAGGGTCTGTGCACACGTTGCGGATTCTGCTGCGGATCCGCAGCGGATTTACCGCTGCAGATCTGCAGCAGAACTGCAAGGTATGTACAGTACTATTATATTCAATGGAAATTAAAAAAAGCTGAGCACATGCTGCGGATTTTTTCCGCGCGGATTTGGTGCGGATTTAAATCCGCAGCGTGTCACTTCTTTTGTGCGGATCTGCAGCGTTTCTGCACCTATTGACTCCCATTGTGTCAGGCAAATCTGTAGCAAAACCGCAGATTATTAAAAGATCTGCGGATTTGCTGCGGATGTCCTGCAGTTCTGGGTGTCAAAAACGCTGCAGAGGGAAGTGATGTCACAGGAAGTGTGTGGGTGGAGTGTAGTGAAAATGGAGTCGTACCGTCGCATGGGGATGGATGTCAGGCGTCTGGTTGAATTGGTAAATATGGTGTCTGTCCTTCTGTCTGTCCGTCCGTCTGTCTGTCCATCTGTCTGTGTGTCTGTCTGTGCTTGTCTTGTGTGTCTGTAGTGACTGATTGTAGTCAATCGTTGGATGGTACTACTGCTCCCATCCAAATATGATGATGGGAGAGTTGTCCCATCATCAGGCGACTGACTACAATGGGTTAAAAAAAACAAAAACACAGGACATACATGTCACATACAGTACATACAACATAGATGACATACTCACCACATACGCCTAGTTCCCGAAGCCCTCGATCACCTGGTCCGCCGTCATCCCAGACTGTCCCACGTCGATCTCAGCTCTCCGGTAGTTTTCCGGAGTTCAATGAACTCAGGAATCTCACTTTACGGCACTTGACCTGCGTGAAGTGCCGTAAATTGAGATCCCGGAGTTCATTGAACGCCGGTAAACTATTGCGCATGCGCAGTCACACTGCAGCTCCTGTCAGTGTGTTTTGGAAGCTGTGGAGAGCAGCTGCATCTACCGATGCGGCTCTTCTACACGATAGATCGTCGTGGGACACTCGAAATTGATTGGACTACGTCGGAACAGGTGGTATACTGTTGCTTTATTATTTTATTTTTGTTACAGGCGATCAAGGGCTTCGTGGAATTAGGCGTATTTGTAAGTATGGTTGGTTACATTAAGAATATTAAAATATTTTTTTTCTGCGTTGTTTTTTTTTATTTCTTCTACTATAGGATTAATAATGGATAGGCGTCTTATTGACGCCTCTCCATTATTAACCGGGGTTAATGTGACCTGCAGGGTTACATTAACCCCTTATTACCCCATATCCCACCGCTATTCGGGAGTGGGAAGAGAGAGGCTAAGCGCCAGATTTGGTGCATTTTACTGATGCGCCATTTTACTGATGCGCCATGGATCCTTTCTCGGCTATGAATATCAGCCCACAGCTGTCTGCAGAGCCTTTTCTGGTTATTAATTATAGGGGGACCCATGTCATTTTTTTGGGGGGGTCCCCCTATTTTAATAGCCATTAGAGGCTCTGTAGACAGCTGTGGGCTGATATTCATAGTTTAGGAAAGGGCCATGAATATTTGCCCCCCCCGGCTACAAATACCAACACACTGTCGCTGGCTTTCCCTTTCTGGATGTAAAAATGGGGCGGGAGCCCACGCCAATTTTTTGGGGGGGGATTAGTAATGAATAGGCGTCTTCCGCCTCTCCATTATTAACTGGGGTTGATGTCACCTTGCAATAGCAAGGTGACAGTAACACGTTATTACCCCATCTGCCACCACTTTCGTGCAGTGGGAAGAGAGGGGCTAAGGGCTCATACTCACTTGCGAGAGACAATTCTCGTGCGAGTCGCATGAAAACCTGGCACAGCCGCCGGCACCCGGACCAGAGCTCGTGGCTGCATAGAAATACATCTCTCGCAAGTGAGTATGAGCCCTAAGTTCCGGAATAGGCGCATCTTACACCTGCGCTTTGTCTGGGGCAGATGTATCTACATAATCTACAAAATAAATCTACATAATATTATATATATAATATATATATATATATATACAATGGAGGCCTGGATTTTGAGAGACCCCCAAAATGATAGTGTAAAACAATGTTGCAGGCAGCAGGTTCAGACTGAGCACATGTGACAGAGTCTGGAGACGCCGTGGAGAGCGATCTGCTGCCTGCAACATTCTTCAGCATGACTGGTTTGGCAGTGAGTCAGTAATGGTGTGGGGTGGCATTTCTTTGGAGGGCCGCACAGCCCTCCATGTGCTCACCAGAGGTAGCCTGACTGCCATTAGGTACCGAGATGAGATCCTCAGACCCCTTGTGAGACCATATGCTGGTGCGGTTGGCCCTGGGTTCCTCCTAATGCAGGACAATGCCTGACCCCATGTGGCTGGAGTGTGTCAGCAGTTCCTGCAAGATGAAGGCATTGAAGCTATGGACTGGCCCGCCCGTTCCCCAGACCTGAATCCGATTGAGCATATTTGGGACATCATGTCTCGCTCCATCCACCAACGTCACGCTGCACCACAGACTGTCCAGGAGTTGGCGGATGCTTTAGTCCAGGTCTGGGAGGAGATCCATCAGGAGAACATCCGCCGCCTCATCAGGCCTCCATTGGTTAATTAATTTGATTTCCATTGATGATTTTTGTGTGATTTTGTTGACAGCACATTCAACTTTGTACACAACAAAGTATTCAATGAGAATATTTCATTCATTTAGATCTAGGATGTGTTATTTGAGTGTTCCCTTTATTTTTTTGAGCAGTGTATTATATATCTATATATACCATATACAGATGTGTATATATATAAAAAAAAAAAATTTAATTAGATTTGTGTCTGTTAACCTAATAAATACGAATATGGTATTTAATTACTTTTTGGTATCCATTCTAGATAAGGGACATGCCAGCCATTTGGGACCCGGCAGATGAATTGTATAAAGATAAATATGCCAGGGATATATGCTGGACAAGAATATTCCGGGACCTATATCCGGATTATGATGGGTACAACAGTGCCCTGCAGCGCAAAATTAGTAATTATTTTGTTTCTTTTTTGAAAAATTCCTTATATTCATTTAAAACATAATGGAAAAGATCATAGTAGTGTGTTTTTAGTTTTTCTTTTAGATCAAGATGTTAAACAACGGTGGAGGTCGGTGCGAGATCGATTCCAGAAAATCCAAAACAACGTTGGAAAGAGTGGATCTTCGCCAGCCAAAATAAACTTTTCTCTTTATGAGGATCTGACTTTTTTGGTCACCAGCCGGAGCTTGAGAAGGTGATTTGTTATAGATAATTTGAATGTTGTAATGATCAATTTAAATTGAGTTAATACTGAAACCTTATTTTTCTTTATTTTCACAGCACTGAAGGAAACATTTCAGCTCCTGAGCCCACAGACGACATCAGCCAGGAGACAGCAGAAACAGCTGATTCGGCAGCCTCTCCATCATGCTCATTTGTTGCGGGAACGTCGGCTGCAGCATCTGGTGGAACGGCATCTGGTTCTGCGGGCCAAAATGATGCCATCACCACTACACAAACAGGTGCCAATCCAGTGCCATTAAGTGAGCCCACCCAAAAAAAATCAAAAACCAAAAAAAAAAAAATGATGACACTAAGAAGGTGAATGAGACCATTGATCTCATACGAAAGTCTTCCAGGGAAGATTATTTCGATCTTTTTGGGTCCTTGATAGCCGACAAGGCTAGCTTAATGCCAGTTGATAGGCAGTCAATTTTCATGACAAGTGTGCAAGCTCTATTGGCTGCCTTTGAGGATCATGCACCAATAGCACCACTAACAGACATTGTGCTGGGGCTCACTGAGACTGTGCGGGCAAAACCACCACCACCACCACCAACACCACTACCTCCACCAACACCACCATACCGTGATGAGCAACATTATCAATTGCCTCACAGCAACTTCTCATCATACTACTCAGATTCAAGTAGTTCACAGCGGGCAGGCCCCTCACCCAATGAGAGCTGCAACTCATATGGGTATAGCCCTGAATACACTTATTTACAGTAATATTTCCAAAGGTTTGCAGATGAGCAATAAAGCAGGTTCTTGTTCTCAGTGTTTAAAAAATATTTAATTTGAAACATTGTTGAAATCTATGTTAATATTAAAAGGAAATGACATTGTTTGTCATAATGCATTGAAAGGTTTTGTAATAAAGTTATATTTTCAATTTAATTGATTTTTTTTCTCAACATACAAAGTTCGGTAAAAAAAAAAAAAATCTTTGTCTTTGGATCAGTTTTCTTCCCTCCTCTGCTGGTCCGGCTGCTCATCACTGACACAGGAGTATTGCCAGTGCACGGCACCTTCGGGACTCATGAAGTAGTCAGCAAAGGTTTCTCTCACACACGCACCAAAGCTGAATGGCCTTCCCTGACACACGTTGGTCACTGGATTAAATACTGGCTGCTGGTACTCCACATCTACGTCAGTGCTGTAGTCGCGAGCATAGTTGTGGAGTACACAGCATGCCTTAATCACAGCGTCAACGGTGTCAGTATCCAACTGGATGGGTGTGTGAAAGATCCTCCACTGACTAGTCATGATCCCAAAGGTGCATTTCACATATCTGCGTGCACGACTCAGCCGATAATTAAAAATCCTCCGCCGAGCATCCAGTCCCCTTCGTGGGTATGGGCGCAGCAGGTTGGTCGATAAGGGAAAGACCGGATCCGATACCATCACAAAGGGCACTGGATGTGTGGAACCTGGCAAAGGTCTTGGGGCTGGGAGCGTTCCGCCATCTCGAAGAATTTGCAGTCCAATCTGTGACGTTCACAACACCCGAGAATCCCCAGTACTGCCATAGGCACCAACATCGATGGCAACAAATTTGTAACGTGCATCAGCCATCGCCATCAGGACCACAGAAAAATACTTCTTCTAATTAAAGAAGCGTGATCCTGATCGTGGTGGCTTCTGCACTCTTACATGTTTACAATCAACTGCACCTATGCAGTTGGGGAAATTGGCCACAGACTGAAAGCCTGCTGCAGCCTGCAGCCAAGTCTCCTCGGTTGGGGAAGGCATCATGATGGGCTGCAACTTCTGCCAGATCACGTTACATGTGCACCTCACAATTTGAGAGATGGTGGATTTACCAACTCTAAATTGGAGGTGTAGGGATGTATAGCTCTCTCCTGTGGCCAGAAATCTGCAAAGGAAAAGAAAAGATGATTAGAAATGTCATCGTAAGGGAAGCAGTCAGCAGTCAGGGTTTTTGTACAGCATTATTGTGATGCATTATGAACATACGCAAGGCCCCCATGGAAGAAGCGCTACAAGCGCTGTTCACCGTCAGTAGGTGCAAAAGACGTCTCACATTATAACCTGTTTGCGCTAATGGCCAGCTGAGCCGGGGAGAATAATGAGAGCATCTTCAGCACCTGCCGCCAGTGCCAATTGCAGTGCCAATGTGTGTCACAGGGAGGACATCTATGTGCGTTCTCCATGTGCACGTGTGTGTGGGCACACAAACACACGGTCCATGAAACCACACTGACATGTGCATAGACCCAAACATTTGAATGGGTCTACGTGTCAGTGTCTCCCAAACATGTGAAACCTGTCACCGCACATACCGGTGACACTGGAAGAGGCCTTATGACATAGAAACCCCCCAAAAAAAAATACTTACCGCAAGGTGATGAGCAGCCTTTCCTCAGCACAGATGGACTTCCTCATCACTCATATATGTAAGCTCTGCTCCCAGTATGGTCAGAAGCCGGTCAAAGGCTGGGATGGTGAGCCGACAAAAGGACACAAATTTCTCTGGATATCTGAAAAAAAAAGGAGTAGGTTAGGTCATATACGGATTATTTTACTGCTACACATTTTACATACGAAACAGTGTTTACACATGGTTAACTTACCTCCTCAAATCTTGGTATAGCACGCAAAAATGACCCTTTGCAGTCCGTTCAGCAACAATGGGGTAGACCCACATTCTTCTTCTCTTTCTGGCCTGCTAAAAATAAGATAAAAATATGAGTTAGTGCACAACACACGGAAAAAACAAAGACATGTAAAATTATTTTACACATAGTGTAGCTTACCTGCACTCTTTGCCGATTCAGAAAATGGAGCAATACTCCCAACATCAGGAGGCGTTGTGGCCTGCGTAGCGGTAAATTTGTGTCTCCACAAACTTCGCCATGCTGTGGCCTCTGTTGTTCGCGCCGCTCTAAATTGCCACTGTTTCCACTCATTATGAGGAACAAAGCAAATAAGGCGTTCCAAAATGGAGACGAGAAATGACATCACAAATTTTTTTCTTTTTGAAGTCAATTATCTTTATTTAGCTTGACAACCGCTGACAAATCCGCATCAAAACCGCACAAAAACCGCACCAAAAACGCACATACACTTTCCAAATCCGCAGCTGCATTTTCTGCCAGGAGATGCAGATTTGGTGCTGAAAATTCTGCACACAAATCCGCAACGTGTGCACATACCCTTAACCTGCAGATATGGGGTTAATCTGCAAGTTAATAGCGTTACTAACCTGCCTGGTACCTGCAATTACCCGAACTGTGCGGGGAGAAAATTAACTTTATTCTCCCCGGCTGCGTTCCTGTGTCAGTCACGGGGGCGGCGCCAGCGCTGGTTCACTCACCGCCCTGAAAATACAGAGTGTCAGCTGTAAGCGCACCCCCAGTCCTGACTGACACTGGCTCTGCATTGGGGTCGGCTGTTAGTCAGGGCCAGGGGTGCATTTACAGCCAACACTCTATATTCCTAGAGCGGTGACCGAACCGACGCCATCTACATGACTGAAACCGGAACTCTGCCGGGGGAATAAAGTTCATTTTCTCCCCACAGTGCTTGGATAAGTGCAGGCACTGGGCAGGTTAGTAACACTATGAACCTACAGGTTAGTAGTGTTTTTTCAGGTGACAGGTTACTTTTAATGAATCAGACATCTCTAACATTAGCTCGCACCCTCTTCAAGACCACTGTAAACGGCGCCAATCTTGACGAATCGGGGCCAATGTGTCTAACAGAGCCTGAATAATACTGTTCTACCTTACACAGGCCAAGTAATCAGGAGACCAAGAAGGGTTAACCTTGTCTAGCTTTAGTTTTGAAGTGATGCTGTCATGTGTTGATCACACATCTCTCAGCTGTCTCACTGAGGAAAAAGAATGAGTAACATCATATCCTATGTGCTTAGTTCATGGTTTCTGTATCTGACAGATTTATATCTATTCTGTGTTTTCAGTCTAGTCTGAGTCTCTATTTATATGTGTAAATATATATATTTATACAGTACAGACCAAAAGTTTGGACGCACCTTCTCATTCAAAGATTTTTCTGTATTTTCATGACTATGAAAATTGTACATTCACACTGAAGGCATCAAAACTATGAATTAACACATGTGGAATTATATACTTAACAAAAAGTGTGAAACAACTGAAAATATGTCTTATATTCTAGGTTCTTCAAAGTAGCCACCTTTTGCTTTGATTACTGCTTTGCACACTCTTGGCATTCTCTTGATGAGCTTCAAGAGGTAGTCACCAGAAATGGTCTTCCAACAGTCTTGAAGGAGTTCACAGAGATGCTTAGCACTTGTTGGCCCTTTTGCCTTCACTCTGTGGTCCAGCTCAACCCAAACCATCTAGATTGAGTTCAGGTCTGGTAACTGTGGAGGCCAGGTCATCTGGCGTAGCACCCCATCACTCTCCTTCTTGGTAAAATAGCTCTTACACAGTCTGGAGGTGTGTTTGGGGTCATTGTCCTGTTGAAAAATAAATGATGGTCCAACTAAACGCAAACCGGATGGAATAGCATGCTGCAACAAGATGCTGTGGTAGCCATGCTGGTTCAGTATGCCTTCAATTTTGAATAAATCCCCAACAGTGTCACCAGCAAAGCAACCCCGCACCATCACACCTCCTCCTCCATGCTTCACGGTGGGAACCAGGCATGTAGAGTCCATCCGTTCACCTTTTCTGCGTCGCACAAAGACACGGTGGTTGGAACCAAAGATCTCAAATTTGGACTCATTAGACCAAAGCACAGATTTCCACTGGTCTAATGTCCATTCCTTGTGTTCTTTAGCCCAAACAAGTCTCTTCTGCTTGTTGCCTGTCCTTAGCAGTGGTTTCCTAGCAGCTATTTTACCATAAAGGCCTGCTGCACAAAGTCTTCTCTTAACAGTTGTTGTAGAGATGTGTCTGCTGCTAGAACTCTGTGTGGCATTGACCTGGTCTCTAATCTGAGCTGCTGTAAACCTGCAATTTCTGAGGCTGGTGACTCGGATAAACTTATCCTCAGAAGCAGAGGTGACTCTTGGTCTTCCTTTCCTGGGGCGGTCCTCATGTGAGCTAGTTTCTTTGTAGCGCTTGATGGTTTTTGCAACTGCACTTGGGGACACTTTCAAAGTTTTCCCAATTTTTCGGACTGACTGACCTTCATTTCTTAAAGTAATGATGGCCACTCGTTTTTCTTTATGTAGCTGCTTTTTCTTGCCATAATACACATTCTAACAGTCTATTCAGTAGGACTATCAGCTGTGTATCCACCAGACTTCTGCACAACACAACTGATGGTCCCAACCCCATTTATAAGGCAAGAAATCCCACTTATTAAACCTGACAGGGCACACCTGTGAAGTGAAAACCATTTCCGGTGACTACCTCTTGAAGCTCATCAAGAGAATGCCAAGAGTGTGCAAAGCAGTAATCAAAGCAAAAGGTGGCTACTTTGAAGAACCTAGAATATAAGACATATTTTCAGTTGTTTCACACTTTTTTGTTAAGTATATAATTCCACATGTGTTAATTCATAGTTTTTATGCCTTCAGAGTGAATGTACAATTTTCATAGTCATGAAAATACAGAAAAATCTTTGAATGAGAAGGTGGGTCCAAACTTTTGGTCTGTACTGTATATAATGGGCGGTCACAGAAAAATATCTAAAATGTACATTTAATACATTTAGTGTACCCTGGTGAAAAGTACAATAGAAGTAAAAGACAGAACTATAATACTATATTATAAGGAAATCCAAATAAGTGACTTCAGCCTATTTCAGCACTAGGGACTTCAGCATTACGCGTGGCACACGTTGCCTTACATTATGGACTTATTATCCCAGTAATGTGTATAGTAGCTGTGTTGTGTGCAGTGTTTGATTCATTTTTCTAGTCTTATGTTTATCGTCATGTTCAGCAGATTACTCATTCCAGTTCTGCTTCATCAGCAAAATTCATAATAACCATGGCCAGGTTTAGCAACAGTCCATAGCATGCCTGATGGCAGATGGCAACCTTCTTGACTTTACACAGTATTGGATGGCTTTCTTCTACTTTTCATTACTAAGCAATATGATGAAATAATGAACATCCGGGTGTGCACACCGTGCAATTCTTTGTGGTGTGACTAGAAAAGCCGAGATGGTCCGCTGTGGAGCAGACCTGCACATAACAAGTTACAGCTTTCTATGATTAGTAGGGCATCTGTAAGGCTGGAAAATGCTGTGTCTGCATTTAGAAAGGATGTAGTGAGGTGTGGATTAGACCTGAATATAACAAGTAACCTGGGGCAGGGTAGGGTGTTTTCCATGTGGGACAGCAGGGAACTATAGGGCATTTTACTATTATGGAAAGCTGAAGATGCCATTTCCTACATCAGGGTGGGTAACGTGTTATCGGGAAACAACACCCTTTATAGGATAAACTGGCACAGAGACCATGCCACCACCGTAACGCTAGAGCTACACAGCGACATGTGCCGCACCACACAGAAATCGCAGTGACACATTGCATCATTGGATATATTGATTCCGTGGTGTAACGTTCAGACCTGCGATATAATGTGACACAAAGTAGTAAATGTTTCCATCTCAGTAGATATCTTTAAACAAAAACACTGACCCTACAAGACACAGACAGAAGGGGGAGGGGAAGGAAGTAAAACCTATATTTATTATATGATCCATAGCAACTAATTATCGCAGTCTCTGTGAACCCAATCCGTGTCCCAAAGAGTCCAAACTGCGTTGAACCGATCAATAGTATTATTCAACGTAGCAGTGAGATATTCCATACCTCGTATATCTTGTATTGTGTGAGATTCCTTTTAAAGGGAATCTGTCACCCTAAATTGGCGGGATATTTAAATGATGGCAGTCAGGTCAGATGGGCGGTGTTTTGGGTACTTGCCTTAACATGTTGTTCGCCGCTGTCTCCATTATTTCTGGGAATTGTAGTCGTTGCCCTCCGTATAACGAGCTTGCGCATTGCAATCTGCGGGCAAAGCATACTGCGCGTGCGCAATTCAAGATTGCAATGCACAGGCGCGTTATATGGAGGGTAACGACTACAATTCCCAGAAATAATGGAGACAGCGGCGAACAACATGTTAAGGCAAGTACCCAAAACACCGCCCATCTGACCTGACTGCCATCATTTAAATATCCCGCCAATTTAGGGTGACAGATTCCCTTTAAGGTCTTTTTTTATATTTCCACTTTTTTTTATAATAATCTTTATTTTTATATAGCGCTAACATATTCCGCAGCGCTTTACAGTTTGCACACATTATCGTCGCTGTCCCCTATGGGGCTCACAATCTAGATTCCCTATCAGTACGTTTTTTGGAGTGTGGGAGGAAACCGGAGAACCCGGAGGAAACCCACACAAACACGGGGAGAACATACAAATTTCTTGATTTGCCTTATTTAAGTGATTTTAGATTTTTATATGTATTATAAGTTATATTTTTAGGGTTTAATCCATTTGCTTCATTTACGTTCTCACATGGCATTTTCACAGCAATTGTGCTGGGTGTTTGCTATTTTTTGCATAAAAATGATGGTAAATAAATGTTCCTATATATATATATATATATATATATATTTGTAAACAAAAAAATGTGGCAACAACATTGTAAAACTTCTTAAAAAATGCCTACCTTAACTCAAAGACCAGAGGTGTTTCAGTTTTTAGGTTTCCGTTTTTTGCTCCCCTTCTTCCCAGAGCCATAGCTTTTTTATTTTTCCGTCAATATGGCCATGTGAGGGCTTGTTTCTTTGTGGGACAAGTTTTACTTTTGAACGACACCATTACCATATCATGTACAGGAAAATGGGAAAAAAAATCTATGTGCAGTGAAATTGCAAAAGAAGTTCAATTCCACAATTATGTTTTTTTTTTATCACGTTCACTAAATGCTGAAACTGACCTGCCACTGTGATTCCCCAGGTCATTCTGAGTATGCAAATACCAAAAATGTCTAGGTTACTTTTTATGTAAGTGGTGGAAAAAAAAATCCAAATTTTGTAAAAAAAAAAAAAAAAAAGTCGCCATTTTCCGAGACTCACAGTGTTTACATTTTTCTGGATCTCCGGCTGGGTGAGGGCTTATTTTTTGAGCACCGAGCTGACATTTTTAATGACACCATTTTGGGATACATACAATGTTTTGATTGATCACTATTGCATTTTATTGCAATGTTGCAGCAACCAAAAAAACGTAAGTCGTTTTTGTTTTTATTTTAATATTCTCGCTATGCCGTTTACCAATTAATTATTTTTATCTCTTGATGGATCGGGTGTTTTTTTTAAATTATTTTATTTTGAATGGGGCAAAAGGGGGGTAATTTAAACGGTTTTTAACATTTTTAAAACCTTTTTTTTTTTCTTTTTTTTTTACTTGCTTCAATAGTCTCCATAGGAGACTAGAAGCTTTGATAGTCTGATTGCTTGTGTTACACATAGCAGGGCAGCAAAAACGCTCACAGCAGTTCAACAATGACAACCACATGGGTCTCCTGTGGGGTTGTCATGCAACCCATCGACACCCCACGATCATGTGACAAGGGGGCCGCTGTGTGGAGAAAAAATGTGCATCCGGTTTGCACAAGTTAAATGCCACTGTCAGAGATTGACAGCGTCATTTAACTAGTTAACAGTTAGGGGCACATCATCTGTAATGTAATGTGTCTCAGCACCGGAGCCCGCACCAAAGAAGGGGAGGCGACATATGATGGCTATACACATCATAGGTCATTGAGGGGTTAAAAGTGTCACAAATAGGGTATGCAGTCATTTTCAAAAGCCGGCAGAATATCTTAAAAAGTTGAGGTTTACAATTCTACTGTGTGAGTAGGATTTATAAAATGTCATTGACAATAATGTCCCATGGGGCCCTTTTTCTAGTTAACCACAATGATAAAAGGGGGTTTATCATGCTTAAATTGAAGGCCTAATATTATAGCTAAAACAGAAATACTCCTCAAATTTATCACTGTTCTTAATGTAAAACTGACATATTTATTAATGTGACCGTACCCAAGGAAAGCTACGAGTATTCACAGTGAGTTACCTGCTTACAAATACTCATGCACTACTCCGGAACATTGCCCGGAATTTTAGCAGTTTTCTTTTTTTATCAAGATGCCACATGTATTTGTATACACATTACTTTTCAGAGGATATTTATAAGCGGTGGGTACTCCTTTATTTTATTACCTCCATTTTTACAACAGGTTTTATGTGTATTTTTTATTACATTTCCCAATATGCTCGGCACTTCTCGATTATGTGGAACATAATTTTGCTGTGGTCTTGACTGCAAAGTTAGCACTTGTAAAGTTTGAAGGTGTGATAAATCGACACGACAGCTCATCCCTGATGCCCACCTGTTTAATCAGCATTACAGTATGTTCATCTCCTCAAGAAAAAATTGTCTCTTAATTGTTCATGAGAGATCTGCTCCTGGTTTCCTTCCAGAGGCGGGGGCCATTACCACTATCCTCTTCAACCTAATTTATGCAAACCTGACACTTCCAATAAATTGCTTCCTTCAGACTTGGCTGTTTTGAATGAATTTTTATTTCTACGGCAGTAAGGATGAGTTTCATTTAGTGAGAAATTGGATCCCTGGTGATTGATAGACAAATCTGAATACTGGCTACTGTAGGAACTGGTTTGTGAAGAAGCTAAAAAAAAAAGTTGCTAAATTCACATGAAAGGCAAATGTAACGTAGAGGCTGTCGGTCTGCGAGACGGCAAATAATGACATTGTCGTGTTTATTTGATCTTTAGTATTTGCATTTGTTTTATGTCTGTAGTCTGTATGTTTTCAGTTTTTTCGTTGCGTGAAGCCATAGTAGATTGGTGTACATATACAGTTGTGCTCAAAAGTTTTACATACCCCGGCAGAATTTTTGCTTTCTTGGCCTTTTTTTCAGAGAATATGAATGATAACACCAAAACTTTTGAGTCGCCAGAAGAAAGCCATTACTGCGCAAATGCCACAAAGTGTCTTGCCTACAATACGCAAAACAGCACAGAGACAAGCCTCAAAACTTCTGGAACAAGGTAATTTGGAGTGATGAGACTAAAATTGAACTTTTTGGCCACAACCATAAACGTTACATTTGGAGAGAGGTCAGCAAGGCCTATGATGAAAGGAACACCATTCCTACTGTAAAGCACGGAGGTGGATCGCTGATGTTTTGGGGATGTATGAGCTACAAAGGCACAGGAAATCATAACTTTTGTGCACAACTGTACATAGAATGGGTTGTCTTTTAGAACTGGGCCCAGAGCCACTGTCTTTACGGCTGCCTCTAAGGGCTCGTGCAATGACTGTTTTAATCAGATGAGTGCTATCCGTGGTTTTGACAGGTAAAACATGTGCCCATATTATTCTGTGGGGCCGTGCACATGCCTGATGTTTTCCTTGGACCAAGTGGTCCAAGGAAAAAAAAACACAGCATGCATGATTTGTCTGCAAGAATCGGATGGCACTTGCCCATTCATGTCTATGGGTCCACCATGAAAGAAAATCGGACCTCACTTGGATGACATCCGAGTGCAGTCTGTTTTTCACAGACTGACATACTGGAAAATTCGGAGAAACTTTTGTTTTTCTCTCTCCAGCTCCGAGAAAAACAGATGACACTCTGATCAAACTCTGATTAGCATAATCGGACCAATAATCTCAGATGGAGAGAAAACGGTGGTCAGTACCTGCCCTAAGGCACTCCACTCTAAAAATCAGCTGATCAATACAACCCCTAGCATAGATTTTCGTAGCTGATATACTAATGAATGGCTGATCATGTAATAATACATGCATGGGATGTGTCCAGCATTGTGGAAGCCACTCTTACTTATCAAGTCTCTGTTAATAAGCCCTTCTTAATAGGACTAAAAAATTTTAAAGAAAAGGGAACTTGACAGATGATACCTGCTTCCCTAGCCACAGGCAGCTGCCCGAGCCACAGGCAGCACGTATGATTTCAGCCAGGAATGTTGGAGTCTGAGATGCTGTAGCGTTTCAGAGAAACACATACTTTGAATGTGAATAGGGATAGAGCTGTACCAGAAAATAGTTGGCGGGTCCGACTAGTTTCCCAAAAATAAAAAAAATGAGTTGCTTTTGGACCAATAATGGTTGTACACTGCGGTTAGTATCTAGATACTAATGTATGCATTACTATTTTTTACGATTTTTATTACACTTCTATGTTTGTGCTTTATATTTATAAGTCTAATTTTATATAGCATTTATATGATTTATATTTACTTTTCCATTTTTTTAACTAAATAGAAAATTTTTAAAACATAGAATTTGCTTCTCCTTAGCCAGAACAGTAATTACGGTGTTCTGAAATGCTTGTAATTAACAAGTAATTATCCGGTTAGCAGTGTTCTTTCCCTTAGCAAAATGTTTATTTGTGAATCAGTCAACATGCCAGTGGTCCTAAGGTTCTGATTGTGAGGCCCCCTGCAAGAAAATCTTGAAATTAGACCACCGATCCAAGAAAGTCAATGGTTTTTAAGTTGTCAAAATCACTTTTATAGTCCCAAATAGCTTTGCTTTTCTGTTAATATATTTTAATGCATTTATTACTATGGTACTGCTGCATGAATGTGGATGATTAAAGAGAAATATAGTTCGATTTTAGGAACTTGACTTGTGAATTTCTTCTTAGTGCAGGTGTGAATAGAAGACTAATATGCAATTGAGTTGTTCATTTACAGACATGCATTTGGGCTATTGCTTTGCCCTTTCCTATAGCTTTTGGCTGACTGTTGATTGAATGCTTCCAAAATCTAGCTGTTTTGGGAAATAAAAGAAAAAAAGCTTTTTGAGACTCTGAGAGTGCCACCTGGACACAAAGCTCTATAATCACAGTGCCATCTGGTCAGCAGTGAGTAGATTAATTTATAGGAGGGAAAGCGACATACGCTGCAGCATGCAGCTATAATGTCCTAGGAGTATACCCAGCCGGAGTTTACACTTATTGATTCAGTCATGCTATAATTATTTACTGCAAGGTTTCTTAACCTTTTTAATTCATGACATTACATTCTTAACATTTACATTTTAGTTGCAGTTTAGAGCCTTTATAAATAATATACAGTACAGACCAAAAGTTTGGACACACCTTCTCATTCTAAGATTTTTCTGTATTTTCATGACTATGAAAATTGTACATTCACACTGAAGGCATCAAAACTATGAATTAACACATGTGGAATTATATACTTAACAAACAAGTGTGAAACAACTGAAAATATGTCTTATATTCTAGGTTCTTCAAAGTAGCCACCTTTTGCTTTGATTACCGCTTTGCTCACTCTTGGCATTCTCTTGATGAGCTTCAAGAGGTAGTCAGGCTGTGTAAGGGCTATTTGACCAAGAAGGAGAGTGATGGGGTGCTACGCCAGATGACCTGGCCTCCACAGTCACCAGACCTGAACCCAATCGAGATGGTTTGGGGTGAGCTGGACCGCAGAGTGAAGGCAAAAGGGCCAACAAGTGCTAAGCATCTCTGGGAACTCCTTCAAGACTGTTGGAAGACCATTTCCGGTGACTACCTCTTGAAGCTCATCAAGAGAATGCCAAGAGTATGCAAAGCAGTAATCAAAGCAAAAGGTGGCTACTTTGAAGAATCTAGAATATAAGACATAATTTCAGTTGTTTCACACTTTTTTGTTAAGTATATAATTCCAAATGTGTTAATTCATAGTTTTGATGCCTTCAGTGTGAATGTACAATTTTCATAGTCATGAAAATACAGAAAAATTCTTGAATGAGAAAGTGTGTCCAAACTTTTGGTCTGTACTGTACATGTTAAGTTTTAGAAATCTAGCAGAGAAGAATGAGATAGCAGACAGATATTGTGGGATTCTGGTTAGTAGGGAGGTGATATTGGGTCCAGAGATGTAGATCTGTATGTCATCAGCATAGAGATGATATTGAAAGCCATGGGACTCTATGAGCTGTTCCAGGCCAAAGGTGTAGATGGAGAAGAGCAGGGGTCCTAGAACTGAACCTTGGGGAACAGACAGATAGGGGGCGAGATGAGGAGGTGGAGTGTGAGTGGGAGACACTGAAAGTCCGGTGTTTAAAGTCCGGAAATGGTTTTCACTTCACAGGTGTGCCCTGTCAGGTTTAATAAGTGTGATTTCTTGCCTTGTAAATGGGGTTGAGACCATCAGTTGTGTTGTGCAGAAGTCTGGTGGATACACAGCTGATAGTAATACTGAATAAACTGTTATAATTTGTATTATGGCAAGAAAAAAAGCAGCTAAGTAAAGAAAAACGAGTGGCTATCATTACTTTAAGAAATGAAGGTCAGTCAGTCTGAAAAATTGGGAAAACTTTGAAAGTGTCCCCAAGTGCAGTTGCAAAAACCATCAAGCGCTTCCAAGAAACTGGCTCACATGAGGACCGCCCCAGGAAAGGAAGACGAAGAGTCACCTCTGCTTCTGAGGATAAGTTTATCCGAGTCACCAGCCTCAGAAATCACAGGTTAACAGCAGCTCAGTTTAGAGACCAGGTCAATGCCACACAGAGTTCTAGCAGCAGACACATCGCTACAATAACTGTTAAGAGGAGACTTTGTGCAGCAGGTCTTCATGGTAAAATAGCTGCTAGGAAACCACTGCTAAGGACAGGCAACAAGCAGAAGAGACTTGTTTGGGCTAAAGAACACAAGGAATGGACATTAGACCAGTGGAAATCTGTGCTTTGGTCTGATGAGTCCAAATTTGAGATCTTTGGTTCCAACCACCGTGTCTTTGTGCGACACAGAAAAGGTCAACGGATGGACTCTACATGCCTGGTTCCCACCAAGAAGCATGGAGGAGGAGTGTGATGGTGTGGGGGTGCTTTGCTGGTGACACTGTTGGGGATTTATTCAAAATTGAAGGCATACTGAACCAGCATGGCTACCACAGCATCTTGCAGCAGCATGCTATTCCATCCGGTTTGCGTTTAGTTGGACCATCATTTATTTTTCAACAGAACAATGACCCCAAACACACCTCCAGACTGTGTAAGGGCTATTTGACCAAGAATGAGAGTGATGGGGTGCTATGCCAGATGACCTGGCCTCTACAGTCACCAGACCTGAACCCAATCGAGATGGTTTGGGGTGAGCTGGACCGCAGAGTGAAGGCAAAAGGGCCAACAAGTGCTAAGCATCTCTGGGAACTCCTTCAAGACTGTTGGAAGACCATTTCCGGTGACTACCTCTTGAAGCTCATCAAGAGAATGCCAAGAGTGTGCAAAGCAGTAATCAAAGCAAAAGGTGACTACTTTGAAGAACCTAGAATATAAGACATATTTTCAGCTGTTCCACACTTTTTTGTTAAGTATATAATTCCACATGTGTTAATTCATAGTTTTGATGCCTTCAGTGTGAATGTACAATTTTCATAGTCATGAAAATACAGAAAAATCTTTGAATGTGAAGGTGTGTCCAAACTTTTGGTCTGTACTGTACAAAACAGAATTGGTCATCTTTTCCCTATCTCACTCAGCCCCCCAATAGACCTTTCTATCAAAGTCAATGGCTTCTCAAGCTCACAAATTCTGCAAGCTCCCTGCCTTGTGGTAATCCTTGACTCTGATTTCTCCTTCAAGGCACATATCCAAGCCTTTTCCACTTCCTGCTTACTCCAACTCAGAAATATTTTCTGGATCCGCACATTCCTTAATCAAGAATCTGCAAAAAGACTAGTGCATGCATGCCCTCATCACCTCCCGCCTTGACTACTGCAACCTCCTGCACTGCAGCCTCCCTTCTAACTCTCTCACACCCTTCCGATGGATAAACTCTGATGACCGTCTAATCCACCTGTCGCCCCACTATCCCTCGACCTCTCCTCTCTGTAAATCCCTTCATTGGCTTCCCATTACCTAGAGACTCCATTTCAAACCCCTAGCCATGGCATACAAGCCATCTACAACTTGTCTACTCCATACGTGACCTAGTCTCATTGTACTTACCTGCACGCAACCCTGATCCTCACGAGATCTCCTTCTCTACTCCCTTTTTATCTCCTCTTCCCACAATTGCATACAAGATTTTTCCCGTGCATCTCCCCCTACTCTGGTACTCTCTACCCCAACATATCAGTCTCTCACCTAACGTAAAACCTTCAAAAGGAACCTGAAGACCTGCTTCTCCAGACATGCCTACAACATGCAGTAACCCTCCTTCCACCATACCGCTGCACAATCAGCTCTACTCTCACCTGCTGTATCCTCACCCATCCCTTGTAGACTATGAGCTCTTGTTGGCAGGGTCCTCTTTCCTCCTGTATCAGTCGGTGACTTGTTCAAAATTATCGTACTTGTTTTTTATTAGGAATACTCCTTTTCACATGAAAAGCGACATGGAATAAATGGCACTATAATAAATTATAATAATAAGCAATATTGTGATATCTAAAGCCGACCTAGAGATCTTAATACCTAGGTATATGAAGACTGTGTACAAAACTGGGGGGACTGAGGTGGTGACTTCAGTGGGATTAGATATCTTCAGGCATAATGTGAGACTCATGACAATTTATGTTTAAGCCAAGCAAGTACCCTAAATTCTACATACAGTCCGTAATAGACTGGAGATAGGTTTTCAGATATGTGTGATATAGCAAAGTGTCATCTATGTACATGTTTACATTTTCGTGTTTGGGGGCAATTGGACTCCAATATTACAGGTGGTGACATATGGCAGAGGGTTCAACAGCAAATGCAAAAAGAATCAGTGAAACTGACTGCTGTAAGTTATCAGTCAGGAGAAGGGTAGAAAAAAATTCCATGGCATTCGATATACCATGAAAGACGTTAACAAAACATTGATAGATTTGAAGTTGATAACCAGGAATCTTTCACCCAAGGAAGTTTTACTTTTCTGCCCTTCTGCTGATTGCAAGCTTAAGAGGGATGGGCCTCTAGCCCTGATGTTGAGCGCTGCTAAACATTTAATTTCAACCCACTGGAAGAATAAGCTACCACCATCTATCTCCGAATGGATAGACAAAATCAAGCTCACATATAGACTAGAGGAACGCTCAAGTTGGGAGTCTCATTCTCACCCTCAAAACAAAAACATAACTACATTTAAATCCCTTAACTCTAATTTTGTATCCTATTTTTCCCCACCCGACACGAGGTATAAACACCCTCACCTATTGGCCGACGGCCATAGACAAACTACAGTCATGGCCAAAAGTTTTGAAAATGACACAAATATTATATTTTCACATGATCTGCTGCCCTCTGGTTTTTATGTGTGTTTGACAGATGTTTTTATCACAGACAGATATATAATTGCAAACATATGAGTAACAAAAGCTTATATTGACAGTTAGAATGAGTTAATGCAGCAAGTCAATATTTGCAGTGTTGACCCTTCTTCTTCAGGACCTCTGCAATTCTCCCTGGCATGCTCTCAATCAACTTCTGGACCAAATCCTGACTGATAGCAGTCCATTCTTGCACAATCAATGCTTTCATTTTATCAGAATTTTTAGGTTTTTGTTTGTCCACCCGTCTCTTGATGATTGACCACAAGTTCCCAATGGAATTAAGATCTGGGGAGTTTCCAGGCCATGGACCCAAAATCTCTATGTTTTGTTCCCTGAGCCATTTAGTTATCACCTTTACTTTATGGCAAGGTGCTCCATCATGCTGGAAAAAGCATTGTTGATCGCCAAACTGCTCTTGGAGGGTTGGGAGAAGTTGCTCTTGGAGGACATTCTGGTACCATTCTTTATTCATGGCTGTGTTTTTAGGCAAGACTGTGAGAGAGCCGATTCCCTCGGCTGAGAAGCAACCCCACACATGAATGGTTTCAGGATGCTTAACAGTTGGCATGAGACAAGACTGGTGGTAGCGCTCACCTTGTCTTCTCCGAATGAGGCGTTTTCCTGATGTCCCAAACAATCGAAAAGGGGATTCATCAGAGAAAATAACTTTACCCCAGTCCTCAGCAGTCCACTGCCTGTACCTTTTGCAGAATATCAGTCTGTCCATGATGTTTTTTCTGGAGAGAAGTGGCTTCTTTGCCGCCCTCCTTGAGACCAGGCCTTGCTCCAAGAGTCTCCGCCTCACAGTGCGTGCAGATGCACTCACACCTGCCTGCTGCCATTCCTGAGCAAGCTCTGCACTGCTGGTAGCCCGATCCCGCAGCCGAATCACTTTTAAGAGACGGTCCTGGCGCTTGCTGGTCTTTCTTGGGCGCCCTGGAGCCTTTTTGGCAATGGAACCTCTCTCCTTGAGGTTCTTGATGATGCGATAGATTGTTGACTGAGGTGCAATCTTTCTAGCTGCGATACTCTTCCGTTAGGCCATTTTTGTGCATTGCAATGATGACTGCACGTGTTTCTTTAGAGATAACCATGGTTAACAGAAGAGAAACAATGATGCCAAGCACCAGCCTCCTTTTAAAGTGTCCAGTGGTGTCATTCTTACTTAATCATGACAGATTGATCTCCAGCCATGTCCTCATCAACACCCACACCTGTGTTAATGGAGCAATCACTGAAAAAAGGTTAGCTGGTCCTTTTAAGGCAGGGCTGCAATGATGTTGAAATGTGTTTTGGGGGATAAAGTTCATTTTCTAGCCAAATATTGACTTTGCAAGTAATTGCTGTTAAGCTGATCACTCTTTATAACATTCTGGAGTATATGCAAATTGCCATTAGAAAAAGTGAAGCAGTAGACTTTGTAAAAATTTATATTTGTGTCATTCTCAAAACTTTTGTCCATGCATCTTGGTTCACCTAGCTAAGGTCACGCCCTCCTGACTGCCCTCCACAGTCGTAATAATCTTTTTCTTGTACATCTCTAGATGCTGCACCAATGCGTAGTCGTGTAGTTATACAGTTTGGTTTTTGTTGTTAATTCTACAAAATTTTGGCAATGTTTGCCAAACCTTCTATGACTCATTAACCCACAGCTGGCTTATTTCAGTGATTTCCCCTTAAACTGTAACTCTCAGCTGTATTGTTAACTCTTTCACTTAATAATTAAGAAATATATTACAGAAAAGATATACCATGAAAGACCGTGAAGACCATCATCAAGAAGTTGCTTAAATTTGACACCACAGTGACATTACCAAAAACTGGATATCCCTGAAAAATTGCTGAAAAGACAAGAAGAAAATTGTTTCAGGAGGCTGCCAAGAGGCCTACAACAACATTATAGGAGCTGCAGGAATTTGTGGCATGCACTGGTTGTGTAGTGCATGTGACAATAATCTCCTGTATTCTTCATAAGTCTGGCCTTTGGCGTAGGGTGGCAATACATAAGCCTTTTCTTTCAACGAAAAACATCCAAACATGGCTATGTTTTCTCAAAACCTATATCAAGTCTGCGAAAAGAATGTGGCAAAATGTGTATGATCCGTTGAGGCCACGGTTGAACTTTTTGTCCATAATTCCAAAAGATATGTTTGACAAAAAACCAACACTGTGCATCACCAAAAGAACCTCATACCCATAGTGATGCATGGTGGAAGCTAGATTATGCTTTAGAGCTGAAGTGGCCCAGCCAGTGCCCAGACCTTAATCCAACTGAAAATTTTTGGGTTGACCTGAAGAGAGCTATACACAGGAAATGCCGTCACAATCTGACAGTTTTGGAGAGCTACTTCAAGTAAGAGAGGGCAAAGATTACAAATTTTAAATGTGCCAAAAATGACTGAATGTTGTCATAAATTGAAATGGCAGTTCAATCAAGTATTACTTTAACCCCTTACTGCCATCGGACGTACTATCCCGTCCATGGTACCTGGGCCCGTATGACCGGGGACGGGATAGTACGTCATAGGCGATCAGCTGCGCTCCTGAGGGGAGCGCAGCTAATCGCCGCCGGGTGTCAGCTGATTATCACAGCTGACACCCATGACTGTGTGTCAGGAGCGGTCACGGACCGCTCCCGGCACATTAACCCCTAGCACACCGCGATCAAACATGATCGCGGTGTACTGGGGGCACAGGGGAGGATCGCGCAGGGTGGGGGCTCCCTGCGCGCCCCCCTGAGACCCTCAGAGCAGCGCGATGTGATCGCGCTGTTCTGAGGGCTTCCTCCCTCCCAGGACCCGGATCCAAGATGGCGCCGGGGTCCTGGAGGGAGGCGGCTACCTCAGTGCCTGCCGAGAGCAGGCACTGAGAAGCCTGCATCTATGCCTGTGCGATCGCTGGTGTGACAGAGTGCTGTGCACACTGCCACACCAGCGATCTGATAAAATACTGTGATGTCCCACCCTGGGACAAAGTAAAAAAGTTAAAAAAGTAAAAATAAACATGTGTAAAAAAAAAATCCAAAATAAATAAAAAAAAAAAAAAATATTCCCCAATAAATTCACTTCTTCCTGTAAATAAAAAAAAAAAAACAATAAAAGTACACATATTTGGTATTGCCGCGTCCGTAACGACCCCCCCTATAAAATTGTCCCACTAGTTAACCCCTTTAGTGAACCCCTTAAAAAAAAAAAAAAAAAAAACGAAGCAAAAAATCAATGCTTTATCATCATACCGCCGAACAAAAAGTGGAATAACACGCGATCAAAAAGACCGATATAAAAATACATGGTACCGCTGAAAACGTCATCTTGTCCCGCAAAAAACGAGCCGTCATAAAGCATCATCAGCGAAAAAATAAAAAAGTTATAGCTCGCAGAATAAAGCGATGCAAAAATAATTATTTTTTATATAAAATTGTTTTTATTCTATAAAAGCGACAAAACATGAAAAAATGATATAAATGAGGTATCGCCATAATCGTACTGACCCGAAAAATAAAACTGCTTTATCAATTTTACCACACGCGGAACGGTATAAACGCCTCCCCCAAAAGAAATTCATGAATTGCTGATTTTTGTTCATTCTAACCTCCCAAAAATCGAAATAAAAAGCGATCAAAAACGTCACGTGCTCGAAAATAGTACCAATAAAAACGTCAACTCGTCCCGCAAAAAATAAGACCTCACATGACTCTGTGGGCCAAAATATGCAAAAATTATAGCTCTCAAAATGTGATGATGCAAAAACTATTTTTGCAATAAAAAGCGTCTTTTAGCGTGACAGCTGCCAATCATAAAAACCCGCTATAAATAGTAAATCAAACCCCCCTTTATCACCCCCTTAGTAAGGGAAAAATAATAAAATTAAAAAAAAGTATTTATTTCCATTTTCCCATTAGGGTTAGGGTTAGGGTTGCGGCTAAAGTTAGGGTTAGGGTTGGCGCTAAAGTTAGGATTAGGGTTAGGGTTGGGATTAGGGGTGTGTTAGGGTTAGGTTTGTGGTTAGGGTTGGGACTAGGGTTAGGGGTGTGTTGGGGTTAGAGTTGGAGTTAGAATTGGGGGTTTCCGCTGTTTAGGCACATCAGGGGCTCTCCAAATGTGACATGGCGTCTGATCTCAATTCCAGCCAATTCTGCGTTGAAAAAGTCAAACGGTGCTCCTTCACTTCTCAGCTCTGCCATGCGTCCAAACAGTAGTTTATCCCCACATATGGGGTATCAGCGTACTCTGGACCCCAAGAGTTATTGTGCAATTTGTCCTATTTCTTCTGCTACCCTTGGAAAATAAAAAACTGGGGGCGAAAATATCATTTTTGTACAAAAAAAAATATTTTTTTGTTTTTATGGCTGTACATTATAAACTTCTGTGAAGCACTTGGGGCTTCATAGCGCTCACCACACATCTAGATAAGTTCCTTGTGGGGTCTATTTTCCAAAATGGGGTCACTTGTTGGGGATTTCCACTGTTTAGGCGCATCAGGGGCTCTCCAAATGCGACATGACGCCCCCAGACCATTCCATCAAAGTCTGCAATCCAAAACGTCACTACTTCCCTTCCGAGTCCCAACGTGTACCCATACAGTAGTTTTTCTCCCACATATTGGATATCAGCGTACTCAGGACAAATTGGACAACATCTTTTGGGGTCCAATTTCTCCTGTTACCCTTGTAAAAATAAAATATTGGGGCAAAAAAATCATTTTTGCAAAAAAAAAAAGGATTTTTTATTTTTACGGCTGTGCGTTATAAACTTCTGTGAAGCACTTCGGGGTTCAAAGTGCTCACCACACATCTAGACAAGTTCCTTGTGGGGTCTATTTTCCAAAATGGGGTCACTTGTGGGGGTTTCCACTGTTTAGGCGCATCAGGGGCTCTCCAAATGCGACATGACGCCCCCAGACCATTCCATCAAAGTCTGCAATCCAAAACGTCACTACTTCCCTTCCGAGCCCTGACGTGCGCCCATACAGTAGTTTTCTCCCACATATTGGGTATCAGCGTACTCAGGACAAATTGGACAACAACTTTTGGGTCCAATTTCTCCTGTTACCCTTGTGAAAATAAAATATTGGGGGCAAAAAAAATCATTTTTGTAAAAAAAAAAAGATTTTTTATTTTTACGGCTGTACCTTAGAAACTTCTGTGAAGCACTTCGGGGTTCAAAGTGCTCACCACACATCTAGATAAGTTCCTTGTGGGGTCTATTTGCCAAAATGGGGTCACTTGTGGGGGTTTCCACTGTATAGGTGCATCAGGGGCTCTCCAAATGTGACATGACGCCCCCAGACCATTCCATCAAAGTCTGCAATCCAAAACGTCACTACTTCCCTTCCGAGCCCTGACGTGCGCCCATACAGTAGTTTTCTCCCACATATTGGGTATCAGCGTACTCAGGACAAATTGGACAACAACTTTTGGGTTCCAATTTCTTCTGTTACCCTTGTGAAAATAAAATATTGGGGACGAAAAAATCATTTTTGTAAAAAAAAAAAAGATTTTTTATTTTACGGCTGTACGTTATAAACTTTAGTGAAACACCTGGGGGTTAAAAGTTCTCACCACACATCTAGATAAGTTCCTTGAGGGGTCTAGTTTCCAAAATGGCGTCATTTATGGGGGTTTCCACTGTTTAGGCAGATCAGGAGCTCTCCAAACACGACATGGCGTCCAGCCAATTCTGCGTTGAAAAAGTCAGACGGCGCTCCTTCCCTTCCAAACTCTGCCATGCACCCAAACAGTGGTTTACCCCCACATATGGGGTATCAGCGCACTCAGGACAAATTGCACAATAACTTTTGGAGTCTTGTTACCCTTGGAAAAATAAAAATTGGGGTGAAAAGATCATTTTTGTGGAAAAAATATGATTTTTAAATTTTACGGCTCTACGTTATAAACTTGTGTGAAGCACTTGGGGGTTCAAATTGCTCACCAAAGATCTAGAAAAGTTCCTTAGGGGTCTAGTTTCCAAAATGGGTCATTTGTGGGGGGTTTCCACTGTTTAGGCACATCAGGGGCTCTCCAAATGCAACATGGCATCCAATCTCAATTCCAGCCAATTTTGGTTGGAAAAAGTCAAATGGTGCTCCTTCCATTCCGAGCTCTGCCGTGCGCCCAAACAGTGGTTCCCACCCACATATGGGGTATCAGCGTACTCAGGACAAATTGTACAACAACTTATGTGGTCCAATTTCTCCTGTTACCCTTGAGAAAATAAAAAATTAGTGACTAAAAGATAATTTTTGTGGGAAAAAAATAGGATTTTTTATTTTCATGCCCGGGCATTATAAACTTGTGTGAAGCACTTGGGGGTTCAAAGTGCTCACCAAAGATCTAGATA
Organism: Oophaga sylvatica; assembly: GCA_033576555.1. Taxonomy (NCBI): domain Eukaryota; kingdom Metazoa; phylum Chordata; class Amphibia; order Anura; family Dendrobatidae; genus Oophaga; species Oophaga sylvatica. Next base: position 781,357,364 of record JARQOD010000001.1, on the reverse strand, counting down.
AGTTCCTTAGGGGGTATAGTTTCCAAAATGGGGTCACTTGTGGGGGGTTTCCACTGTTTAGGCTCATCTGGGGCACTGCAAACGGAACATGACCCCCATCAACGTCTGCATTCCAAAACGTTACTACTTCCTTTCCAAGCCCTGCCGTGCACCCAAACAGTTCCCCCCCCCCACATATGGGGTATCAGCGTACTCAGGACAAATTGGACAACAACTTTTGGGGTCCAATTTCCTTGGGAAAATTCAAAAATTTGGGACTAAAAAATCATTTTTGTGGAAAATTGTTTTTTTTTTTTTTCACACCCAGGCATTATAAGCTTTTGTGAAACACTTGGGAGTTCAAAGTGCTCACAACAGATCTAGATAAGTACCTTAGGGGGTCTAGTTTCCAAAATGGTGTCACTTGTGGGGTTTCCACTGTTTAGGCGCATCAGGGCTCTCCAAACACGACATGGCGTCCAATCTCAATTCCAGCCAATTTTAGTTTGAAAAAGTCAAACGGCGCTCCTTCCCTTACGAGCTCTGCCGTGTGCCCAAACAGTGGTTTTCCCCCACATATTGGGTATTGGCGTACTCAGGAGAAATTGCATAACAACCTTATTTGTCCATTTTCTCCTTTTACCCTTGTGAAAATAAAAAAAAAGTTTGTAAAAGATCATTTTTGTGGCTAAAAAGTTAAATATTCATTTTTTCCTTCCACGTTGCTTTAGTTCCTGTGAAGCACCTGAAGGGTTAATAATCTTCTTGAATGTGGTTTTGAGTACCTTGAGGGGTGCAGTTTTTAGAATGGTGTCACTTTTGGGTATTTTCTGCCATATAGACCCCTCAAAGTGACTTCAAATGAGAGGTGGTCCCTAAAAAAAATGGCTTTGTAAATTTTGTTGTAAAAATGAGAAATCGCTGGTCAACTTTTAACCCTTATAACTTCCTAACAAAAAAAATTTTGGTTCCAAAATTGTGCTGATGTAAAGTAGACATGTGGGAAATGTTATTTCTTAACTATTTTATGTGACATATTTCTCTGTTTTAAGGGAATAAAAATTCAAAGTTTGAAAATTGCAAAATTTTAAAAATTTTCGCCATATTTGCATTTTTTTCAAAAATAAACGCAAGTTATATCGAAGAAATTTTACTTCTAACGTGAAGTATGAATATGTCACGAGAAAACAATCTCAGAATCGCGAAGATCCGTTGAAGCGTTCCAGAGTTATAACCTCATAAAGAGACAGTGGTCAGAATTGTAAAAATTGGCCCGGTCATTAACGTGCAAACCACCCTTGGGGGTGAAGGGGTTAAGGGTGTCCATATAAATATGCAACCACATTATTTTACCTCTTTCATTTTCCACCCCCAAAAAAATGCAGTTTATTTTTCAATTGAATTGTACAGATTATGGGTGTAAAGTGGAAAAGATCTGAAATGATTATTCTTGGCGTAATTATTTACAGAACAAAAACCTGCCATTTTAACAGGGGTGTGTAGACTTTTTACACAGCATTCCAAATTATTGTGCAAATTGGATTTAAATGTCATAAAAATGTAATTTTTTTGTTTTTCAAATAAACTCATGGATGGTTTGTCTCTCAGGGATCTTTGGATCACTCAAATCAATCTCATACAACTGGGATAGTTAGTTTGCCATGTGAGTCTAATTAAAGGAAAACTACTTAAGAAGGAAGATCTACATTAGCAAGTAGGCCACAGGTGTCAAGCAATATGGGAAATAAAAAGGATCTCTTTGCTGTCAAAAAGTATCAAATAGGGCAATGCCATGAACAAGGTATGAAAACATTAGATATTTTACTTAAGCGTGCTCATCGTACTGTGAAGAGATTTGTGGCTGATGCAGTACAGACGGGTTCATAAGGGCATAATGAGGAAGGTTCCTGCCAGAAAAAAATAATCAGAATAAGAGAGTAGCTTCTAAAATACCATTACAAAGCAGCAAATACTTATTTAAAGCTGCTGGTGCCTCTGGAGTCCCACAAACCTCAAGGTGTAGGGTCCTCCAGAGGCTTGCAGTTGTGCATATTATTCGGCCACCCCTAAAAAGTGTTCACAAGCAGAAATAGTTACAGTCAGTGGGCCCAGACTAATTTTAAAACAATCTTGTTTACTGATGAGTGCCGTGCAACCCTGGATGGTCCAGATGGACGGAGTAGTGGATGGTTGGTGGATGGTCTTCAAATCCCAACAAGCCAGTGATGTAAGTAAAGAGGTGGCGGGGTCATGTTTTGGGCTGGAATCATGGGGAAACAGCTGGTAGGCCCCTTTAGGATTCCTGAAAGTGTGAAAATTACATCGGCAAAGTATATAGAGTTTCTGACTGATCACTTTCTTTCATGGTGCAAAAAGAAGAACCGTGCCATCCATAGCAAAATCATGCTGCAAAGAATGCCTCTGAGTCACTGGCTGCTATTGGCATAAAAGGAGATAAACTCATGGTGTGGCCACCATCTTCCCCTGACCTCAACCCTATAGAGAACCTCTGGAATATCCTCAAGCAAAAGATCTATGAGGGTGAGAGGCAGTTCACATTAAAACAGCAGCTCTGGGAGGCTATTCTGACAACCTGCAAATCGATGTGAATACTTCTCCGTCCAATTATGACAAGAGCATTCTTAAAGTGATACCTTTATTGGCTAACCAGAAAATTATATGTTCGCAAGCTTTCAGAGCGCAGAGGCTCCTTCTTCAGGCAAGATTACATTTGGAATAATAAGAAAGACACACTAGATGCTTACTATAGTAGGAAATTTGTTCAAGACCTGGGAGGTGTGATGCCTTCAAAAGATAAGCAAAGGAAATCAAATTAGCATTTTCTTACAAATGGAGAGCTAGTGGGAATGTGTTCTAAAGGTACTGCCACACTACACGATCCCGCTAACGATCTCGTTAGCGTCGCATACTAATGAGATCGCTAGCGGGATCGTTTACAATATCGCTAGTGTCGGCCACATTTAGCGATGTCGTTAAGGACGCTATCGCGGTTAGCGATCTCCTTAACGACTTTAGCGGTACAAAAGTACCGCTAAATCGCTAAAAAAGATGCCACACTCAGCGATATATACTTACCCAGCGGGACGCCGACGATCAGAATAGGGTCCGGAACGATCAGGACGACGGACGAGATCACAGCAGGGGGCACGTCGTTGCTGCATGCCGCACACAACAACATCGCTAACGGGATCGCTAAATAGTGACGTTTTTTAGCGATCCCGTTAGCGATGTTGTTTAGTGTGGCATACCCTTTAGCTATCTGGAGTCCTTCTGGTGAAGGTGTGAACTGTGTCTATGTATGTTAAGTTGAGTCCTAGTGTCAAAGTATTGAACATCCTAATAAGTTTGAATTCCCATATTTTTCTCTCCCTGTCATCCTTAAAATGACCTTTTAGTATTAAGACTTTTAAGTCTGTCATACAATGTCCAGTTCCAGAAAAATGTTTTCCCACAGGCGTGTCCATTTCATTCCTGATCGTATGTCTGTGTAGATTCATCCTTGTTTGTAGTTTTTGCATGGTTTCCCCAATATAGATAGCTCCAGGGCACCTTGTACATTGTATCATGTACACCACATTGGAGGATGTACATGAAAAGGAACCCATGACCTTATAGTCCTGATTTGTGTTTGGTACACGGACTGTATTTGTTGGTAATATGTGGGTACAAGTTTTGCATTTTTTGTTGTTACATGGGAATGTGCCAGTCACTGATGGTGACGAGAGGACACTTCTGACAAGGAGATTCCTTAAGTTAGGGGGCTGTTTGTAGGAGAGGAGTGGTAGTTCTGGGAATATGTCTTTCAATTTGTGGTCTCTGTGGAATATGGGTTGGAGATCAGCACCAATTTTCCTTAGGATGCTCATGTGGGGGTTGTATGTGACCACAAGAGGTACCCTGTTGTTGTCCTCTCTCAGTTTGTAATCCAGGAGGTTGCTTCTTGGGATTCTTGTAGCCCTGTGGATCTGTTCATCTATTACCAGTGGATGGTATCCTTGTTGTAGGAATGTATTCCTCAGAGATAGCAGCTGTAGTTCCCTGTCTTTACTGTCTGAACAGATCCGAATATATCTCAGAGCTTGACTGTAGATGATGGATTTTTTTGTGTGTCTTGGATGAAAGCTGTTCCATCTAAGGTATGCTGGACGTCCTGTGGGCTTATGGTAAATTGATGTTTGTATGGCGTTGTCCTTGATGTATATGGTCAAGTCCAGAAAATGTATTTGAGACTTTGAAAAGTTGAGGGTGAGCTTGATGGTTGGGTGGTATTTGTTGAAGTTATTGTGGAAGGTGAGCAGATCATCTTTTGAGCCTGTCCAGATTATTAGCAGATCATCAATGTAGCGGAAGTATGCAAGAGGTTTAATAGGGCAAGATGACAAAAACTCCTCCTCCAGTTTCGCCATAAATAGGTTTGCATATTGTGGGGACATTTTGCTTCCCATGGCGCTGCCCATGCACTGTTGGTATAAATTGTTCCCAAAAGAAAAATAGTTGTGATGAAGCACAAACCTGATGAATTGCAGTGTTGGTTCTGTGGCCAGATTGTTCTTTTGAAGGAAATATTTACATGCTGTGATTCCATCCTCATGAGGAATGTTGGAATAGAGAGACTCTACGTCCATGGTGGCTAGTATCGTGTCCCTTGAAAGTGGGCCCAGCACTGACAATTTGCAAAGAATATCCGTGGTGTCCTGGATATAGCTGGGTGTGCTCCTCACCAAGGGTTTCAGAATGTTCTCCACCCAGCCGGAGATATTCTCAGTTAAAGTCCCAATACCAGAGATGATGGGCCTCCCAGGATTACCTTCTTTGTGTATTTTAGGCAACATGTAGAAGGTACCTGTTTTGGGATTGCCTGGTACTAGTTCCAGTAGTGAGGATGAAGTAGAATCAAATCCATTAATGATACGTGTTAGTTCCTCTGTGTATTGTTTGGTAGGATCTTCCTGAAGTGGAGTGTAGTATTTTATATCCAAGAGTTGTCTGTTTGCTTCCTGGATGTAATCTGTCGTGTTCATGATGACTATAGCTCCTCCTTTGTCCGCTGGTTTGATGATGATATTGTTGTTGGCTTTTAAGGATTGTATGGCTTTTCTTTCCTCCATACTGATATTGTTTGGCACTTTATGGTGTCTGTCCAAAATGTCAGATTTAACTTTTTTGCGGAAACAGTCTATGTAATGATCCAGAGTTTGGTTGTGTCCAGGTTGCGGGGTCCAGTTTGTCCTCTTTTTCTTTTTTGCTGTGTTATTCACATTGTCTTGCGAAGTGATATCTGCATGGTTATGAAAGAATTATTTGAGTCGCAATCTGCGGAAGAATTCCTCAATGTCACTACAGAACTGAGCCGTATCCAGCTGTTTTGTAGGACAGAATGTTAGTCCCTTTGATAGAACATGCATTTCTCCTGTGTTTGGCTTGTATTGTGAGAGGTTCACAACAGAGGGCAATGTATGTAAATGATTCTGTAAACAGGGCTTACCTTCAGCTACATTGAGACCTGCTTTCTTCCTGAGTCTGTCCAGTTTCTTTTTCTTGTTGATAATGAGGTGATGTTGTAAATTATTGTAGAATTCCTGTAGCGTCTCCTTGATGAAACATGAACCCGGTCCTTGTATTCGGTCCTGTAGGCAATTTATCTCTTTATGGATGGTCCTCTTCTTGTGGTAGAAAAATCCAATGAGATGATTCCGCAGTCTCTCAGATGATCTGTAGCAAAGTTTCTGTGAAAAATGGGTGTTGTAGGTATATTTTGTGAGGAACTAAGCCGACCGCCACACGGTAGCCTGGGTATCACAGCTTCTGATACCACCGCCGCTACCAGGTGTGACGGACGATCCCCTTTCCTCCCACGTCACCAATGGGACGTAACTCTACAGGTACAGCTCTCCGGCGCCCCCTTTGTCTCCCAGGTCAGTAAGGGAACTGCACCTAGAGCAAATGGCCGCCGGGGAGGGTGTCCTGTTACCCACTGGGTATTCTAAGATTCGTGATCAGAGTAAAAGCATCAGCCCAAGATTAATTTTATGGTTTAATCGCCTTAAGAGTGCACTAGATAATTACAGAAATATACAGTAAAGCTATACAACGTAATTACAATGGATTTGCAGTCAGAGAAAAAATACAACGATAATGTACAAGGCTTAAAGGTATAAGCTATAGATCAACATTACCGGGTAGTATGGTCATGGAAGGCAGGGGCTCGGCCGTTCCCAGGTACAGTCTTCAGTTGCTGGATAGTCCCTTGGTCCTTGAATATAATTTATTATATAATATAATTTATTATTAATATAATTATATAATATAATTTATTATTGTACACCATGACAACCTGTAAAGAAATTCAAATAGAAATTATCGAAAAACTCACAAGTTCAATGGAAGCAAGAATTATGAAAATGATTTCAAAGAAGTGGTCCTATGACTACATTTAACTTCGCCTGTTAAGATGTTTTTGATTGAAAAAGCTTTTGAGTTCAGTAAATGTGACCTCTTAATGCTGCAAAATCAACAAATAACCATTTTCAGTTCTTTACAGCCTATAAAATGTTTGGAAACTCTGTTGTGCATAATAATTTGGAACAGTGAATTTTGAGTTTTTTTTCCGTTTTGATGATTGGTTGATGATTTCAACATTATACTCACTCATTTGCGTCGACCATTTAGGCAAGTCAGAGAAAAATATCATTTGCATAATAATTTGGAACATGGCATACATCTATTGTACATAAGAATAACTTCTGCTGAGACACTGTATATTTCAATCTTTTGCTGTTTTCTTCCATTATCTTTGGAAATAAAAAAGTACCTGCATGATAAAAGAACTAGTCATCAAGGCAGGACTTTTTACTATATATAAGGTTGGATGTCTGGAAGAAACAGGCAAGTCTGTAGGCATTTGATAAGATGCCCTTAAAAGTCCTGCTTTTCCCTTGAGATTTTTATCCATAAATGCTTCCAGTCCTTGTAAGTAGGACACAGAATTAAACCACCGACTTTACATAATTAAAGCTGTTCTTAAGATGTCCATATGTCTTTCAATACCTTTTCAGTTGGAGATAGTAACTCTTCTTGATTGCACCCTCAGCAACTTGCAAGGCCCTGTTCACTATCGCTGAAAAACAATCTGGAGCTGATGAAGATGGAGATGCATAAAATATGAATTCTCGAGAAGAATGGTAAACAAAAAGGGCACAGTTTCACGAAGAATGAAACATTACCAGCAGCTGTGCCTAGTTAAACGTTTAAAGCCGAGAATGGGAAAAGCTTCATTTTTATGCATTATGCGAAATGATACTGTGCTGGCAATGATAAGGAAGCTCGTACATGCAATCTGTGTACATTTTGTTTCTGTTTCCTCAATTTTATGTATTCATCGGAGCAAAATATTCAAGAATCCAGAAATAAAGACCCATTCGATCCTTGTCCTCGATGCCTCCGGTACATGCAAACACTTCAGATGATGTTTCGTCACATTGTCCTCTAATTAAAAGGGCTGTTTGCACACTGTATTACACTGGATTATTTGGCAACACCACGAGCTGCATTATTTTCTTGGCAGTGGTGTATGGCTTTGTGCTGTTGCGTTTATGACACATTGCCTGTTGGCTTTCTCATTTGATTTGCTATTTTTTATGGAAAGACAGATATTGGAACAAATAAATTGGCAGTAAATGTGTTAGGAACATTGACAAATTTGTAATTGCTGTCTATTAAAAAGGTGAATTACCTCTTTAGGAGTTAATATGGGATGTATTCCTTGATGTAATCTAGTTACGTGGTTTACAAAGCTTTGTGGCTAATACAATACAACAACAATCACAAATTGCCATTCTCAGCAATGTTAGAAAACACGCAGTCCATAACAGCTATCAGTCTGTATCAATGCAAACTTTCCTCAACCACTCTATTTCAAATGATTAGTATTTAATCAAAATGGATCAAAATTCCCAGCATTATTGAGTACTGAATGCTGGCTATACTCACTAGATAGGTGTTGGCTGAATGATACTTCTGGTGATTGTTCTGCCAACAGTCATCTCGGTTGTCTCTCCCATACACAGGAACTCTCATTCGGCCGACTTTTTGTCTAACAGATATCTTGGTCCAGTCACCCATAAACAGGAGCCTTCATTCGGCTGAGCAGCTTAACTAACAAAGCAATCGGCAGCCCAAAATCGGACATGCCCGATCAACATCTTCCTTACAATCAGTTGGCCGGTGCCCCCATACACACTAGAGTGTTGGCTGCATCGGTCGATATATTATCGGGTGCTGCTGACATTACGCTAGTGTTTATAAGGGACTTAGAGTTGAAACTAAAAGTTTACATACACGATATAAAAAGACACATATGCATGTTTTTCTCAATATCTGACATTTCTTGAGACTTTCCCATGATGCTACACAAAGAAGCACTGTGTTTCAGGTGTGTATTAAAATACATCCACAGGTGTGTTTCTAATTAACGCAAAAAACATATCAGAAGCTTCCAAACACATGACATCATCATATGGGCAGTCCAGAATTGTTTAAAGGCATAGTAACCTTAGTGTATGTAAACTTTTGACTTTGCAGTAAGAAAAATGCCTTAAAACATTCTCTCTCTCTCTCATTATTCTAGCATTTGGCAAATAATAATTATGGTAATCCTAATTGTTGTAAACAGGGAAAGGTTTATTCTGATATCATGTCAGATGTTGAGAAAAACATGCATATGTCTATTTATAGAGTGTATGTAAACTTCTGGTTTCAACTGTATATGTCTGGTTTCGCAGATAACATTTTGTGTCCCCAGTTTCTAAATGTTGGCTGCTGGATCCCTGATTGGAACTCAGTGGGGTGTTTGATGGAGCACATCTAAAGTTTTCTGATTTCTCAGGTTAGTGCATATTCATTGTATCAGAAAACTTGTGATGTTTTGTAATCTAGTTTATGAGTGAAATCTTCACAGTTTTCAAGAAATTTGCACATTTAAAGGAACCTGTCACCTCGTTTTGCTGCTATAAGATGCGGCCACTGCCCTTCGGGCTTATCTACAGCATTCTATAATGCTGTAGATAAGCCCCCGGTCCGACCTGAAAGATAAGAAAAACAAGTTTTATTATATTCACCCTGTGGGGTGGTCTGATGTGGTACGGTCCGATGGGTGTCGCAGGTCTGGGTCCGGTGCCTCCCATCTTCATGCGATGCGTCATCCTGAATGCTTCGTGTTGAGGGCAGAGCAAAGTACTGCAGCGCGCAGGCGCCGGAAAGGTCGGAGGCCCAGCGCCTGCGCACTGCAGTACTTTGCTCTGCCCTCAACAGTAGATCAGTACGCCTGCGCAGGAGCACGACACGAAGCAAGCAGGATGACGACATCGCATGAAGATGGGAGGCGCCGGACCCGGACCTGCGACATCCATCGGACCGGACAGCATATATATAGCGTCAAAACGAGGTGACAGGTTCCCATTAATGAGAAGCTTCATAGTTTACTTCTAGAGAATATGTCCTGGTCCTTTAGTGATGGCATAAGATCCCTTTCAATTTGTATTATACAATGCAATGTTTTACTTGGAAAATCCAGAATTCTCTTTAATAATTTAGAATAGTAAGGCAGAAATGTTACTACTATACAGTCCATAAGCCACATGCAAACCAATATTCCTTTCTAGCTTCCCATTAACTTCCCATAACACAGCCTTTCTTTATCAGATGCCCCACAGGCAAAACACTGCTTACTACATTGGGTTGTCAGTATTTTGTCTGTCCATGGTAAATAATTGCCTAATATACAAGTGTAGACTCGTTTGTTCAATTGAAATACTGGCATTTACATTACATAGTTCTGCCCCAGGAAGAATCATATATTTTTTATTTCTTTTTACTGGGAGACTTCTTACTTCTCTGCTTTTTGTTTCTTTCAGCTCAGAAGTGCACTTTGTATGACAGTTAAAGAGGAATCTTTAAAGTTGTAACTACTTTCCTAATCTTTTGAAAATATAGAGTATTTTTAAATGGATTTGGTAGCAGATTTCACAACACAAACTATATACAGTGTTACTTTTAGTCTCTTAAACCTAATGAGGCAGTTGTATTTACTTTGAAAAGTCTATATCAGAATGGCTTTATAAACTTGATATTAAGATGAGCATTTATGAGTTCAGCTACAGAATGTAAGAGCTCATGAGTCAAAATGTATTCAATCTATGCAAACTCATCCCAACAGCTGCAGCTTGTACTGAGCACTGTGAGATCTCAGCAGTAGGACAGAGGAGGGAAACTGAGGAGCTGTCAATTTGATTACGTGGAAGGAGATTAAGTTAATCTTTCATAAAGGATTATACAGTCATCCTGATATGAATTTTCAAAGTAAAAACAGCATTTTTATTGAGTCTGATAAATCTATTTAATAATGTATGCAGTTCGTATTGTGCAATCTAGTCACAAATCTACATTATGCCTTTTTAAACATGCCCATGTATAAATCAGACATTTGACTGGCAGCGGATATAAAATTAGAACTTAATTTTTCTTTGCAACTCAGTACCACTCTTGGAGGTGAAGCTGCAGCTGTAATCAGTGTCTTAACTGCAGGTGTTGGCTACAAATGACAGTTGGCACTTCACATGTCAGTAAGGAGTTAAAGTAAAACTGTTATCGGCATTTTCACTAGTCAATGGAATGATGGTACCATCCAGAGAAATGTCATTTACATATGTCCTTTTGTAAATCAGCAAGAACATCTAGTTATATTATTGTCACGTACAAGTCTCCTGGGTGGTGCTACAGCAGTGACTAGTGACGACTATTATCAGTGTCTCCGTAATCATACCCGCTGTTTTTTCACAATCACCTTGCCTCTTTCAAAAACTGTAATAAAAGCTATTGAAAATTCATATTTACCCCCAAATGGTACTAATGCAAAATACGGCACCACCAGCAAAAACAAACCCTCACAGCTCTATCAATTGAAATAATGGAATTAAACTTTTTTTTTTGTTTTTATTTTATTTTAAGTAGTAAAATAGAACTATATAAATAAAATAATCATGCTCACTTGCAGAAAAGTTGCCAGGTCATTTTTCCTGTGTAGTGAACGCCGTTAACAAGACCAGAGCAACAATAGTGCACTTGCATTTTTTTCCCCCATTATTCTAACCCACAAATGTTTTTCCCTATTTTCAGGGCATTTAGTATAAATTAAATTGTGATACTAAAAACTACAACTCGTCCCGTAAAGACTACATACATCTGTGTTATTTATGGGACAAATCAAGAGATAAGAGAAAGGGATTTGGTAGGAGCGGCTTATTGCTACTGGATCGCCAACCAGGGCAGTGGGTACTCGGTACCGGGCCGGTGTATTGAAGGGATGTGTCACAGCGGCAGTGACCCGTCCATGGCCCTGGGCATCCAATGAAAAGGGGACTATTTACAGGGGATGTGAATAGAGTTTGTAGTGTAGGTATTCGTGACGCCACCTGTGGTATCTGGTCAATGTTGACCAGCGCTGCGTTGCAGATCCTCTGGGATAGATGGTGAAATGCAGCAGAGTTGGTACAGTCTCCCACAGATGAGGCTATGAGATCCCAGGGCAGGCAGATGTAGTAGAAGGGGGTGATGGTGCTGGGAGATATAGCTGAGTGCAATGGGTGGCGCAGGAAGAAACTGAGAAACAGTCAGCGAGTTGCAGTTTCCAAAGCTTTACTCACAGTTCTGATGTGTACAATACAGATGCCCGCTTGGCACTGTGTCCTCCAGGTGAGTGGCTCAGCAAACCCCCAGGTAGATTGGGTTGCACCTTTCCAGGACTCCATTTTAGATGTCTCTTTCTCTGGCCGTCTCCTTGTGCTGATTTTCCACTCCTTCTATCCTACAGCACCTTCACCAACAGTGTCTCAGATCATCGGCTGCGAATCCTCTAGGACAACAACTTATTTCTGCGTTCCTCTTGATTCTATATAGCTGCCCCTTAGAGAAGATAATGGTGGTTATTGACTGTGATCCCTATGTTATCACAGCAGTCGACTTGCTAGCTAAATCATGAAGTTCTTCCACTAGTCTAGGGGTCGAGTTCCCTCTTGCGACCTAGTCCCTCTGCCAAAAGACCGGGACCAACGAATGGCTTCTGCTCTCTCCGTATCCCTAGGACTTCTTCCTCTCTCTCACTCCAGAAGCTTATCTTTCTCGTTTGCTTCTTTCTTCCCACTTCTCTCCACTTCTCTGGGACTAAGCCCTTCCTGGCTTCCAGTCCCTCTCTGAGTCTCTCACTAGACTCCTTCTCTTCTCACTGTAGCCTCCCCTCACTGGGAGCTGCTCCGTACATTCCCTACTCCTTCTTCGTCCTCCTCAGGACTCTCTCATCCTGCCTACTGCTTCCTCAAGCTTCACTCCTCCTTGCTACTTACTACTCCACCCACCCATACACCCTTTCCTATCTCAGATTAGGATGAGACCATCCTCCCCCAGGGTACGTCCAGGTGCCCAGCTGTTCTAATGTGTGTTGTGTGCAGGTGTTAGAGTCCCAGTGGTGTTCCCTCCTTACCTGGGAATGGGGTGCCACACCTCTGGGTGAGGTGCAACACCTCTGTGGCGACTGAACCCTCAGGGGCGCCACACTACAACAGCGACTTGTGTAACACAGTGCCTTATAGATAGGAATATGAAAGCAGAGAGAGGAATTTTCATGTCTCTTTGGTATTGCCATTTAAGCAGTAGGTCCCCTGTGATTATGTGACCATACCTTAAACAGAACGCCGCTTCTCCAATTTCTGCTCTTGTTAATATTCACAGATTGATGTTTTTTATTGCATGTTATTCTCTCCTTAAACCTTATATTCTCACCTTTATTTGATTTGCAGATACTTTTGTCATTAGAAAGGACTGTATCATTAAAGATTCATAGAGGTCTGTGCCACTGACGGCTTCTCTGCTTTCTGATTCCCTCCCGGTGTGTAATACCAATGTTCATCTTAATTAGGAGTGACTCTCCTTTTGCATGTACAGTGGAACAGTTGGAGGGTGAATGTAGTAAAATCCCATATGGGAAAGGTTACCAGCGGTTGGTAGAAAATTATGGAATATTCCAGTTATTGGATATACACTCAATAAACTCTATCATGTGCACACATATTTTTATAAAGAGTGACCATTGTTTTCATTTTTATTTCCTAAATCAATATCAACATAAAAATAATCAAGTTTGTAAAATATTTTATTAGAGAAATTTGCTTAATTCTCCTTCTGGACTGATCTTTCATTCTCAATTCATAAGCAAAATGTGTAAATTCTGTTTTCAGTTGTTACAGATTTTCCCATTACTGAGATAAGAGATGACAGTCGCAGATTCTATGGTGAGAGGAAGAGATAAGGGTACTTTTACATTGCATCCTGTGTCCCCGTCGGTGCATACGTCCGAAATCCCCTGCAAAAGGGTGTCCGGATGCAAGCGCCCATGGGTCCAGTCAGTGTCGGACTGGCCCACCGGAGAACCGGAGGATTCTCCGGTGGGCCTTGGCATCTGGGGGGCCCTGGCACCTGCTGGCATACAGGGGCCAGTTGCCTAGGGCCCCCGCTGCTCCAGGGGCCCCCAGCAGGTGGCGTGTCGCTAATAGCGGCACACCACGCAGCTGCCATGGGGGCCCCGTGCCAGCGGAGCAGCAGCGGGTGACAGGAGGCAGGAGCCCCTGTCCCCGCTGCTAAAGAGAAATGAATATTCACTGCTTCCCACGGCGTGGGAAGCAGTGAATATCATTACTTACCTGTCACCCGCTCCAACCGCTGAGCGCCGCTGTGTCATCGCGTCCTCTCTTGCTGCGATGTTCAGGCAGAGGGCGCGATGACGTCATTAGTGAGCGCCACGCCCCCTGCCTGAGCATTCACTGCCGGAGGACCGAAGACAGCGGCGCTCAGCAGTGGACCCGGTGACAGGTAAATATCGCAGGTGCCGGGCCCTGAGCCAGCGGAGACACCGGCACCTGTCACCCATAGCGCGCCGGTGTCCCCGCCTGCTCAGGACACCAGCACCTGGCCCCCAGCGACGAGAGGTGAGTATGTCTTTTTTTTTTTTTTTGTTGCAGCATCTATGGGGGCATAATCTGTGGAGCATCTATGGGGGCATAATCTATGGGAGCATAATCTGTGGAGCATTTATGGGGGCATAATCTATGGGGGCATAATCTGTGGAGCATCTATGGGGGCATAATCTATGGGGGCATAATCTGGAGCATCTATGGGGGCATAATCTATGGGGGCATAATCTATGGGGCATAATCTGTGGAGCATTTATGGGGGCATAATCTATGGGGGAATAATCTGTGGAGCATTTATGGGGCATAATCAATGGGGGCATACTCTATGGGGGCATAATCTGTGGAGCATTTATGGGGCATAATCTATGGGGGCATAATCTGTGGAGCATTTATGGGGGCATAATCTGTGGAGCATTTATGGGGGCATAATCTATGGGGGCATAATCTAAGGAGCATCTATGGGGGCAGGGCCGGCTCCAGGTTTTTATGGGCCCCGGGCGAAAGAGCCTCAGTGGGCCCCTTTAACACAGACCACGATTCATAATACACAGATACTGCAGAGAAATATGGGTATAGTACAATGCCAAACACTTCTCTTCTTCCATTACATGACTGATGCCTATTGTAAATTGTACAATAGCTCAAAAACCGCCAAATCCTCACAGCGCACAGAACAGACTGGACAGTACAGTCCTCCATACAATATTATGGGCACCACAGTCTCCCCCTCATCACCCATATAATACCCCATGCAGGATGTCACCCCTCATATAATGCTCCATACAGAATACTGGACCCAAAATAATGCTCCATACAGATTACTGGACCCAATATAATGCTCCATACAGGATACTGGTCCCCATATAATGCTCCATACAGGATACTGGTCCCCATATAATGCTCCATACAAAATATGGAGCTCTCCTCTGCGCTGTACTGCGTTCTACACTTTTACGGCTCAGGAAAGGGCGCTGTGGAAAGACTCCCCATTATCATCATGATTTCCTCCTCATCATCATCATTGCCTCCTTATTATCATCATTGTCTCCCCATCATCATCATGGCCTCCCCATTATCATCAATGCCTGCCCATCATCATCATCATCTCCTCCCCATCATCATCAATGCCTGCCCATCATCATCATCTCCTCCCCATCATCAATGCCTGCCCATTATCATCATGGCCTCCCCATTATCATCAATGCCTGCCAATCATCATCTTCTCCCCATCATCAATGCCTGCCCATTATCATCAATGCCTGCCCATTATCATCATGGCCTCCCCATTATCATCAATGCCTGCCAATCATCATCTTCTCCCCATCATCAATGCCTGCCCATTATCATCAATGCCTGCCCATTATCATCATCTTCTCCCCATCATCATCATCAATGCCTCCCCATTATCAGCAATGCCTGCCCATCATCACACACAGACAGCACACAAACACTCTCTCACATACATACACACACACATACACACACACACACACACAAAGCACCGCACTACATATACACAGACACACACACACACACAGAGACACACACACACGTCTTACCCGTCCAGCGTCCGCGCTCTCTGTCACAGCCGGCCGCTGAATGATGACGTCATTCAGCGGCCTGCTGTGAGAGGAAGCGCCGGCGCCCCCTGGAGCCCGGAGCTGCGGCAGCGGAGGCACGGGAGAGGTAAGTATTGTGCCATCTGATGCCGGGGCCCTGAGCAAGCGGGGGGGGGCCCAGTGGCGGCGCTGACACCGCTCTCCTCCGCTAAAGGAGGGGGGTGCCAGACGGCGAGTGGGCCCCCCCGCCTGCTCAGGGCCCCGGCACTTGCCCGGGTGTGCCGGGTGCTGACGCCGGCCCTGTATGGGGGCATAATCTAAGGAGCATTTATGGGGGAATAATCTATGGGGGCATAATCTAAGGAGCATTTATGGGGGCATAATCTGTGGGGGCATAATCTGTGGAGCATTTATGGGGCATAATCTATGGGGGCATAATCTGTGGAGCATTTATGGGGCATAATCTGTGGAGCATTTATGGGGGCATAATCTATGGGGGCATAATCTAAGGAGCACTTATGGGGCATAATCTAAGGAGCATTTATGGGGGCACAATCTATGGAGCATCTATGGGGGCATAATCTATGGAGCATCTATGGGGCATAATCTAAGGAGCATTTATGGGGCATAATCTATGGAGCATCTATGAGAGCACAATCTGTGGAGCATCCATGGGGGCACAATCTATGGGGGCATAATACATGGGCAGCATATGGGGCACAATCTATAGAGCATCTTGTGGGGCATAATACATGGGGCAGCATATGGGCATAATCTCATTTTCCACCCTAGGCTTATACTCGAGTCGATAAGTTTTCCCAGTTTTTTGTGGCAAAATTAGGGGGGTCGGCTTATACTCGAGTATATATGGTATCTATCTATTATCTATCTATATATATATATAGCATTATACTCTATGAGGGGGTCAGCATTATCCTCTATGAGGGGGGCAGCATTATCCCCTATGGGGGGCAGCATTATCCCCTATGAGGGGGCTGCTTTATAATCTATGAGGGAGGCTACCCCAACTCCTGCTACATAATTAAGACATGTACTACCTTATATTATACCCTGATATTAGTGTGTTTTACTGCACAATTTGTGGTCTTGTATTTATTTCTATGTAGCTACATAGTGGGCCCCAAGAATGATTTTCTCTGGTGGGCCCAAGGTGTTCCAGTCCGACGCTGGGTCCAGTAGACTCTAATGGTGACGGCAGAGCAAAAGTGCGCTCTGCCGTGTATCATTTTCGGGAGAGTACACCTACAGGAGGCAGATACTCAGACGTAGTAACTACGTCTGAGTGTTTGCCTCCGTCGGCTCATGTGTCCGGACCCTGTTTTGCAGGGGATTTCAGACGTATGCCCTGACCGGACAAAGAATGCAATGTGAAAGCACCCTAAAAGAAGGGAGGAGCGAGAGACAGATACAGACATTCTACTGCAAGGTCTCCTGTATAACGGCAGGTTCCCTTTAAGAAATGTTCTGCAATAACACTTGGAATGTCTTCTCAGGCTAATTGAATTGTGCTATTCATTTTGACAGTGTCAGGCTGAGGTAATTCCAATTACGGAGAGAATAATATTAGAAAGTATATATATTATGTAATGTTAAGTGAGTTGACAGGTTTTAGTCCCACAGCAGGGAAATAAAATGCCATGGATGTCAAAGAAATCAATGAGAGCACATTCATGTCCTATCCGCTAGTTGTCCAGCATAATTCTCAAATGTAATTTTTTAAATTGGACTTTTCTCTATGAGTCTAATATATCTTAATAGTGCATTTGGAAAGTGGTTGTAAATAGAAATGAGCAAAGTTGTTCTAATTTTGGCCCCGAATCTGATTTTGACATATTCGGGCCATTTTCAAACACTGTTCGTGCCGAATGTATGTCTTATGTCCGGTTCCGAACATATTCGGTGATTTTTTTCTCCCATTGACTCAAATGAAGTTTTTGCTGTGTTCAACGAATATTGCAAAAACAGTATTCAAATCCGATTGTATTCGGAAGCGAATCTGAACAAATTCGCTCATCTCTAAAGACTATGGCCCTGATTCATCATTTGCATTTTTTTAAGTCCCTTCCCCTTTTTGTCTTTTGGTATTAGTTTCCACTTTTGGGACCAAATTCATCAAAGCAGCGCATGCAATTCTTGAATGTAGCACAAAATTAAAATTGGTCTTTCTTCCTGCCTTAAACTGTTTTTTTTGGGGGGCTTTTGGCGACAAAAATTCCTCCCAAACATTTTGGTGTGCTCAAAAATACATTGGGGGAGAATGGAGTAAACTTTTTAAAAAGTCACAATTGATGAATCAGCCCAAAGCATCTGGAATAGCTAGACTTTTCCCACAAAGCAGGAAAAAAACGCACTTATAAAATAGACTTAAAGAGGCATAAATAGAATAATATTAAATAAGAAAAAAAATGGGCCATGAAGCCCTAGCCAGCTCACCGACAGCCACAGGTGCTTGGAACTTCGTCTCGACCAGACGTGTAGCAATCAAGGAAAAAAAATTGAGGTTGTTCCAGCTCCTTAAAAAGCTGTGACAAAGCTCTTATAGATCGAAACGCGTTGCTGGAACCCTTTACGCCTCAGAGTTACCTCCACATAGTATGAGGATTTTATATGCTATAATTTGAAATAAAAATTTGAAATTTTTAAGGAGCTGGAACAACCTCAATTTTTTTTCATACATAGAATAATGAATTGGGTGCAAACACAAAGATGCAAGACGCACAAAACTAGACAAAAAAACAGACGCAAAGGCAAAAATGAATCGGGGCCAATGCCTTGAAAGGAGTTTACCTATCTAAGTAGGTAATTCCATGTCTCTAAGAATTCATGAACTTACAGCTGTTAAAAAGTGCTGCTCACTACCTGTAATTACATTTTCACTAATGGTTAATAGTAGGAAAACTTATTTAATTAAGGATTCTTAAAGGGTTGTACAGCATAGACATGTGACTGCAGACATGTGAATCCTCACAGCCACATTCCTACTAGACATATCAGGCCTCGCTCAAGTCACTTGTATTGAGTGAGCCCACACACATCTAGTTGGCACGTGACCAACTAGATCGCATAGGTGCTGTGACAGTAAGGCACTGGAAAATCCTGACAGTGTGCACTGTGCGCTCTATGAGGATTCCCAAGTCTGTAGTCACACAGAGTGACTGCAGGCTTGTACCCCAAGGGTGGACAACCCCTTTAATGACATTTAATTTGCCCTTGGATAAATGATCACTTTTATGATTTTCCCATAGTGACCACAACTTTAATGTAGTTGAATAGAAAGCATTATTGTGCACAATACAGAAATATATGGAAACTAACTTTATAATGTATTCAGAACTCTGACAAACAAGTAGCGTAGAAGCCTTGCTCACCACAAGCTTAGGATAAAACTACAACTGGTTGCGTAATTTGGTTCTTACAATAAACCATACACATCCTGTTGCAGGCACACGCTATGCACTCACTTCATATTCCCTTTATTTAAAATCAGAACTGTAAAATATAGTTATAGGGAACCTGACAACTGATATCTGGATGGGGCAGAATATGTCAGACCTTGGCAGTGTAAGGCCCCTTTCACACATTAGTTTTTTGCCATCAGTCACAATCCGTTGAATTTTGAAAAAACTGATCCAGCGAGTGATGCCGACGGATCCATTTTTTTCTTATTGACTTGTATTAGTGACAGATGGCCTAACGTTTCATCCGTTGTTCGCCGGATCCATCGAAAATTGTTTGTCCGGTGGCTGGAGACAACAGACAAAGGAACGTTTTTTTATGTACATCAAAAAAACGGACAGCGATCCGTCGCCGTCCGTCGTTCGTTTGCTAGAATGGAAGCCTATGGGTGCTGGATCCGTCAAATTATGGAAAAACGAATTAGTCGCATCAGTTTTTCACAATCTGCGACGGATCCGTCGATCCGTCGACCCAACGGATTGTGACTGACGGCAAAAAACTGATGTGTGAAAGGGGCCTTAGTTTAGCCATGCATGTTTGTCTCTGAAATGCTTTTACAAATAAAAACACTTAGAAATACGCCAGGTACCGCGCCACTCCGGAGGCTATGCGAAAAGGCTGGTCCCTAATGGCTTCTCCCCACCTTATGTTCAATATGTTTTGGAGTTTCTAAACACTTCCCCATGTTGTTGCTATGTTAACCCGTTATGTTGGACAGCCACATGACAAAGTAATGAGACATAGTATATCAGATTTAAGGAGTCCTTTCTTGATTATGTGGGAACAACTGACAGGTTCCTTCTTCATTCACTTATTGTATTTTATTTTTTATGAAAAAAAATTGATAAAATATTCACATTTGTAATAGTGCCCCTACTTGTGGCTGAAACCTTGTTTTGTCTTTAGTGGCGGATGTTCACATACTTACGTGGTAGTGAGGATGCCTTTACTATGCGGTAATGAGAGTATAAGTGGTTCATGTTCTGCAGATGTAACAAGTGGGGACAAGATGAATACAGTAGATAGGGTAAAAATTATACATTACTACATTTTCTGCATTGATATGGTTGTTTTCAATTTGTGGGATTGTCCCATGTGAGGTAAGACTACGACCTTTCAGCCCTCATATACCGCATTCTATAATGCTGTATACACGCCCCCAATTAGGTCTGCAACAAACAACAAAATAAAAACACCTTTTATTATACTCACGTACGGCGCAGTCGGGTTTGATGGGCGTCACTGGTCTTGATCCAGCGCCTCCCTTCCTCTGTCTCCTCCTTCTGTGCTTAGCATGAATGACACTTCCTACATCATCCACACAGTGTCCCCGGTATCACCCTTCTGCGCAGGCGTACTTCTTTTCCCTGACAAAGGCAGAGCAAAGTACTCCAGTGCACATGCGCTGGGTCTCTTTGACCTTTCCCGGCGCATGCACACTGCAGTACTTTGCTCTCACCTTGTCAGGGAAAAGAAGTACGCCTGCGCAGGAGCGCGACACCGGGGACACTGTGTGGATGATGTAGGACATGTCATCCACGCCAAGCACAGGAGGAGACAGCATTGCAAGGACATAAGACACGTCATCCACACGAAGCACAGGAGGAAGACGGCATCTAAAGAAGAAGGAGGCGCCGTGCCAAAACCAGCGACACCCATCGAGCCAGACCACCCCGTAGGTGAGTGTAATAATAGGTGTTTTTCTTTTGTTGCAGGCCAGATTGGGGCATACAGTACAGACCAAAAGTTTGGACACACCTTCTCATTCAACAAATTTTCTGTATTTTCATGACTATGAAAATTGTAGAATCACACTGAAGGCATCAAAACTATGAATTAACACATGTGGAATTATACATTACACTTTAGAAAAAAGTGTGAAACAACTGAAAATATGTCTTATATTCTAGGTTCTTCAAAGTAGCCACCTTTTGCTTTGATTACTGCTTTGCACGCAGAAAAGGTGAACGGATGGACTCTACATGCCTGGTTCCCACCATGAAGCATGGAGGAGGAGGTGTGATGGTGTGGGGGTGCTTTGCTGGTGACACTGTTGGGGATTTATTCAAAATTGAAGGCATACTGCACCAGCATGGCTACCACAGCATCTTGCAGCAACATGCTATTCCATCATTGTGATGAAACGGTGCACACGGTCCGCCACACGGTAGCCCGGGTATCACGACTTGTGATCCCTCCGTGCCGCAAATGTGACGAAAACGCGCACACACACGACGGCTGCTGCCGTCCGACCCAGTAAACTGCAGGGATTTATAATTATCCCACTTCCACTTAGGAACTTGCAGCTCTCTGGCGCCCCCCTTACCCTCAGGTCAGTCAGGGAACTGCACCTAGGATAATTAGTCGCCAGACGGGTCACTTGGATGTGTGCTGGCTATTGGGCACGCTGCAGTGAGGGAATTATAATTACTCCGGGCCGCAGCCAGGCAATACACTTATAAAACCCGCTCCGTCACTGCCAACGCCACCCCATAGGTCAACACTTTGCACCCCTTCCTTTTAGCTGCCACCAGCTACGATTTACTTAATGAACAATTTATCAAGAGGGTCCGTAGCAACCCCAAAACAGTAGCATAGTACTTCAGGCACGTGCAAATTCGTTTATAGAGCAGGAGAAACAAACTAGTAAATTATATATCTTTACTCCAAAAAGGTTTGACAGTGTTTATAGTTAAAAAAAATGTAACAAGCTGAGGCAATACAGTTATGTACAATGCAATTAAAAAATAAACGGGATTAGGAGTGAAAGACTTACATGTAGTTACATAGGTATAGGCAAGACAGGCCGGGGGAGGAGCCACACGTCATAGTTCATTTGCAGATCTCTTAGTCAAGTCGTCACAGCCATGAATGACCAAGGGGGGCTTAACTGCAAGACTTATACCTGTGGGCTGCTGACCTCACAAAAGGGGATGGTTTTTCTGGCCACCTCCCAGGGATAGAAGTTCTAGGTTTAGTCCTGGAAGATTATCAGGAGCATAGTTCATCCTGAGAACCTCGCAGAAGAATGGCAGACCTATCAATGATCTTACTTTAAAATGACGGTTCAAATGAGCCCAAACTTGGGTAAAATAGTTCATGGGGCATCCGAGAATTCCATTTCTCGGGTTCTGTTGGAGTTACGGGTTCACCAGTACCACGGGAACGATGCCTGTCGGCGCATGTTTCAAAACAGTGACTTTCGTGTTTCTGACGCAACTTCCCACCGTGTTATAAGCCAAAAGAATGAATTCTCATAATGGCTGCTAGGGGAGGAATAGCACATGGGCAGACAATGCAGACCCCCTGCGGTGAGGCGGGAAAATTCCAGCACTGGCAGCTCAGATTACACTACCTGTGTGCAGGCTGGGGGTTGATGAGAAGCGTGAGAGAGGGAGGGGGGGGAACTTTGCTCTGTGGGCTGTCAGCAGCAAAAAAAAGATGAAGACTGTAGTTCTAGCACAGCAGAAGACATGGAGCTTCCAGTATCCTCACAATCATGTTTGTGTTTAGTTGGACCATCCTTTATTTTTCAACAGGACAATGACCCCAAACACACCTCCAGGCTGTGTAGGGGCTATTTGACCAAGAAGGAGAGTGTTGGGGTGCTACGCCAGATGACCTGGCCTCCACAGTCACCAGACCTGAACCCAATCGAGATGGTTTGGGGTGAGCTGGACCGCTCACCGCTTCAATTTTGAATAATCCCCAACAGTGTCACCAGCAAAGAACCCCCACACCATCACACCACCTCCTCCATGCTTCACGGTGGGAACCAGGCATGTAGAGTCCATCCGTTCACTTTTTCTGCATGCAAAGCAGTAATCAAAGCAAAAGGTGGCTACTTTGAAGAACCTAGAATATAAGACATATTTTCAGTTGTTTCACACTTTTTTCTAAAGTGTAATGTATAATTCCACATATGTTAATTCATAGCTTTGATGCCTTCAGTGTGATTCTACAATTTTCATAGCCATGAAAAACAGAAAAATCTTTGAATGAGAAGGTGTGTCCAAACTTTTGGTCTGTACTGTATATACAGCATTATAGAATGCTGTATATCAGGGCTCAAAGGTGGTGGACAAACCTGGTGACAGGTTACTGTTAAGCTTAGAAATGGACAGTATCCTGACAGCAGGCCGCACACATGAGAAGGACAGGAATGTAAATCACTATAATAATTGTGTGTCCGCTATGAGTATACAAGTCTACCTGGTATAGCGCACTGTCATAAATGATCTGAATATTTACGATTACTGACAATTGCTCTTATATAAAAAGCAAGTAGATAAATTTATGCTGCAACTTTATTGAAAGTGAATTGTTTTTACTATATTTTATGTCTGTTAAATGTCTATATAGCGTGATATTACTCAATTATTATGCACTATAGGAAATTTCCATGTGCATCCAGCGTCTAATGCTAATACCATGGTGTATAGATAAAGCGATGACGACCCTGGAGCTATTATGTTTTCACTGGACCGAAGTTTGCCAATTAGTATTGCAAACTTCGTTAGTGATTTTTAGTGTCGATTGAGGACAGCTACAAGTAGGAGTTAATGCTTTATTACATTGCTCAATAACTGTACCTTCTTTAGGGGTAATAATATTTAGACAGGCAGGCAATTCTGACAGCCATTAGTGATGAGTACACTGCTCTATATTTCCTTATGTGCTTCTAAGTAATATGCATCGTCAATAAACAATGTGTCCCCCATTGAAACGCATGCATGACTTGTTCAAATGTGACAGGTAAGTGACAAAACTTCCCACAATTCAAATGGCCTGGTGGAAGCTCATAAGTGCTGCATATTTTTGCTATTCTGCCTTAGTTGGATGGGATCCTTTATAGAGTTGTGGCTGTGCTTACATATGCAAGCTGCTTTCTGTGTACACTGTATGTTTGATTAATAGAGGAGCAGATCTATGAAGAAAGGAGGAAGACATAGGAGAGGATAAGCAATTTATCAGTCTCGTTACAGAAAATTCAATATTAGCAAATGTCTCAAGGAAATTGCTTCATCTCAATTTTCATACCGCCGTGATAGCGGGTAATATTTTAATTACAGTTTATATTTTGCACATACGTTTCTGAAGATATAACATAGCGGCTCGCATTTACTTTTATGGTTGGGCCAGAATGTTGTATGTGTCACCATTTTGGTACAAATTAATTTGGATAAATTTATTTATTGATTTTCGGCAAAAAGAAGGATTTGTCCAGTTGAAAAATGCGCCAGATTAACTAATTGGCTGTGGCAAAGTTTAAGAACAAGTTGATGGTCTAAAGTAAGAGAAAGTGTCTAATCTCTAGCAAGATGTGTACTACTGTAAAAAAAAATGACATTTTAAAAAAAGAAAAAAGATTGAGAGGCGCCACAGAGTTACATACTGTTGGGTTAAAAAAAAGAGTGAGGTAAAGGCATAGTTATCTGTCCTCACCTGGTGAGCGATGCAAAAGAGGCGAGCACCATTGTGTGTTCGCTCTTTGCTGCCTCCGATCCAGACGCCCGTTACCACTAACCTGGACTCTGGACCAGACTCTCGTGAATTGATCCGCTCATGTCTAGTCCCAATTGTCACGGATACAGCGGACAGTTCTGGATTTGGGTCTACTTCCTGCAGTCTCGGTCATCTGCTGAATATCCCTCATTGCCAGCGCACCTCTGACATCTCCTCCTGCCAGGGTAGGAAGAACTGGTAAATGGGTGTGGATTGGGTGTGGCCAAAATTTACTGCAGCACATGTTGTCACGGGTGTGTCAGATACTGCAAACAGTCACTCTGCATCTGGCTGCAGAAGGTCTTTGCATTTGGCTTTGCAGATGCCTTTTCCTAATCCTTCTGACTCTTGGACCCAGGAGCAACATCTCTCTGGCTCTAATTGACACACCTGGACCTGGGTATTTATAGACTCCTGGTCTGCTTCTCGGAATCGCCGTTATATTCACATTTCTCCCTTGTGAAGGCTTGGAGCTATAGCAGTCGGCTATCTTCCTCTCTGGTGCTGTTGGAGGACATCTGGTGTTACCTCTTTGAGTCTACTCAAGATAAGTGTTCCCCTTGTTCATTTACCCTCTCTGTTGTAGTGGGGACTGACTAATGCTAACCCCGTCCTCTCCCTAACCAAGGCCTATCGCTAGGTTGGGCAGTATTAGGTTCCTGCTCTGCGATAGGTGCAGAACCTATATAGGGACGTTTAGGGCAGATAGAGTGATTTTAGATTTGCCTAGGGGGTCTCCACTCCCCACTTCCATAGTGTTTGGGCTCCCCCTCCCTCTTCCCCCCGTGTTGCACTTAGTCTTCCCATACTGTGCGTGACACACATAGCACACCACATGCTTTGTACCTCTTTCTGTACTTCAAAAGTTGGGAGGTATGTTATTTCTCATTAAAAATGTTACAATATTTAATAGAATCTGTTCTCTCTTTTTACAACAATGATACTCTACAAATGTACATTAATAACATGTTACTCAAGCTCTTCTAGTTAAACTCTGTCCAGGTATACTCCTAGCACAGTAGCCTCCAGAGTCTGCACAGCCATGACATTAAAGATATGTATTAAAATGCAATCTCCTTCTGTAATATCAGCTGCCTAAGACCACAAATACCTTAGGCTACTGATGGAAAAGGTCTCAGATATAATCACATTAGACAAGGTGCTAAATTACTAGTGTTCCCGACTCTGTTGTCCACAAATTAAATTCAGATCCAGCCCCCCAGATATGTCAGCCATCAGCACCCCGTTATATCATTCTCCCCTTACATTTATTTGTAGCCTTCCATTTTATGGTGCTATGCACAGAATTAATTATTCACTTGCTCATATCAGTCCTAGTCCCCAGTGGTTTCCTTATCTCAAGCACACACATTCCAGGGTCCATTTCATAGGGATACACTTTGTATTTCACCAGTGGGTTTGGCAGTGACCTGATAACCTTTTTGTTACTGGTGGTTTGTTTTCTTATATTTTGTGGTGTGCATGTGCTTATTCTCATCAACTTATATTTGAATAAGACCACATTCACACATTAGTATGTTGGTTGGTCATATCTTGAAAGAAAGGATGTTGATACAGCATAGATATTGCTCTGGTTGGCACAGACATTTCCTTTATTACCTTTGGCTTCAAATATTTCAGGATGGGTGATGTAAGGTTACCAGATTTTAATGAAAATATAAATGTAAGATACTTTGTTACAAGATGTATATGCTATGTGTGGCTTTTGTGTGGCCACCCAGTGGTTGTGATGTACATTGCAGCCTGTTCTGTATTTTGCTAGGAAGTCGCAATATTGTATTTAATTTTTTTTACATAAATTGAGGTTTGTAACAAAATTCAATAAAAGGTAAAAGTAGGCACTTTTTATTATTTTTATCCTCAAGTTCCTTTTGTAATTCTAACTGATAGGGAATATATGAACCTTGCAACATTTTGAAAAGAGCAGCAAATGTTATAAGAAAAAATAATACCTCTTTGGTCCACTGTCAATCCAACATAGACCCAACCCAGCGGTTTCTCAGACTTTGTTTTCAAGTGGCCAACACATGACAGCTACAGCCAATTGGCCTTACTGGTCACATGTTTTAATATAGGCATCTGTAAGGTTCTATGTATATATTCCTGAAACTCAGTTTGTTCGTCAGCCATTTTACTTTCTGTCTTGCTGCAGCTATCTTGCCCTCAGTCAAAATGGAGTTTCCAGCTTGCATGTTCCCGCCCTGATTCTCTCCTTTGCTTCTTAAGCAGCCACAGCTGAGCAATCAGTGCTTCAGAATCTAGCCTGCAGTGAACCTGTGACTTGACTCCTGTAAGCCTTGGACCTTGTACTCCAGCTATTCCTACTGAGGAACTCTGAAGCACTTGTGGACTCTGAACCCTGCTCTTTGAAAGACCCACGTTTGCATGGACTTACGGTAACAGAGAAGAAGATCCTGAATCTGTATTGGAGAGTGATTGCTGAGCTTGGATTACTCTGGCCTGCTGTGTCTCCTGTTTCTGTGTCTGCAAACTGTGTGACTATTTCTGCCAACTTGTATGAAGTAATACAGGACTTTTCTATATCAAACCTGTGACTCCTGTGTTTTCATCGCACCCAAGCACAAGACGCTATATGAACTGTACTACATACATTACAAGATTCTGAAGCCAAAACGTTAGTGTCTGCTGGGTCTGGAAGGCTGTGTCTGCTGTACTGTGGATATCAGACGTCCGGTTGTACTTTCTGTGATGACAGTGGTTGTGACTTCTCACAACCATTCCAGGTGAGCAATTCCCTTAAGTTTTTTCTTTTTGCAGTGTTACCACAGGTAAACACTATTGTTTTTTTTTTTCCTTTCTTTTCTCTTTTTTGTCTGCTGTAACTCTGGATATCAGATGTCTGGTTGAAACTTTCTGTGATGATAGTGGTTGTGACTCCTCACAACCATTCCAGGTGAGCAGTTCCCTTAATTTTTTTTCTCTCTGCAGTGTTGCCACAGGTGAACACTATTGTTTTTTTTTTCTCTCCTCTTCTTCCAGTAATCCTGTCTTAAAAGATCTGGAAAATGGAGGCCCGCATAAAGGAACTTTGCGGAGTGACTGATAATATCCTTGCAGATTTGCAGAATATAAAGACCCGTTTTACAAATCTACAGGACCTCAATAATCACAATTTGCAAGTGGTTGGACAGACTACCCAGGATTTGCGAGCCAGGATTGAGGTTCTAGAGGGGCGAGTCCAGGCTCCTGCCGTAGCCCCGAGTGCTGGGATTCCCAAGTTGCCCCCTTTTCGTTTTGGCGGTGAACGTGAGAAATTCAGGGGATTTATTAATCAATGCAATCTTTTTTTTTCTGCACATGCTTCACAATTTCCCACTGAACGATCTAAGGTGCTTACTATAATTATGTTGCTTACCAACAAGGCTTTAATGTGGGCAAACCCTCTGATTGAGACTGAGGATGATTGTTTGAATCACCTTGATGTTTTATTTCAGCCATGGGGCAGGTGTTTGATGACCCCAATCGAGGTGCAACAGCTGAAGCAGCCATGTTAGCTTTGCGCCAAGGTAAGCACTCGGTAGCTGAATATGCCTTGGATTTCAGGAGATGGGCCCTTGATACCACCTGGGACAGTTCCGCCAAAAAATCTATTTTTCGAAAGGGGTTATCTCCACTGATTAAGGATGAACTTGCTCGTGCCGACCCTCCCACTGCGTTAGGTGACTTTATTAACTACTGCATCCGTATTGATACTCGTCTGACTGAACGCAGGCAAGAGAGATGGTTCGAAAGCAATCATACTAACCTTTTCCTACCTTCCTCTCCAGCTAAGGAACCTTTGAGTAGGATTACACGGGAACCTGAACCTGAACCCATGCAGGTAGACTCTTTACAACGACGGGTTAGTGATGCACGCAAGGAACATCGTTTTAAGGAGAATCTATGTTTCTATTGTGGTAAGTCAGGGCACTTCATTATAAACTGCCCCAGCCGTTCTCGTAAGACTACTGCAGCACTCATTCATTGTGAGTGTTGCGAGAGGGGATCTGTCAGGTCCGAGCCTCAGGCTCCAGAGAGATCTGCAGCAACAGATCTTGATTTCTCGGACTTAAACTCCGTTACCTCTGAGGACGTTGACTGTGTAAACGCTGCCATTTTTCAAGTTTCCTCAGCGGTGTCCCAGCTGAGTTGTAAGAAAAACAATTCTCATTGCTTTCTTTCCATCAAACTCTGGGTTGACTCAGCTTGGGTGTCTAGCTCTGCTATGATCGACTCAGGGGCAAGTGGAAATTTTATGGATGTCTCCTTTGCTCTGAAACAGGGAATACGTTCTGTGAAGAAGGCTACTCCAGTACAGATGGAAACTGTGGATGGCTCCCTGCTGACCTCTGGACCAGTGGATCAGGAAACAGAGCCTTTGAGGGTTCTTATGGGTAAAGATCATCAAGAGAAACTGTCCTTTATGCTTATCTCTTCTCCCCACTTTCCCATTATTCTAGGGCTACCATGGCTGCAGGCTCAGAATCCTACCATTAACTGGGAGACCAAGGAATTACACTTTCCAGAGAAACAGATGAGTCCAAAAGTTTCAGCTTGCTCTGTTCCTAAAGGAATCATGTCAGTCCCTGAACTACCAGCTGTATACCAGGACTATGTGGATTTATGTGACAAGAAGAACGCTGACCAGCTTCCTCCTCACCGTCCATATGATTGTCCAATTGAATTATTGCCTGGAGCAGAGATACCTTTTGGTAAGATCTACCCCCTGGCGGGGCCCGAGCTAAAGGCTTTAAAGGATTACATAGATGAAAATCTAGCCAAGGGCTTCATACGCCCCTCTTCATCTCCTGCAGGTGCACCCATCTTCTTTGTAAAGAAGAAAGATGGATCTCTGAGACCATGCGTAGACTATAGGGAACTCAATAAGGTTACTATTAGAAACCGTTATCCATTGCCTTTAATCCCTGAGTTATTGGAGAGAGTGCGACATGCCAAAATTTTTTCTAAACTAGATCTTCGTGGGGCCTATAACTTAGTCCGTATTAGACCTGGGGATGAATGGAAGACTGCATTCAGGTCACGCTATGGACACTTTGAATATCTAGTTATGCCTTTTGGTCTGAGTACCGCCCCAGCCACTTTCCAACACTTGGTGAATGACATCTTCAGGGATCTCCTAGATACATTCGTGGTAATTTATTTGGATGATATTCTAATTTTTTCTAACTCCACAGAGGAACATCATGGACATGTGAGAATGGTCTTGGAACGTCTAAGACAAAATCATCTTTACATCAAACTTGAAAAGTGTGAATTCCATAGGACCGAAATTCAATTTCTGGGGTATGTACTGTCTACACAAGGAATTAGTATGGATGGAAGCAAAACCCAAGCCATCAAGGATTGGCCAAGTCCTAGAAATGTGAAGGAGGTACAGCGCTTCATCGGGTTTGCCAACTTCTATAGACGTTTCATTAGAAATTTCTCTGAGGTAGTGTCACCTATCACTCAACTTACCCGGAAAGAGTCTAGGTTTTCCTGGACTCCCCAAGCACAGGAAGCATTTTCCCGTCTAAAAAATAAATTTACCACTGCACCTATCCTAGTACATCCCAACCCCGAGCTTGCCTTCATAATAGAGGTGGATGCTTCAGACTGTGCCGTTGGAGCTATACTCTCTCAGAGAACAGGTGAGAAGAATGTCTTGCATCCCTGTGCCTTCTTTTCCCAGCAGTTGTCTTCGGCTGAGAGGAACTACGATGTGGGCAATAGAGAGTTGTTGGCCATTATTGCCGCCTTCAAAGAATGGAGACACCTTCTTCAGGGACTGCACAGCAAATAGTCGTCCTGACAGACCATCGTAACCTTGAGTTTATCAGGTCGGCTAAGTGCCTGACTCCTCGCCAGGCTCGCTGGAATCTTTTCTTAAACCAATTTAATTTTATCATATCTTATAGACCAGGATCGCGCAATGGAAAGGCTGATGCACTCTCTAGGATTTACTCAGCAGAGACACGTCCAATTACTCCTCCTAAGACTATTCTTCCTGACTCTAGATTCCTAGGAGTAATTCATAATCAAGACCTACTTAAGGACATCAAGGAAGCATACCATGCGGATTCCTTTTTGGCACAACCCCCAAGGGACGTAAGTCTTGTCTTTAAGAATGGTGTGTGGATTCAGGGACAACGTCTGTATATTCCTGAAACAGTCAGATTAAGAGTATTGCAACTCATTCACGATTCCAAGATAGCTGGGCATAGAGGAATTCTAAAGACACAGGAATTTCTTTCTCGTTTCTTTTGGTGGCCCACTTGCAGGAAGGATGTTTTGAATTATGTCACTTCATGTGAGGTCTGTGCAAGATGCAAAACACCTCGCTCCTCAGCAACTGGTCTGTTACAGCCTCTTCCCACCCCGTCCCGCCCGTGGGGATCCATTTCTATGGACTTCATTGTGGAGTTACCAACCTCTCAGGGGAAGTACACCATTCTAGTGGTGGTTGACCGTCAAACAAAGGCAGCTCATTTTATCCCTTGTGTCGGCTTACCCACTGCAAAACAGACATCAGATTTGATGATTAAAGATGTGTTTCGCTTACATGGAGTACCGGATGAGGTTATTTCGGATGAGGGGTGCAATTCACTTCTAGGTTTTGGCAAAATTTCTGTGCAGCATTGGACATTAAAGTAAACCTTTCTTCTGCTTTTCATCCCCAGACTAATGGACAGACCGAACGAACCAATCAAACCCTGGAGCAGTATCTCCGCTGATTTATCTGCCACCTACAGGATGATTGGGTGGATCTACTTCCATTAGCTGAGTTCTCGTATAACAACTCTCAGAGTGCCTCCACTAAACAGTCTCCTTTTTACTCTAATCTAGGTTATCATCCTAACATTCTACCACGATTTCCCATAGAAACGCCTTTACCAGCAGTGGCTGAAAGAATCACGTCTTTACAGAAGAATATGGATCTTCTAAAGGAAAATCTGGAATCGGCTCAAGAAAGGTACAAAAAAGCAGCAGATAAATTTCGTAAACCTGCACCAGCTTTCAAGGTAGGAGACTTGGTCTGGCTGTCAACCAGAAATCTTAAGTTAAGGATTCCATCGTCTAAGTTGGGACATAAGTACAATGGACCCTATAAAATCAGTAAAATTATAAGTGCCGTTGCTTGTCGTCTTCAACTGCCCAGAACTATGAGAATCCACCCTGTCTTTCATGTATCCCTACTAAAGGCTGCGACACCCAATACGTTTCCTGGACGTTCCTCTCCTTGCCCTGACCCAGTGCTAGTCGATGGTCAGGAAGAATTGTGGTGGAAAGGATTTTAGATTCCAGGTTGTATAGAAATCAGTTACAATATCTGATTAAATGGCAGGGCTACCCAGTGGAGGACAACTCATGGGAACCGGTCAATAACGTTAATGCTCCTCGCTTGCTCCGTCAGTTTCATCAGAGGTACCCACACAAGCCTGGTCTGAGGTCATCCGGAGGTTGTCCTTAAGGGGGGAGTAATGTAAGGTTCTATGTATATATTCCTGAAACTCAGTTTGTTCGTCAGCCATTTTACTTTCTGTCTTGCTGCAGCTATCTTGCCCTCAGTCAAAATGGAGTTTCCAGCTTGCATGTTCCCGCCCTGATTCTCTCCTTTGCTTCTTAAGCAGCCACAGCTGAGCAATCAGTGCTTCAGAATCTAGCCTGCAGTGAACCTGTGACTTGACTCCTGTAAGCCTTGGACCTTGTACTCCAGCTATTCCTACTGAGGAACTCTGAAGCACTTGTGGACTCTGAACCCTGCTCTTTGAAAGACCCACGTTTGCATGGACTTACGGTAACAGAGAAGAAGATCCTGAATCTGTATTGGAGAGTGATTGCTGAGCTTGGATTACTCTGGCCTGCTGTGTCTCCTGTTTCTGTGTCTGCAAACTGTGTGACTATTTCTGCCAACTTGTATGAAGTAATACAGGACTTTTCTATATCAAACCTGTGACTCCTGTGTTTTCATCGCACCCAAGCACAAGACGCTATATGAACTGTACTACATACATTACAGCATCACCGCTCGGTAACGGGAGCCATGTGCAAGGGGCAGGGCACAGAGTGGCTGAGAGCACTGATTAGATATAGCTGTCACATGCCTGCCTTAAGTGTAGATTAGTTGGAAAGTCAGGTGTCACGACTCTGTTGTCGGGGCTCCTTCCCTGTCCTTAACACTAGGGGGCACCCTAGCTCGTCCTGTTCCCCGGATTACTTCTGATGGTGAAGATGCCGGGGCCACGTACTTTGCCTTAGCTCTTGAATCCACCCTCAGTCTGTACCCTTCCCCCACCCAGGGAAGAGGGGAGTAGTAGTGTACCGTAATACACCCACCAGACTAACAATGTAATACCAATAGGCATAATGAAAAATTCCAAACATACAAATATACACACATAAACAACAGAGGTAGGCACCAGGAGTGAAGGATGGGGTAAAACCAAAGTAGGAGAAGAAAGGGAATTATCACACACTCAAAACCTAGCAACAGTCACGGATAAATTCACCAAATGCCTTTCTGCAATAACCACTAGCAGCAACCTCCAGCCATGCAGCACAAGCTAACTCTGACAATGAGTGCTAGCCAGGCCTCAGTTTATATAGGTGATAGGAGTGGCTAACTGTGCACAGCTGAGAGCCTTAGCTCCAGGAGCTCTCAACAGAGCAGATTAACCCTTGCACTGCCCAAAGAAATTTACATTGTTTAGTAAGAAGCTGAAGTGCTTCTAATCTGTGCAGAAATAGGAGAAATCAGATGTTGCGGTCTTCTGGCTCCTCTCTGTCTCAGTAAACCCATGACAACAGGTGATTTAAAAGTAAAGTTTCTTTTTCTTATTACATGTGCTGTTCTTTTTATTTTTTCATAAGTCAGATATTTCTTTTAAACCATTCTTCAGTAAGATTGGTGTAATGATCTTTTCACTAATTGTTAATAGGTTGTGTAGACTCCGTATATAATGTTCTTATCATATGATAGCTCAGACTGAACGGTTGCTTGTGTCTCCGAGGTCTGTGTGAATGAAAGGTAGAAGTGGAATGTGATTTAAAAATGTCCCTTTAGCAAATGGGCCATATGCTGGTGCAGGGAAAAGTCCTTTTCATCAAGCCCGTTCCATCTGCTACCGCTTTATAAAGTAACTTAGTCATGCTTCTGCAATTCAACAAAATGTGAAATATTTTCTATCATAAATAATTTGTTATGGTAAAGCAGAAATATTGGTAACCTATCCAAGTTCAGCTCTTATTGTCCAGCAAAAAAATAAAATATTAATTCTTATTAGTTATTTTGGGCATCAAGGAGGTACTTTTTTCTTACACCTTTCGGCCATAGGAGCCTTGTATAATGTCATTTTAAAAGGGATCTGTCATTAGATCTCGCAATACAAACTGTATACTTTATTAAATAGGTGTCTGAGAACTGAGGTATAATCCTCTTACAGAAATAAGCATTTTACTCTTAATTATCATTTTAATAATAAGAGGGAGAACTTTCCAAATAGATTACTCAGATATCCTGACATGGATTTACTAGCTTCATCAGGTCTGAGACCTCAATTTAGTGGTTCTTGGAGTTTTTACTGTGAAATCTGCTTTGAGGTCCCCTTTAGGCTATGGCTACACAGAGGTACTGGTTGCAGACAATTGAACAACCAAAAACATGTGTGTGTAACTTGCTGTTGCCCAATAATTTAAGAGTTACAATTCGTCTGTAAAAAGCAGTCAAATTGCAGGCTAGTCAAATGCAACTATAGGGGCAAAGTCAAGTGCAACTTACAATCCTCAAAAAAAATCCTTCAGGTTTAGATTTTATTGCAATGGTCATGTTTCCATTGACTCCGATCACAACACAACCCATTTTATGGACTGTCAGAATGCAACAATACAATGTATGGTTTGCTGCATGGGCATAACTGTAGCAATAACAGGTGTTATGGGACCCAGAGGTGCAGGGGCATTGAGGTGCAAGGACATTGTGCCTTTTTGTAGGGAAAAACAAGTTAGCGGCTTCCTTCCACCGAGCACTACTATGTGGGTTCTCTTATCTACCACTACTAGCCATACCTTTAATTACTCATAGCTATGCTAGTTATGTTATTGTTTCACGGTTCTGTCATTTACTAGTGGGGGCCTACAGTAATTTGACTATAGGGAACTAAGAATTTTAGCTACACCCATATCTCGCTGCCAGTGTGTCTTATTTTTTCAGGTTCTCGATATAATGGAAGATATTGCCTATGTATTGCTCAGTCAATACAATGTAATATTATTCAGATATTGCCCAGTGATTACAATGTAATATTATTCAGATATTGCCCAGTAACTACAATGTAATATTACTCAGATATTGCCCAGTGACTACAATGTAATATTACTCAGATATGGCCCAGTGATTACAATGTAATATTACTCAGATATTGCTCAGTGAAATATAATATTACTCAGATATAACCCAGTGACTACAGAATAATATTACTCAGATATTACCCAGTGACTGCACCGTAATATTACTCAGATATTGCTCAATGAAATATAATATTACTCAGATATTGCCCAGTGACTACAGAATAATATTACTCAGATATTATCCAGTGACTACATCATATTACTCAGATATTGCCCAGTGATTACAATGTAATATTACTCAGATATTACCCAGTGATTACAGCATAATATTACTCAGATATTATCCAGTGACTACAGCATATTACTTAGATATTGCCCAGTGATTACAATGCAATATTACTCAGATATTGCCCAGTGATTACAGCGTAATATTACTCAGATATTGCCCAGTGATTACAATGTAATATTACTCAGATATTACCCAGTGATTACAACGTAATATTACTCAGATATTGCCCAGTGATTACAATGTAATATTACTCAGATATTGCCCAGTGATTACAATGTAATATTACTCAGCTATTGGCCAGTGATTACAGTGTAATATTACTCAGATATTGCTCAGTGATTATAGCGTAATATTACTCAGATATTGCCCAGTGATTACAAAGTAATATTACTCAGATATTGCCCAGTGATTACAGCGTAATATTACTCAGATATTGCCCAGTGATTATAGCGTAATATTACTCAGATATTGCCCAGTGATTACAATGTAATATTACTCAGATATTGCCCAGTGATTACAAGGTAATATTACTCAGATATTGCCCAGTGATTACAGCATAATATTACTCAGATATTGCCCAGTGATTACAACCTAATATTACTCAGATATGGCCCAGTGATTACAATGTAATATTACTCAGATATTGCCCAGTGATTACAATGTAATATTACTCAGATATTGCTCAGTGATTACAGTGTAATATTACTCAGATATTGCCCAGTGATTACAATGTAATATTACTCAGATATTACCCAGTGATTACAACGTAATATTACTCAGATATTGCCCAGTGATTACAATGTAATATTACTCAGATATTGCCCAGTGATTACAATGTAATATTACTCAGCTATTGCACAGTGATTACACGTAATATTACTCAGATATTGCCCAGTGATTATAGCGTAATATTACTCAGATATTGCCCAGTGATTACAATGTAATATTACTCAGATATTGCCCAGTGATTACAGCGTAATATTACTCAGATATTGCCCAGTGATTAAAATGTAATATTACTCAGATATTGCCCAGTGATTACAATGTAATATTACTCAGATATTGCCCAGTGATTACAGCGTAATATTACTCAGATATTGCCCAGTGATTACAACGTAATATTACTCAGATATTGCCCAGTGATTACAATGTAATATTACTCAGATATTGCCCAGTGATTACAATGTAATATTACTCAGCTATTGCCCAGTAATTACAATGTAATATTACTCAGATATTGCCCAGTGATTATAGCGTAATATTACTCAGATATTGCCCAGTGATTACAAAGTAATATTACTCAGATATTGCCCAGTGATTACAGCGTAATATTACCAGATATTGCCCAGTGATTATAGCGTAATATTACTCAGATATTGCCCAGTGATTACAATGTAATATTACTCAGATATTGCCCAGTGATTACAAGTAATATTACTCAGATATTGCCCAGTGATTACAGCGTAATATTACTCAGATATTGCCCAGTGATTACAACCTAATATTACTCAGATATGGCCCAGTGATTACAATGTAATATTACTCAGATATTGCCCAGTGATTACAATGTAATATTACTCAGATATTGCTCAGTGATTACAGTGTAATATTACTCAGATATTGCCCAGTGATTACAATGTAATATTACTCAGATATTACCCAGTGATTACAACGTAATATTACTCAGATATTGCCCAGTGATTACAATGTAATATTACTCAGATATTGCCCAGTGATTACAATGTAATATTACTCAGCTATTGCACAGTGATTACAGCGTAATATTACTCAGATATTGCCCAGTGATTATAGCGTAATATTACTCAGATATTGCCCAGTGATTACAATGTAATATTACTCAGATATTGCCCAGTGATTACAGCGTAATATTACTCAGATATTGCCCAGTGATTAAAATGTAATATTACTCAGATATTGCCAGTGATTACAATGTAATATTACTCAGATATTGCCCAGTGATTACAGCGTAATATTACTCAGATATTGCCCAGTGATTACAACGTAATATTACTCAGATATTGCCCAGTGATTACAATGTAATATTACTCAGATATTAGCCCAGTGATTACAATGTAATATTACTCAGCTATTGCCCAATAATTACAATGTAATATTACTCAGATATTGCCCAGTGATTATAGCGTAATATTACTCAGATATTGCCCAGTGATTACAAAGTAATATTACTCAGATATTGCCCAGTGATTACAGCGTAATATTACTCAGATATTGCCCAGTGATTATAGCGTAATATTACTCAGATATTGCCCAGTGATTACAATGTAATATTACTCAGATATTGCCCAGTGATTACAAGGTAATATTACTCAGATATTGCCCAGTGATTACAGCGTAATATTACTCAGATATTGCCCAGTGATTACATGTAATATTACTCAGATATTGCCCAGTGATTACAGTAATATTACTCAGATATTGCCCAGTATAAATGTAATTTATCATATGCCCGTGATACAGTAATATACTCAATATTGCCCATGATTACAAGTAATTTACTCAATATTGCCCATGATTACAAGTAATATCTCAGATATTGCATGATTACAGTAATATACTCAGATATTGCCCATGATTACAGTAAATACTCAATATTGCCAGTGATTACAGTATATTACTCAGATGCCATGATAATAATATTACCAGATCAGTGTTACAGTATATACTAGATATTCCCAGTATTACAGTAATATTACTCAGATTCATGAATAAATACTCATATTCCAATACATAATATACTCATATCCGTACTAACTCAATATGCAAGAATATCAATTCCTGATTACAATATTCTAATATCATGATTCAATACCAATATTGCTGAACATTTACTCAGTATCCCAATAGAATACTCAATATTCCCATGTAATAATATTACTCAAATTCCCAGTGATTACAATAATATACCAGATATGCCAGTGATACAAGTAATATTACTCAGTATTGCCAGGATACAGTAATATTACTCAGATATTGCCCATGATTACGTAATATACTCAGATATTGCCCATAGATTACAATCGTAATATTACTCAGAATTGCCCAGTGATTACAAGTAATCTCAGATTCCCATGATTACAGTATATTACTCAGATATTGCCAGGATACATAATATTACTCAATTTGCCCATGATTACATGTAATATTACTCAGTATGCCCAGTGATTACAGTAATATACTCAGATATTGCCCATGATTACAGTAATATTACTCAATATTCCCAGTGATTACAGAATATTACTCAATATTGCCAGTGATTACAATGTATATTACTCAATTTGCCAGTGATACAGTAATATTACTCAGATATTCCCAGTGATACACCTAATATTACTCAGATATGCCATGATACAGTAATATTACTCAATATTCCATGATACATAATTACTCAGATATGCCAGTGAACATTAAATTACTCAGATATTGCCAGGATTACACTAATATTACTCAGAATTGCCCAGTGATACAGTAATATTACTCAGATATTCCAGTGATACAGATATTACTCAGATATTGCCCAGTGATACAAGTAATATTACTCATATTGCCCAGTGTACAGTAATATTACTCAGATTCCAGTGATTACAGCTAATATTACTCGATATGCCCAGTGATTACAGTAATATTACTCAGAATTGCCCAGTGATTACAGTAATATTACTCGATATTGCCCAGTGATTACATATATTACTCAGATATTGCCAGGATTACAATATATTACTCAGATATGCCAGTGAAATAAAATATTACTCAGTATTCATATAGCGATATTACTCAATATTGCCCAGTGATTACAATGTAATATTACTCAGATATTGCCAGTGATTACAATGTAATATTACTCAGATATTGCCCAGTGATTACAAGTAATATTACTCAGATATTGCCCAGTGATATACAGACATAATATTACTCAGATATTGCCCAGTGACTACAGATAATATTACTCAGATATTGCCCAGTGATTACAGTAATATTACTCAGATATTGCCCAGTGATTACAGATAATATTACTCAATAATTGCCCAGTGATTACAAGTAATATTACTCAGATATTGCCCAGTGATTCAATGTAATATTACTCAGATATTGCCCAGTGATTACATGTAATTTACTCAGATATTGCCCAGTGATTACACGTAATATTACTCAATATTGCCCAGTGATTACAGTAATATTACTCAGATATTGCCCAGTGATTACAGGTAATATTACTCAGATATTGCCCAGTGATTACAGCTAATATTACTCAGATATTGCCCAGTGATTACAAGTAATATTACTCAGATATTGCCAGTGATTACAATGTAATATTACTCAGATATTGCCCAGTGATTACAGTAATATTACTCAGATATTGCCCAGTGATTACATGTAATATTACTCAGATATTGCCCAGTGATTACAATGTAATATTACTCAGATATTGCCCAGTGATTACAAGTAATATTACTCAGATATGCCCAGTGATACAGTAATATTACTCAGATATTGCCCAGTGATTACAGGTAATATTACTCAGATATTGCCAGTGATTACATGTATATTACTCAGATATTGCCAGTGATTACAGATAATATTACTCAATATTGCCCGTGAAATGTAATATTACTCAGATATGCCAGTGATACAGATATTACTCAGATATTGCCCAGTGATACAAGTAATATTACTCAGATATTGCCCAGTGATTACAAGCTAATATTACTCAGATATTGCCCAGTGATTACAATGTAATATTACTCAGATATTGCCCAGTGATTACAGTGTAATATTACTCAGATATTGCCCAGTGATTACAGCGTAATATTACTCAGATATTGCCCAGTGATTACAATGTAATATTACTCAGATATTGCCCAGTGATTACAATGTAATATTACTCAGATATTGCCCAGTGATTACAGCGTAATATTACTCAGATATTGCCAGTGATTACAGTGTAATATTACTCAGATATTGCCCAGTGATTACAATGTAATATTACTCAGATATTGCCCAGTGATTACAAGTAATATTACTCAGATATTGCCCAGTGATTACAGCATTATATTACTCAGATATTGCCAGTGATTACAACCTAATATTACTCAGATATTGCCCAGTGATTACATGTATATTACTCAGATATTGCCCAGTGATTACAATGTAATATTACTCAGATATTGCCAGTGATTACAGTGTAATATTACTCAGATATTGCCCAGTGATTACAGCTAATATTACTCAGATATTGCCCAGTGATTACAAGTAATATTACTCAGATATGCCCAGTGATTACAATGTAATATTACTCAGATATTGCCCAGTGATTACAAGTAATATTACTCAGATATTGCCCAGTGATTACAGGTAATATTACTCAGATATTGCCCAGTGATTACAGTGTAATATTACTCAGATATTGCCCAGTGATTACAGGTAATATTACTCAGATATTGCCCAGTGATTACAAGCGTAATATTACTCAGATATGCCCAGTGATTACAATGTAATATTACTCAGATATTGCCCAGTGATTACATGTAATATTACTCAGATATTGCCCAGTGATTACAATGTAATATTACTCAGATATTGCCTCAGTGAAAATTACCATAGCCTGATTAATGTAATATTACTCAGATATTGCCAGTGATTACAATGTAATATTACTCAGATATTGCCCAGTGATTACATGTAATATTACTCAGATATTGCCCAGTGATTACAATGTAATATTACTCAGATATGCCAGTGATTACAATATTTACTCAGATATTGCCCAGTGATTACAGTAATATTACTCAGATATTCCCAGTGATTACAAGTAATATTACTCAGATATTGCCCAGTGATTACAATAATATTACTCAGATATTGCCCAGTGATTAAATGTAATATTACTCAGATATTACCCAGTGATTACACGTAATATTACTCAGATATTGCCCAGTGATTACAATGTAATATTACTCAGATATTGCCCAGTGATTACAATGTAATATTACTCAGATATTGCCCAGTGATTACATGTAATATTACTCAGATATTGCCCAGTGATTACAGTGTAATATTACTCAGATATTGCCCAGTGATTACAAGGTAATATTACTCAGATATTGCCCAGTGATTACATGTAATATTACTCAGATATTGCCAGTGATTACAAGTAATATTACTCAGATATTGCCCAGTGATTACAGTGTAATATTACTCAGATATTGCCCAGTGATTACAGTGTAATATTACTCAGATATTGCCCAGTGATTACAGTAATAAATTTCTCAGATATTGCCCAGTGATTACAAGTATATTACTCAGATATTGCCCAGTGATTACAATGTAATATTACTCAGATATTGCCAGTGATTACATGTAATATTACTCAGATTGCCCAAATGATTAAAGGGAAAATTCTCAGATATTGCCCAGTGATTACAATGTAATATTACTCAGATATTGCCCAGTGATTACAATGTTAAAATTAATCAGTATTGCCCAAGGGTTACAGGTAATATTACTCGATATTTCCCCGTGATTTAACGTAATATTTCTCAGTATTGCCCATGATTACAAAAATAATTTTACTCAGTATTGCCCGTGATTACAAGGTAATATTACTCAGATATTTCCCAGTGAT
>JARQOD010000001.1:781296251-781315387 GCA_033576555.1 Oophaga sylvatica | reverse complement strand
AGGTTCATAACATTGACCTTCGGGTAGGGGCAATACATAGGGAACTATTATCTTGTTATGTGTTGGAGGGTCTACCTACTCCTTTTTGTTTGGGACTTCCTTGGTTGGTTAAACATAACCCTGTGATTAATTGGCAGTCCAGAGATATAAGCCAATGGGGGGAGTTTTGCAAAAGTAACTGCATGAACACAGTCATCAGTGCGGTCGTGCCTAGTACTTTGCCTCCTTTTTTGGAGGACTTTGGGATGTGTTCTCTGAGGAGGGTGTCAGGAGTTGCCTCCTCATCGCGTGTATGACTGCTCTATTAATTTACTTCCTGATGCTAAGTTACCTAAAGCTAGGTTATATAACCTTTCTGGTCCTGAGAGGCAGGCTATGAAAGATTATATTTCGGAAAGTCTGGCCAAAGGGCATATTAGACCTTCATCTTCCCCAGTGGCCGCGGGGTTCTTCTTTGTGAAGAAAAAAGATGGAGGCCTACGCCCTTGCTTGGATTTCCGCGAACTTAATCGGATTACTGTTCGAGATCCGTATCCACTCCCTCTGATTCCTGATCTCTTCAATCAAATTGTTGGCGCCAAATGGTTCTCTAAATTGGATCTCAGGGGGGCGTATAATCTGATTAGGATAAAAGAGGGGGATGAGTGGAAAACGGCGTTTAACACGCCGGAGGGACATTATGAGAACCTGTCATGCCTTTTGGTCTGACTACTGCACCAGCAGTATTCCAACATTTTGTTAATGACATTTTTCGTCATCTGGTGGGGCTGTTTGTGGTCGTATATTTGGATGACATTTTAATTTACTCACCAGATCTTGTGTCTCACCAGGAGCATGTGAGACAGGTGTTGCAGATCTTGCGAGACAATAAACTATACGCCAAACTGGAAAAGTGTGTATCGCCGTACAGGAACTTCAGTTTTTGGGTTTCTTGGTGTCAGCCTCCGGTTTCCGTATGGACCCTGAAAAGGTGAGAGCAGTGCTTGAATGGGATCAGCCAGAGGATCTTAAGGGCTCTGCAGCGTTTTCTGGGTTTGCTAACTACTACCGGAAATTTATTTGTAATTTCTCATCTGTTGTCAAACCTCTCACTGACATGACAAGAAAAGGGACGGATTTTTCTAAATGGTCGGACAAAGCTTGCCAAGCTTTTTCCTCTTTGAAAAAATGTTTTGCTTCGGCACCCGTTCTCATCCAACCAGATGCATCACAGCCGTTCGTTGTGGAGGTGGACGCGTCTGACGTAGGGGTGGGTGCAATATTGTCCCAGGGTCCGTCCCCTGGTAAATGGCATCCGTGCGCTTTCTTTTCTAAAAAATTGTCGTCCGCCGAAAGGAATTATGATATCGGCAATAGGGAACTTTTGGCCATTAAGTTGGCTTTTGAAGAATGGCGTCACTTTTTGGAGGGGGCAGTCCACCCGGTCACCGTCATTACTGATCACAAGAACCTGCTGTATTTGGAATCTGCTAAGCGTCTGAATTCCAGACAAGCTCGATGGTCGTTGTTTTTTTACCAGGTTTAATTTTGTTGTCACTTATCGCCCTGGATCTAAGAATGTTAAGGCGGATGCCTTGTCTCGCAGTTTCCCAGGGGCCGGGAAAATGGATGACCCGATTCCTATCCTTCAGGAGGGGGTGGTAGTGTCGGCTGTATGTTCTGAGCTTGAGGAGGAGGTGTTAGAGGCTCAGGGGACGCCCCTGCAGGACCTCCAGGGAGACTGTTTGTCCCAAATCAGTTGAGACAAAAGGTTATTGAGGCACATCATAATTCTGCTTTAGCAGGACATCCAGGGAGTAAGGCTACTTTAGATCTCCTTTCTCGCCGGTTTTGGTGGCCTAACGTTAATAAAGATGTTTTAACTTTTGTCGCGTCCTGTGGGGTTTGTGCTCGCTCTAAGACCCCTCATACCCGTCCATCTGGGACCCTCTTACCCTTGAAACTTCCGGAGCGTCCATGGACTCATTTGTCTATGGACTTCATCACGGACCTTCCTCAGTCGTCAGAGGAGACTGTCATACTGGTGGTTGTTGACAGGTTCAGTAAGATGGCACATTTCATTGCTCTTCCTGCCCTCCCTAATGCTAAAACTCTGGCGCAGGTGTTCATTGGGGAGATTGTGAGACTTCATGGGTTGCCTTCTGATGTGGTGTCAGATAGGGGGTCTCAGTTTGTGTCCAAGTTTTGGAGGGCATTTTGTTTACGTCGGGGGATGCAATTGTCATTTTCCTCGGCTTTTCATCCGCAGACCAATGGTCAGACAGAGCGTCTGAATCAAAGCCTAGAGACTTATCTTCGGTGTTTTGTCTCAGAGAACCAGGAGGACTGGTCTTCTTTCTTGCCTCTGGCAGAGTTCGCTCTTAACAACAGGCGGAGCGAGT
Organism: Oophaga sylvatica; assembly: GCA_033576555.1. Taxonomy (NCBI): domain Eukaryota; kingdom Metazoa; phylum Chordata; class Amphibia; order Anura; family Dendrobatidae; genus Oophaga; species Oophaga sylvatica. The sequence continues at coordinate 781,313,006 of JARQOD010000001.1, read as the reverse complement.
CCACTGGTAAGTCCCCGTTTTTTGGGGCATATGGTTTTCATCCCCAGTTTTGTACATTCAATGGGGGGGGCCCTTCTGGGTTCCTGAGGAGGAGCGTTTCTCGTCGTCACTTGCTTCAGTGTGGAGAGGTGTATTGAATAATCTGAGTGCTATGGGGAACCGTTATAAACGTATGGCTGATAGGAGGAGAGTTTCTGGTCCAGATCTTAATGTGAACGATCTGGTATGGTTGTCTACCAGGAATATAAAACTTAAAGTTACCTCCTGGAAGCTGGGCCCCAGATTCATCGGGCCGTACAGGATCAGTTCCATAATTAATCCTGTGGCATTTCGTCTGGACCTCCCTCCTACGTTTAAAATTCATAATGTGTTCCACAAGTCATTACTTAAGAGGTACGTGGCACCAGTCATACCATCACCTCTACCTCCTCCTCCAGTGGTGGTCAATGGTAACTTGGAGTTTCAAGTGTCAAAGATCATTGACTCACGTCTGAATCGCCGGTCCCTTCAGTACTTGGTGCATTGGAAGGGGTATGGTCCAGAGGAGAGGACGTGGGTTCCTGCGTCTGACATTAACGCAGATCGTTTGGTGCGGACCTTCCACAGAACTCACCCGGGCAAACCTGGCCCTGAGGGTCCGGAGGCCCCTCGTAGAAGGGGGGGTACTGTCATGTGTGCATCGCCACGAAGATCGTCGCGGTTGCACATTCTGACTTCTCACAGCTGAGTTGCTGTTTCTTTGTGTTTGGCAGTTAGGGAGTTAATTCTGTCTGTGCTCAGATCTGGGACTGGGTGCAGTTTTCTCCCGGCTGCAATTAATTATTTGTTGATTGGTTTCCTTTAAATCTCTGGTTGTCTGTGTTGGGAGTTGCCAGTGAAATTCTTCATGCAGACCACAGATAGGATTGTATCTGTATAGACTTAAGTTAAAGAGCTCCTTAGTTGTTTTAAGCTCACCTTGCTTAGAGTTTAATATCCAGATCATTTATGTTCCTTCTGTGTTTGAGTGTGTATGCAAGTCTGTGTTTTCTCCAGTCTGTCTTATATGTCTGATCTGTGTATTTAGCAGAGATCAGCCCATATCCCTTTGGTGGTAATCAGAATCCTTCTTAGGACTGATTACAGGGTTCAGGGACTGATAGGAGACAGGGTTAGGCTGGAGACTTGGACCTCTGAACCATTATCAGTACCTCCAAGGTGAGGGATTAGTTAGGACCCCAGTTTAGGGTCAGGTTAGACCCCGGTCCTCCTCTTTCCTGTGACAGTGTATCAAGTCCTCAAGATTAACCCTGAGTTCAACGGATATCGTGTCAGGTAAATCTATTCTATATTTACATGCTGATGTTGCTAATCTATATGTTGTATAGAGTGTTGTTCTTTTAAGAATAGTTTTACTGACATCGTACACATATCATAAGACCGCGTGACAACCATCTCATGGGTCCTTGGGTTGACGTACCTCCGGCACAGCCTCTCACGGTAGATGAACAACCGGCTTCTCTCATTCCACAGCTGCCTTGCTTGTAGAGATGCATCCTTCTCCAAGGAGGAACCTTCTCGTCTTATCATCTCCTTGATTCGGCTGACAACTGGATCGCTGTCCTGAGTATCCTTCCAGCTGTGGTGAGGTAGAGGATTTAACGTCTTACCACCCGATCTCCTGCTGGCTTGTTGCTCATGGATCATCCCATTCCTGTGAAAGGCAGGTAGTTCGATCTCTTCCAGATCATCCACTTCTTCTTCTGTGTCCGATTCATGAGGCATCCTGGATAGGGCATCAGCGTTGCCATTCTTGCGGCCTGCTCGGTACTTGATTGTGAATTGGTAGTTTGACAGTCGAGCCATCCATCGTTGTTCCATGGCTCCCAGCTTAGCTGTTTCAAGATGCGTCAAGGGGTTGTTATCGGTGTAGGCAGTGAACTTGCTGGAGGCTAGATAGTGCTTAAACCTCTCCGTGATGGCCCAGACCAGTGCCAGGAACTCCAACTTGAAGCTGCTATAGTTCTCTGGGTTTCTCTCGGTCGGGCGGAGCTTCCTGCTAGCATAGGCAATGACTTTCTCCAGGCCATTTTGCTTCTGACTGAGGACTGCTCCCAATCCTTCATTGCTGGCATCAGTATACAGCAGGAACGGCTGGCTGTAGTCAGGGTAAGCTAGGATCTCATCGCCTGTCAGGATCTCCTTCATTTCCTTGAATGCTTCTGCCTGTTCTTTACCCCAATGGAATGGAGAATTTCTGCTCTTGAGGGACTGTCCCACCAGGAGGTCTTGCAGAGGCGCTGCTTTCTTGGTGTAATCCTTCACAAACCTCCGGTAGTACCCTGTCAGTCCCAGGAACTGTCGCACCTCCTTGAGATTTTTCGGCTCCGGCCATTTCTGGATGGCAGTGATCTTTTCAGGGTCTGGCGCTACTCCTTCTGAGCTGACAATATGTCCCAGATACTGTACCTTCTGTTTGAGCAGATGGCATTTTGAAGGCTTCAGTTTCATCCCATATTTGGACAGTGACTCGAACACCTCCGCCAGGTGCTTCAAGTGATCTTCATACGTTTTGGAGTACACGATGACGTCGTCCAAGTACAGCAACACAGTTTCAAAGTTGAGATGTCCCAGGCAGCTCTTCATCACTCTCTGGAACGTTCCAGGGGCACTGCTGAGTCCAAACGGCATCCTGTCGAACTCACAGAGTCCCATCGGGGTGGTGAAAGCCGTCTTCTCCCGATCCTCCTCAGCCACAGCTACTTGCCAGTACCCACTAGTGAGGTCAAGGGTGGAAAAGTAGTTAGCAGTTTTTAAGGCAGCTGTTGTGAATAGGCTAGAAATGAGTTCTGAGCAGAAGCTCCCTCTGGTGGTTACAAACGGTACTGGACTGTCCAGTTTTAATTTTGTGATTTCATTTCTTCCTGGCACTAAAAATGTTAAGGCGGATGCCCTCTCGAGGAGTTTCCTGGCGGACTCTCCTGAGTTATCTGATCCTTCTGTTATTTTGAAAGAGGGTGTAGTTCTTTCCGCCATCTCGCCCAATTTGAGACTGGCTCTGGAGGGGTGTCAGGAGGACAAGCCCGAGCGCTGCCCTGTTGGGAAATTGTTTGTCCCGGACCAGTGGAAAAAGAGTGTAATGTCTGAGATTCATTGTTCCATGTTGGCCGGTCATCCCGCAATTTTTGGTACCAGAGACTTGGTTAGTCGGTCCTTTTGGTGGTCTACCTTGTCTCGTGATGTCAGGGAGTTTGTGCAGTCCTGCGGGACTTGCTCTCGCTCCAAGCCTTGCTCTCGTTCTAGTGGTTTGTTGATGCCATTACCTGTGCCCAAGAGACCATGGACCCATATCTCTATGGATTTCATTTCCGACCTCCCTGTTTCTCAGAGAATGACCATCATCTGGGTGATTTGCAATAGGTTTTCCAAGATGATACATCTTGTGCCATTACCTAAGTTGCCTTCCTCCTCTGAATTGGTGCCTTTGTTTCTTCAGCACGTGGTTCGTTTACACGGCATTCCTGAGAACATTGTGTCTGACAGAGGAGTCCAGTTTGTTTCCAGATTTTGGAGGACCTTTTGTTCTAAAATTGGTGTTCAATTGTCTTTCTCCTCGGCGTTTCATCCTCAGACCAATGGTCAAACTGAGAGAACAAACCAGACATTGGAGACTTATCTAAGATGCTTTGTGTCTGCTGATCAGGATGACTGGGTCTATTTTTTGCCTTTGGCTGAGTTTGCTCTTAATAATAGGGCTAGCTCTGCCACTTTGATGTCTCCATTTTTCTGTAATTCTGGGTTTCACCCTCGATTTTCTTCAGGACAGACGGAGGCTTCTGTCTGTCCAGGTGTTGACTCTGTTGTGGAGCGTATGCAGCAGATTTGGGACCAGGTAGTGGAGAGGTTGTCCCTCTCTCAGGAGAGGGCCCAGCGGTTTGCTAACCGGCATAGGACTGATGGTCCTCGATTTAAAGTGGGGGACTTGGTCTGGCTGTCCTCAAGAAATATTCCTATGAGAGTGGCATCTCCTAGGTTCATTGGACCTTATAAGATCATGGAGATTCTTAATCCTGTTTCTTTTCGTTTGCTTCTTCCAGGGACATTTAAGATCCATAACGTGTTCCACAAGTCCTTGTTGAAGAGGTTTGTTGAGCCAGTGGTTCCTACTACTGTGCCTCCTGACCCTGTTTAGGTTGAGGGCAATCTGGAGTATGTGGTTGAGAAAATATTGAATTCTCGTTTTTCTAAACGGAAACTCCAGTATTTGGTTAAATTGAGAGGTTATGGTCAGGAAGACAATTCTTGGGTGTTTGCTTCGGACATCCATGCTAGGAGACTCATCCGTGCGTATCATAGAACTCATCCTGACCGACCTGGTTGCTCAAATGAGGGTTCGGTGTCCCCTCCTCAAGGGGGGGGTACTGTTGTGAATAGGCTGGAAATGAGTTCTGAGCAGAAGCTCCCTCTGGTGGTTACAAACGGTACTGGACTGTCCAGTGAAGATTGTGAGGATTGGGAATCAGGTGTTACTGACTGGTCTTATATAAGGGAGTCGCCTTCCCATCAGGGTTGCCGGTGATCGATTGTTCTGGTCTCAATCCTTGATTCCTGTTTCCTTGGTAGCCTGCTGTGTTGTGTCTGAATCTCCTGCTAACAGATAAGACATTTTCTTCTTTTTGTTTTTGTGCTTGATTTTTGCATTTTGTCCTGCACTTCTGTGGGGGCCTTCAGGGTCCCCTCAGGGGGCTTTTGCCCTCTCAGTTCAGTTCAGCCACTGATGTTTGTAAATTTGCTTTTTCCAGTTTTTTCAGTGGCTGCTGTTTTGTTTTTGGTTACACCAGAGAACTAATTTAGGTGGTAGAGGTCGTGTGATCTCAGGTGTTTTTGAAATTAGTAGAGTTGGTGCTTTTCAGGGTTTTTTGGGATTGCAGTAAGTGCCCTTCCTATCCTTTTCTATTTAGTAAGTTTGGGCCCCAACGTTTGCTCATACTATTTTCTGTCTGTGTTAGTATTTCTTCTTGTCTAACCGCCATTACATGTTTGGGGGCTTTCTATGTTCTTTGGGGATCTGCTCCGGGGCAGATAGCTTTCCTCTTTCTATCTTTAGGTGTAGTTAGTTTCTCAGGCTGTGACGAGGCGTCTAGGACCAACGTAGGAACGCTCCACGGCTGCCTCTAGTTGTGGTGGTTAGTCAGGGTACTGCAATCTCATAGTTTCCAACTGCTCTGGTGTATTTCCTTTTTGCCTGCTCTCCTCAGCTACCAAATCATAACACCTTCTTTCCTCCAGACATAGAGGATGCCCCCTTGTCCCCAGTGTATATCTTCTCTTTCCTGTGTTCCGACCGACTCTCCTGGTATGTTGTTTTATCCTCTAGATATGTGTTGTACTCATAGAATCATAGAATGGTAGAGTTGGAAGGGACCTCCTGGGCCATCTGGTCCAACCCCCTGCTCAAAGCAGGATTCTCTAAATCATCCCAGACAGATGTATGTCCAGCCTCTGTTTGAAGACTTCCATTGAAGGAGAACTTTCCACCTCTCGTGGCAGCCTGTTCCACTCCTTGATCACCCTAACTGTCAAAAAGTTTTTTCTAATATCTAATCTGTGTCTCCTCCCATTCAGTTTCATCCCATTGCTTCTAGTCTTTCCTTGTGCAAATGAGAATAAAGATGATCCTTCTACAATGTGACAGCCCTTGAGATATTTGTAGACAGCTATTAAGTCTCCTCTCAGTCTTCTTTTTTGCAAGCTAAACATTCCCAAATCCTGCAACCGTTCCTCATAGGACATGGTTTGCAGACCGGTCACCATTCTGGTGGCTCTCCTTTGAACTTGCTCCAGTTTGTTGATGTCTTTTTTAAAATGTGGTGCCCAAAACTGGACACAGTATTCCAGATGAGGTCTGACCAAAGAGGAGTAGAGGGCAATAATGACTTCACGTGATCTAGACTGTATGCTTCTGTTGACACATCCTAGAATTGTATTTGCCTTTTTTGCTGCTGCATCACACTGTTGACTCATGTTCAGTCTGTAATCAATTAGTATACCAAAGTCTTTTTCACATGTGCTGTTACTTAGCCCTATTCCTCCCATTTTGTATATGCTTTTTTCATTTTTATTGCCCAGATGTAGTACTTTGCATTTTTCCTGTTAAAAACCATTCTGTTAGTTGCTGCCCACTGCTCCAGTTTATTTATATCTTTTTGAATCCTCTCTCTCTCTTCTCTAGTATTAGCTACCCCTCCTAGCTTTGTGTCATCAGCAAATTTGATCAGTTTACCCTCAATTCCTTCATCTAAATCATTGATAAAGATGTTGAACAATACAGGGCCCAAAACAGAGCCTTGTGGTACCCCACTTGAGACATTCTTCCAACTGGATGTGCAGCCATTTACGACCACTCTTTGAGTCCGATCACTAAGCCAGTTATGAATCCACCTAACAGTTGCCTTGTCCATTCCATACTTAGTCATTTTTTCAATAAGGATTGTGTGAGATACTTTGTCAAATGCTTTGCTGAAGTCAAGATATACTATATCTACAGCATTTCCCTGATCCACCCAGTCAGTGATTCTGTCATAGAAGGAAATTAAGTTAGTCTGACATGACTTATTAGTTACAAACCCATGCTGACTCTGTTTAATCACTTCATTCTTATGCAGGTACTTACATACATGTTCTTTAATAATTTGTTCAAAGATTTTTCCTGGTATAGAAGTCAGACTCACCGGCCTGTAGTTCCCTGGGTCCACCTTCTTCCCCTTTTTGAAGATAGGAACAACATTTGCTCTTCTCCAGTCTTCTGGGACTTCTCCTGTTCTCCAAGAATTTTCAAAGATTATGGACAGTGGTTCAAGAATTTCTTCTGCTATCTCCTTCAGTATTCTGGGGTGTAATTCATCTGGACCTGGAGACTTGAATTCATTTAGGTTAGCTAAGTGTTTCCTCACTGTCTTTCTGTTTATAGATATCCTGGATTCTTCTATTCCTTTAATAGGACAGTGAAGATCAGTCGATGTTACATTTCCTTTCTGAGAGAAAACAGATGCAAAATAGGAATTTAAAAGTTCAGCCTTCTCAACATCCTTTCTTACCATTTCATCATTTTCATCCTGTAAAAATCCTATAGCATCTTTGACATTTTTTTTTACTTTTGACGTATCCCCAAAATCCTTTTTGTTGCTTTTGACATCTCTTGCAAGCCTTAATTCATTGTCAGCTTTAGCTAATCTGATTCGTGCCCTGCAGGTTCAGCAGACAGCATTATATTCTTCTTTAGATATGCCTCCCTCTTTCCATTTGATAAACATTTCTTTCTTCCTTTTTAGCATGTGTTTAAGTTCTGTGTTCATCCATCCTGGTTTCCTTAAATGCTTCCCATTCTTCCCTCTTTTTGGAATTGTTAACGATTGTGCTTTGATTGTACTGATAATTCCTTGACTCGTTTATTATTTTTTGTGCAATCATAATGTTCCTATGTGTATTGTCCATTGCTAGATCCTCACGGATCACGGTCAATTTTTCTAAAGATCTGTTAGTATTTGCAAAACGTACTCTCCCTTATTATTTGTGTTTGCTGCATTTGTTAGTTTTCTTATTCAGAATAGGTTCAATACTTTGTTTCTTTAAAAAAAAAATTTCTTCTGCCACATACTTAATCTTTCTGTCAGTCCGTACTATCTCTCTGAAATTTTGTGTTTTTTTGGTATGTGCAATAATATCTTCTGGTCTGTTGATGTTATCTTTCAGTGCTTTCTTTAGCTCTATGTATCCCTGAAGTGTATTTAATGGTTGTATTGCTTCTTCCTTCTCCTTAATCTGTATAGCCATTTCAGATAATGCAGTGATTTCATATTGTATAATTAGCTTCATGATTTGAAATGCACATTATATTATGTATATTATGTATATTATTTCACTATGTTTGAAACTCAGATGAGTATATAGAAGAGGCTGTGTATTTGATGCGTAACCATGTGGTATCATTTGCACATCAATATGCAGTTGTGCTCAAAAGTTTACATACCCCGGCAGAATTTTTGCTTTCTTGGCCTTTTTTCAGGGAATATGAATGATAACACCAAAACGTTTTCTCCACTCATGGTTAGTGGTTGAGTGAAGCCATTTATTGTCAAACTACTGTGTTTTATCTTTTTAAATCATAATGACAACCCAAAACATCCAAATGACCTTAATCAAAAGTTCACATACCCCATTTCTTAATACCGTGTATTGCCCCCTCTAACATCAATGACAGCTTGAAGTCTTTTGTGGTAGTTGTGGATGAGGTTCTTTATTTTCTCAGATGGTAAAGCTTCTCACTCTTCTTGGCAAAAAGCCTCCAGTTCCTGTAAAATCCTGGACTGTCTAGCACGAACTGCGCGCTTGAAATCTCCCCACAGTGGCTCAATGATATTAAGGTCAGGAGACTGAGATGGACACTCCAGAACCTTCACTTTGTTTTGCTGTAGCCAACTTGGCCTTGTGTATTGGATCGTTGTCATGTTGGATTGTCCAAGTATGTCCAATGCGCAGCTTCCAGGCTGATGATTGCAAATTTGCTTCCAGTATTTGCTGATAACGTGCTGCATTCATCTTTCCTTCAACTTTGTCCAAGTTTCTTGTGCCTTTGTAGCTCACACATCCCCAAAACATCAGCGTTCCACCTCTGCTTTACAGTAGGAATGGTGTTCTTTCATAATAGGCTTGTTGACCTCTCTCCAAATGTAACATTTATGTTTGTGGCCTAAAAGTTAAATTTTGATCTCATCACTCCAAATTACCTTGTTCCAGAAGTTTTGTGGCTTGTCCCTGTGCTGTTTTGCGTATTGTAGGTAAGATACTTTGTGGCATTTGTGCAGTAATGTCTTTCTTTTGGTGACTCGACCATGCAGCCCATTTTTTTTTAAGTGCCTCCTTATTGTGCATGTTCAATCAGCCACACCGCTAGTTTTCAGAAAGTTTCTGAGGGATATTATTCTGGATTATCTCAATGAGAATAACTGTTTAACTCCATATCAGCATGGATTTATGAGGAATCGCTCCTGTCAAACCAATCTAATCAGTTTTAATGAAGAGGTAAGCTATAGACTGGACCAAGGTGAGTCATTGGATGTGGTATATCTTGATTTTTCCAAAGCGTTTTATACCATGCCACACAAGAGGTTGGTACACAAAATGAGAATGCTGGGTCTGGGGGGAAATGTGTGTAAATGGGTAAGTAACTGGCTTAGTGATAGAAAGCAGAGGGTGGTTATAAATGGTATATTCTCTAACTGGGTCACTGTGACCAGTGGGGTACCGCAGGGGTCGGTGTTGGGACCTATTCTCTTCAACATATTTATTAACAATCTGGTAGAAGGTTCACACAGTAAAATATCGATTTTTGCAGATGATACAAAACTGTGTAAAGCAGTCAATACAAGAGAAGATGGTATTCTGCTACAGATGGATCTAGATAAGTTGTAAACTTGGGCCGAAAGGTGGCAGATGCAAATTAACAATGATAAATGAAGGAATCAATATCATCATTACACACTGAACGGGAAACCATTGGATAAATCTGACATGGAGAAGAACATAGGGATCCTAGTTAATGATAAACTTGGGAGAACGTAACCCTTAGTGCAATGAGAATGGGGGGAAAGGAAGAAAAGGCTTCACCCAGGCAGTGGGGGTAAAAATGTAAAACTTTTATTAGGTATACGCATAAAAATATAACACAAGCATCAATAGATAAAAAGGAAGCCAAAGCCCCACACAGTGTGATCCAATACCCTGGTATATAATAAAAATCAATCAGGTCAATAGTAAAATATGTCAGAAAGTATGCTAAATTATGGGCACCACATAGTCTTCCATACAGTATTATGGCCCAAATATAATGCTCCATAAAGAATATTGGACCCCAAATAATGCTCCATACAGGATACTGGTCCCCATATAATGCTCCATACAAAATATGGAGCTCTCCTCTGCACTGTGCTGCGTTCTGCACTGTTACGGCTCAGGAACGGGCGCTGTGGAAAGACTCCCCATTATCATCATCATTGCCTCCCCATTATCATTGCCTCCCATCATCATTGCCTCCCCATTATCATCATTGCCTCCCCATTATCATCATTGCCTCCCCATCATCATCATTGCCTCCCCATTATCATTATCATTGCCTCCCCATTATCATCATTGACTCCCCATCATCATTGCCTTCCCATTATCATCATCATTGCCTCCCCATTATCATCATCATTGTCTCCCCATTATCATCATCGTTACCTCCCCATTATCATCATTGCTTCCCAATCATCATCATCATTGCCTCTCCATCATCATCATTGCCTCCCCATCATCATTATTGCCTCCTCAACACCATCACTGCCTCCCCCCACCACCATCACACATACAGCACCACACACAGACAGCACCGCAGCACTCTTTCACATACACACACACAAAGCACCGCACTACATACACACACACAGGCAGACACAGACACACACACACTGATACCCCCAGACACATACACCTCACATCTCACCTGTCCGGCGCCTGCGCTTACTCTCTGCCACAGCCGGCCAGCTGAATGATCACATCATCCAGCGGCGCTGCTGTGAGAGGAAGCGCGGGCGCCCCCTGTAGCCCGGAGCTGCGGAGGCACGGGGAGAGATAAGTATTGTGCCGGCTGCTGCCAGGGCCCTGAGCAAGCGGGGGGGCCCAGTGGCGGCGCTGGCACCGCTCTCATCTGCTAACGGGCGCCTGGGTGCCTGACGGCGAGTGGGCCCCCCGCGTGCTCAGGGCCCAGGCACTTGCCCTTTTACGCCGGGTGCTGACGCCGGCCCTAGCTGGATAAAATATGCAACAGTCTGTCTGGATCCCAGAAATTCAGCTTTTATGCTCACACACTGATTACAAGCAAACAGGTCACAGGTGAGGATGTTACCTTTAGTAGCCATTCAAACCCATATGTGTCAAATTCTGTGCATGTTTTCAGGCCAAAATCACCAGGGTATATAAACTTTTGATCAGGGTCATTTGGACGTTTTGGGTTGTCTTTATTATTTAAAAAGAGAAAACACAGTAGTTTAACAATAAATGGCTTCACCCAACGACTAACCATGAGTGGAGAAAATGTTTTGGTGTTATCATTCATATTCTCTGAAAAAAGGCCAAGAAAACAAAAATTCTGCTGGAGTATGTAAACTTTTGTGCACAACTGTAAGTGGATTGTGGTTTGATCCCATCACATTTTTAATTCCTGTGTAAGTAAATTCTCTAGTTCTGACAGTTTGATCCTTAGTTCATTCGGCATCTAGTGGTCTGTCTGTAGCTACGTCAGCTATTCCAGAGTTGCAGCTCTTTAGCATCTTTGGGAAAAATTATCCACATTGGAAAGATCTGCTTCCAACAACTCTGGTACACTCAATATGTGGTGTGTATGAGTTGACATTTATTGATTAGTAACTTTTACTCTTTATATTAAAAGGTGAAGCTAAAACATTTCTTGGTGGGCACAACACCACTTACAGTACTCCAATGATTAAATCTGAAAAGTGCCAGCTCACCATCTTATAGATATTCACTGGATCCTTGCATGGAGCATTGGAAATGGAATATGATTGTAAATCCAGCATCAAAATCCAAATACACCTTCTATATTTATTAATTTTAAAAATCCCAGTACACCACCACATAAATAGGTAAAATAATACAGTCACATTTCAGACTGATGTCCTTAATCATTGCATACATACTAATGGACTAAGGAAAGCTTTTTGTCACTTTGTTACATGGCCAAATGCAACCAAAGGAAAAAGATCAATAGCATATATCAAATAGGTACTGTATATTTCAATACTGATGATATATAATATCAAGGTGGATATTTAGCCCTAATTGCATCCTAATTTTGAGGGTTTTATACCCATCAAGATTTTCAATTTGTTTTCTTTGCTCACCATCCTTTTTGTATATATAGTCTTATAAGTCGGCAGAATTCAACAATCAGTTGGGTTTCCATGTACTTTTGCTATGCAGTGTAGAAAGATACATTACATTAAATTGGTATTCTCAAGTTTAGAAACTATCCCCTTTCCATTGGATAGGGGGTAACTTCCTAATCATTTGTGATCCAACTGCTGGGACTCCTATATTCCTATATAGCCCAATAACGGGAGCAGGAGTGCACATGATCGACCACCACTCCATTCACACAGAGTTCTTCAGAGTCCCGAATCTTAGAATCTGTCGGCGTCCCAGTGGTCGGACACCCATTAATCGTTGTCTTTATCCCTTCCAAACTTGGGAATACACCTTTAAAAATGTACTGAGCTAATAACTTGCTCATAGAGTGACAGGATGGAGCTGTGCTGTGTACTTTTAAAACTCTTATCAGGGCTTCCCGAAACAGCAGGAACTACAGCAGATAGTTTCTCTTGGCTCTGGAGCCAGAACTAGACCAAATGCAGCCAGTCTGGAGCCTTTGTAAGCAATCCTGGAGCATGGCCAAATGTAGAGGGAAGTACAGTATGTATACATTTATCTCCATGTCCATATACAAACATGGCTATTTTCACTCAGTGAGACTGCTGCTAAGAGAATAGTGCTTTTAAATTAACTATATATATATATATCTATATATAGATACAGTACAGACGAAAAGTTTGGATACACCTTCTCATTCAAAGATTTTTCTGTATTTTCATGACTATGAAAATTGTACATTCACACTGAAGGCATCAAAACTATGAATTAACACATGTGGAATTATATACTTAACAAAAAAGTGTGAAAACAACTGAAAATATGTCTTATATTCTAGGTTCTTCAAAGTAGCCACCTTTTGCTTTGATTACTGCTTTGCACACTCTTGGCATTCTCTTGATGAGCTTCAAGAGGTAGTCACAAGAAATGGTTTTCACTTCACAGGTGTGCCCTGGCAGGTTTAATAAGTGTGATTTCTTGCCTTATAAATTGGGTTGGGACCATCAGTTGTGTTTTGCAGAAGTCTGGTGGATACACAGCTGATAGTACTACTGAATACACTGTTAGAATTTGTATTATGGCAAGAAAAAAGCAGCTAAGAAAAACGAGTGGCCATCATTACTTTAAGAAATGAAGGTCAGTCAGTCCGAAAAATTGGGAAAAGTTTGAAAGTGTCCCAAGTGCAGTTGCAAAAACCATCAAGCGCTACAAAGAAACTGGCTCACATGAGGACCGCCCCAGGAAAGGAAGACCAAGAGTCACCTCTGCTTATGAGGATAAGTTTATCCGAGTCACCAGCCTCAGAAATCGCAGGTTAACAGCAGCTCAGATTAGAGACCAGGTCAATGCCACACAGAGTTCTAGCAGCTGACACATCTCTTCAACAACTATTATGAGGAGACTTTGTGCAGCAGGCCTTCATGGTAAAATAGCTGCTAGGAAACCACTGCTAAGGACAGGCAACAAGCAGAAGAGACTTGCTTGGGCTAAAGAACACAAGGAATGGACATTAGACCAGTGGAAATCTGCTTTGGTCTGATGAGTCCAAATTTGAGACCTTTGGTTCCAACCACCGTGTCTTTGTGCGACGCAGAAATGGTGAACGGATGGACTGCCTGGTTCCCACCGTGAAGCATGAAGGAGGAGGTGTGATGTGTGGGGGTACTTTGCTGGTGACACTGTTGGGGATTTATTCAAAATTGAAGGCATACTGAACCAGCATGGCTACCACAGCATCTTGCAGCGGCATGCTATTCCATCCGGTTTGCGTTTAGTTGGACCATCATTTATTTTTCAACAGGACAATGACACCAAACACAACTCCAGGCTATGTAAGGGCTATTTGACCAAGAAGGAGAATGATGGGGTGCTACGCCAGATGACCTGGCCTCCACAGTCACCAGACCTGGACCAAATCGTGATGGTTTAGGGTGAGCTGGACCGCAGAGTGAAAGGGCCAACAAGTGCTAAGCATCTGTGTGAACTCCTTCAAGACTGTTGGAAGACCATTTCCGGTGGCTACCTCTTGAAGCTCATCAAGAGAATGCCAAGAGTGTGTAAAGCAGTCATCAAAGCAAAAGGTGGCTACTTTGAAGAACCTAGAATATAAGACATATTTTCAGTTGTTTCACATTTTCTTGCTAAGTATATAATTCCACATGTGTTAATTCATAGTTTTGATGCCTTCAGTGTGAATGTACAATTTTCATAGTCATGAAAATACAGAAAAATCTTTGAATGAGAAGGTGTGTCCAAACTTTTGGTCTGTACTGTATATCAGGGTTAGACTGGGGTGTTTGAGTCCCACAGTGGGAATGGACTTCAGGGGCTCACCCTAAAGCTATATGCAAATATCTGTTAGCCAGTATCCCCGATATAGTGGAGTGTCGACTGTAAAACACATTTGGCTCCTGCACACCCGACCAAATAATACCACATACAAGGAACAAACACCACCACACCATGACCAGACCACATAGTGACTGAATAATACCACATACAAGGGATTATTACAGTCACACCATGACCAGACCATATATTACCACTGCATAGTGACCAAATATTACAATACTGATCATTAATAAAAACACAATACTAATAACACTAATATTACCACTGGTGACATTATAAATAGGACCTCTGTATATAGTTTCAGTGTGCAGGTAATGCAGTGATCACCTGTAACATTATACACAGGAGCTCTATATAGCATACAGTGTCTAGTGTCAGAGAACAGGTAATACAGTGATCACCAGTGACATTACAGTATGTACAGAGTTCCTGTGTATATAGTATACAAGTAATACAGTGACAACCGGTGACATTATACACAGGAGCTCTGTACATAGTATACAGTGTATAGTGTAAGTGTACAAGTAACACACTGACTCATGTTGTGAATGTGTTAGAAATGAATTCTGAGCAGAAGCTCCCTCTGGTGGTTACAAACAGTACTGAACCATTCAATGAGGATTGGCAATCAGGAGTTACAGACTGGTCTTGTATAAGGAGGTTCCCTCCCATCATGGTTGCCGGTGATCAATTGTTCTTGTCTCAACTGTGGTTCCTGGTTCACTTGGAAGCTTGCTGAGTCTTGCCTCTTCTCCTGCTCTTAGATAAGATATTTTCTGTTTTTATTTTTGTGCTTGCTTTTTGCATTGTTCCCTTCACTTCTGTGGAGGTCAGCCAGGTCCCCTCCGGGGGCTTGTGCTCCTCTTAGTTTATCTGAGCCACTGTTATTTGTTCATTTGCCTTTTTCAGTTTTTTTCAGTGACTGCGGCTTAGTTTTGTTACACCAGAGAACTAATTTAGGTGGTAGAGGTAGTGTGATCTCAGGTGTTTTTGCAATTAGTAGAGTTGGTATTTTTTAGGGTTTTTTGGATTGCAGTAAGTGTCCTTCCTATCCTTTTTCTTTCTAGGCAGATTGGGCCCCAACGTTTGCTCTTACTATTTTCTGTCTGTGTCTGTATTTCCTCTTGTCTAACCGCCATTACATGTTTGGGGGCTTCCTATGTTCTTTGGGGATCTGCTCCGGGGCAGATAGCTTTCCTCTTTCTATCTTTAGGTGTAGTTAACCTCTCAGGCTGTGACGAGGCGTCTAGGACCAACTTAGGAACGCTCCACGGCTGCCTTTAGTTGTGGTGGTTAGTCAGGGTACTGCAATCCAGTAGATTCCAACCTCTCTGGTGTGTTGCCGTTTTTGCCTGCTCTCCTCAGCTACCAAATCATAACAGACTCACCAGTGACGTCTGTAGTGGAAGTCTTTCATCTTCGCTTTTCTTCTTCCTCCAGTGCAGACCGCCATCGCTTCTTCCTGTCAGGATTTGTCTCTGCAGAAAATAACACACAGTTATCTATAGCTGATCACTTCTAGAGCACATTCCCCCCCACTTTTTCACCGATGTCTACACTACCTCAGATGAAGAAAAAAGCAACATAGTGTTGCCCTGCACAGTAACAGAACCCCACATTTGTTCCCCCCCATGGAAGACAGTATCCTCAATAATAAATTAAATTAGAGCAGTAATCATGTCCCCTGATTGTCCCCTACAGTAATTATGTCCCCACTTGACACCATAAACCAATAATATATGTTCCTCATCCTGACCTCCATACAGTAATTTTGTCACCCTTTTATGTAATAAGGTCCCAGATCCTAGGCCTCTTTATTTAATATCCCCAGTCTGGACCCCCCTTATGTATTGTCCCCATCTTAGGCCCTTATGTTATCCTGATCCTGGATCCCAATGTCCACTTTAATAAGGTCCCCATCCTAGGCCCCTGTAATCAATGTCCTCATCCTAGGCCCCATGTCACTCCATCCTGGGCCTTTATGTCCACTTTAATAATGTCCCCATCCTGGGCCCCTGTGTCAGCCCCTATGTCCACTACCCTGCCCAATCACAGAGTAGTTAAAAAAATATTCTGCTCACCTTCCTGTGCTCCCCAACATACTTTTATGGCTTCATATTCGATGTGGTCGTTAAAATGGCCACCAGCTGCAGCTGTGACAGGATGCTCTGCTCTGTGACAACCCCATATATTGCTCCATACAGTATAATGGGCCCCATATATTGCTCCATACAGTGTAATGGCCCTATGCAGTCCTCCATACAGTATTATGGATCCATTATAGTCCTCCATACAGTATTATGGGCCCAATATAGTCCTCCATAAAGAATTATGGGCACCACATAGTCCTCCATACAGAATTATGGGCATCACATAGTTCTCCATACAGTATAATGGGCCCCATATATTGCCCTTACAGTATAATGGGCCCCATATATTGCT
>JARQOD010000001.1:781239806-781296151 GCA_033576555.1 Oophaga sylvatica | reverse complement strand
ATTCTGTATATATAAACTGCACAGTACCACTTCTCCTGTCCTGTATAGTGGGTGTAATTCTCAGTATCTGTATTATTCTGTATATATACACTGCACAGTACCACTTCTCCTGTCCTGTATTCTGGGTGTAATTGTCAGTATCTGTATTATTCTATATGCACACTGCACAGTACCACTTCTCCTGTCCTGTATACTGGGTGTAATTCTCAGTATCTGTATTATTCTGTATATATAACACTGCACAGTACCACTTCTCCTGTCCTGTTATACTGGGTGTAATTCTCAGTATCTGTATTATTCTGTATATATACACTGCACAGTACCACTTCTCCTGTCCTGTATACTGGGGGTAATTCTCAGTATCTGTATTATTCTGTATATATACACTGCACAGTACCACTTCTCCTGTCCTGTATTCTGGGTGTAATTCTCAGTAGCTGTATTATTCTGTATATATACACTGGACAGTACCACTTCTCCTGTCCTGTATGCTGGGTGTAATTCTCAGTTTCTGTATTATTCTGTATATATACACTGCACAGTACCACTTCTCCTGTCCTGTATACTGGGTGTAATTCTCAGTATCTGTATTATTCTGTATATATACACTGCACAGTACCACTTCTCCTGTCCTGTATACTGGGTTAATTCTCAGTATCTGTATTATTCTGTATATATACACTGCACAGTACCACTTCTCCTGTCCTGTATACTGGATGTAATTCTCAGTATCTGTATTATTCTGTATATATACACGCACAGTACCACTTCTCCTGTCCTGTATAGTGGGTATAATTCTCAGTATCTGTATTATTCTGTATATATACACTGCACAGTACCACTTCTCCTGTCCTGTATACTGGGTGTAATTCTCAGTATCTGTATTATTCTGTATATATACACTGCACAGTACCACTTCTCCTGTCCTGTATACTGGGGTAATTCTCAGTATCTGTATTATTCTGTATATATACACTGCACAGTACCACTTCTCCTGTCCTGTATTCTGGGTGTAATTCTCAGTAGCTGTATTATTCTGTATATATACACTGCACAGTACCACTTCTCCTGTCCTGTATGCTGGTGTAATTCTCAGTTTCTGTATTATTCTGTATATATACACTGCACAGTACCACTTCTCCTGTCCTGTATACTGGGTGTAATTCTCAGTATCTGTATTATTCTGTATATATACACTGCACAGTACCACTTCTCCTGTCCTGTATACTAGGTGTAATTCTCAGTATCTGTATTATTCTGTATACATACACTGCACAGTACCACTTCTCCTGTCCTGTATACTGGGGGTAATTCTCAGTATCTGTATTATTCTGTATATATATACACTGCACAGTACACTTTCTCCTGTCCTGTATTCTGGGTGTAATTCTCAGTAGCTGTATTATTCTGTATATATACACTGCACAGTACCACTTCTCCTGTCCTGTATGCTGGGTGTAATTCTCAGTTTCTGTATTATTCTGTATATATACACTGCACAGTACCACTTCTCCTGTCCTGTATACTGGGTGTAATTCTCAGTATCTGTATTATTCTGTATATATACACTGCACAGTACCACTTCTCCTGTCCTGTATACTGGGTGTAATTCTCAGGATCTGTATTATTCTGTATATATACACAGCACAGTACCACTTCTCCTGTCCTGTATACTGGGTGTAATTCTCAGTATCTGTATTATTCTGTATATATACACTGCACAGTACCACTTTCCTGTCCTGTATACTGGGTGTAATTCTCAGTATCTGTATTATTCTGTATATATACACTGCACAGTACCACTTCTCCTGTCCTGTATACTGGGTGTAATTCTCAGTATCTGTATTATTCTGTATATATACACTGCACAGTACGACTTCTCCTGTCCTGTATACTGGGTGTAATTCTCAGTATCTGTATTATTCTGTATATATACACTGCACAGTACCACTTCTCCTGTCCTGTACACTGGGTGTAATTCTCAGTATCTGTATTATTCTGTATATATACACTGCACAGTACCACTTCTCCTGTCCTTTATACTGGGTGTAATTCTCAGTATCTGTATTATTCTGTATATAGACACTGCACAGTACCACTTCTCCTGTCCTGTATACTGGGTGTAATTCTCAGTACCTATATTATTCTGTATATACACTGCACAGTACCACTTCTCCTGTCCTGTATACTGGGTGTAATTCTCAGTATCTGTATTATTCTGTGTATATACACTGCACAGTACCACTTCTCCTGTCCTGTGTACTGGGTGTAATTCTCAGTAGCTGTATTATTCTTGTGATGAACGAGCACGCGGTCCGCCACAACGGTAGCCCGGGGTATCACGGCTTGTGATCCCTCCGTGCTGCAAATGTGACGAAAACGCGCACACACACGACGGCTGCTGCCGTCCGACCCAGTAAACTGCAGGGATTTTTAATTATCCCACTTCCACTTAGGAACTTGCAGCTCTCTGGCGCCCCCCTTACCCTCAGGTCAGTCAGGGAACTGCACCTAGGATAATTGGTCGCCAGACGGGTCACTTGGATGTGTGCTGGCTATTGGGCACGCTGCAGTGAGGGAATTATAATTACTCCTGGCTGCAGCCAGGCAGTACCCTTATAAACCCGCTCCGTCACTGCCAGCGTCACCCAATAGATTAACACTTTACCCCCTTCCTTTTAGCTGCCACCAGCTACGGCTTTTGATGAACAATTTATCAAGAGGGTCCGTAGCAACCCCAAAACAGTAGCGTAGTGCTTCAGGCACGTGCAAATTCGTTTATAGAGCAGGAGAAACAAACTAATAAATTTATAGGTTTATTCCTTAAAAAACAGGCAGTGCTTATATAATATAAAAAGATGTAACAAACTGAGACAATATCGTTATGTACAGATGCAGTTATAAAATAAAATGGGATTAAGAATGAAAGATAACTCACATGATAGTTACATATGCATAGGCAAGCCAGGCTGGGGGAAGGAGCCACACGTCATAGTTCATTGGCAGATCTCTTACTCAGGACCTCACAGCAGGGACTGACTCAGGGGGGGGGGTCACTGCCAGACTTATACATGTGGGCTGCTGACCTCACAAACGGGGCTGGTTTTTCTGGCCACCTCCCAGGGACAGAAGTGTATGATTGGAGCTCTGAAATATCATAAGGTCCATCCCTCGTCCTGTGAACCTAGCAGAATAACGGCAGACCTATCAATGATCTTACTCTAAAATGACGGTTCCAATGAGCCCACTCTTGGGTGGGCTAGTTCATGGGGCACCGAGAATTCCATTTCTCGGGCTCTGTTGGAGTTACGGGTTCACCGGTACCACGGGAACGATGCCCGTTGGCGCATGGTTCAACACAGTAACTTTCGTGTTTCTAGCGAATGCTCCCACCGTGTTATTAACCAAAAAGAATGAATTCTCCAAAATGGCTGCTATAGGAAGAAAGCACGTGTGCAGACAATGGAGGACCCCTGCGGTGAAGCGGCAAAACTTCCAGCACTGGTAGCTCAGGTTACACTGAGCTTGACTGCAGGTTGACAGGGTGGAAGGGAATCGTGAGCTGCAGAGAAAAGGAGGGAGGGGTAACTTTGCCTGTGCTTGCAAACGGTGGGGGTTGTAGTTACTATGGGGAAAGTTCTGGAAACAGCACAAGAAATGAAGCTTCAGTATCATCACACCTCCCCCCTTTAGAGGGCGCTACGGAGGCATGACCTGTCGGTAATCCGACATGCGCACCTCAGCGGGTTCGCCACGTTGTGATAACCCATCAGCATTCCCATGATCACTGCCTTTCTTGTGTTGTACGGCAAAATCATACTGCTGCAGGGCAAGGCTCCAGCGTAGCAACCTACCATTGGTTCCGGACACTGTGTGCAGCCAGCTCAGAGGGTTGTGGTCGGTGACCACCTTGAAGGTGCGCCCGTACAGGTAGGGCTGCAAACGTTTGCAGTGCCCAGACCATGGCCAGGCACTCCTTCTCGATGGTGGAGTATGCCACTTCCCTTGGCAGAAGTTTCCGGCTCAGGTACAACACGGGGTGCTCCTGGTCCCCCGAATCAACCTGGCTGAGTACAGCACCGAGGCCAAATTCGCTGGCATCAGTCTGTACCAGGAAGGGCCGACTGCTGTCGACGGCTCTCAACACTGGAGAGCTGCACAGGGCTGTTTTCAAAGCTCGGAATGCCGCCTCACAGCCATCTGTCCAGTTGACTGTTTGGGGTAGACCGCCTTTGGTGAGGTCCGTCAAGGGTTTTGCAATGGCGCTATAGTTCGGTACGAAACGCCTATAGTACCCTGCAGTGCCCAGGAAGGACTTCACCTGCTTTTTGGTCCTGGGGGTGGGCCAGGACTCGATCGCGTCCACTTTCTCGGGCTCTGGACTCATGGAACCCCCACCTACCCGGTGCCCCAGGTAGTTGACCTCCCTCATGCCCATCTGGCATTTTCCCGGCTTGATGGTCAGACCTGCCTGGTGAATACGCTTGAGCACCTCCTGGAGATGCTGAAGGTGTTCCTCCCAGGTGGAACTGAAGACGGCAATGTCGTCCAGGTACGCCACAGCGTACTCCTCCAGTCCCTGAAGCAGGTGGTTGACCATCCGCTGAAAAGTGACAGGGGCATTCTTCATGCCGAAAGGCATGACCGTGGACTCGTACAGTCCAAAAGGGGTGATAAAGGCGGATTTCTCCTGCGCCGCAGGGCTCAGGGGAATCTGCCAGTACCCCGGCTCAAATCCATGATGGATATGTACTTGGCATTCGCCAACCGCTCCAGCAGATCCTCGATGCGTGGCATTGGGTGCGCATCAGAGGTAGTGATGGCGTTGAGCCCCTGTAGTCCACGCAGAACCGGGTGGTCCGATCCTTTTTTGGCACGAGAACTACAGGTGAGGCCCACGCGCTTTTGGACGGCCGGATCACCCCAGCTGCAACATCTCATGGATCTCCTGGCGCATAATCTGCTGCACTTCCTCAGAGATCCGATAAGGTGTCCGCCGTAACGGGGCGTCATTCCCGGTGTCCACCTCGTGGACT
This sequence comes from Oophaga sylvatica, assembly GCA_033576555.1. Lineage (NCBI taxonomy): Eukaryota > Metazoa > Chordata > Amphibia > Anura > Dendrobatidae > Oophaga > Oophaga sylvatica. The sequence goes on along the minus strand of JARQOD010000001.1, from coordinate 781,291,115 downwards.
GCCAACTCGGTCCTTCCGGGTCGGTTCGTGAACTCGGCCCGGAAGGGTTCCAGAGTGGTCAGCAACTGCAACCGCTGGGAGACGGTTAGCGAGGCATTTACCTCCATGTCCTCAATGGACCCATTGGCATTAGCTTGGGCCAGCATGTCTAGGAGGTGATCCTCTTCCCCGTCCTCGGGCAGACTGCAGACCGGTAGGACGCAGGCTTCACGTTCGTGATGGGCCTTCATCATGTTGCGCCTACCCCGAGTGTGGTCAAGCGTGACCACGTAGGTGGCTGGGTTGAGCTGTTGGTGCACGACGTACGGGCCTTCCCAGGCTGCCTGAAGCTTATCCTTTGGTACGGGGACCAGCCCCACACCTTTTGACCCACCTGGTAGGTCCGCTCCCGGGCATTCTGGTCGTACCAGTGCTTCTGGTCAGCCTGAGCCTGCGTCATGTTGTCATGCACCAACTGCGTCAAGGTCTGCATCTTGTCGCGGAAGCGCATGACATAATCCACGATGGACACTTCCATGGGGTTTGGCTCATCTTCCAGGATTCTCTTATCAACCCAAGGGGTCCCGGACTCGCCTACCATACAGGAGCTCGAAGGGGGGAAACCCCGTCGAGGCCTGCGGGACTTCTCTGTAGGCAAATAGCAGGTGTGGGAGGTACCGCTCCCAATCGCGTCCTGGGTCTCAACCAGCATGCGGAGCATCTGTTTGAGGGTACCGTTAAAGCGCTCACACAAACCATTGGTCTGTGGGTGATACGCACTCGATACCATATGCGTCACCTGCATTTTGCTGCAGAGAGCCTTCATTAGGCGAGACATAAATTGGGTCCCTTGATCGGTAAGCATCTCCTTGGGAAATCCTACCCGTGAAAAGATGGTCACCAGTGCATCTGCCACCTTATCTGCCCTAGTTGAGGACAGAGCTACCGCCTCCGGGTACCGGGTAGCGTAGTCTACCACAGTCAGGATGTATTGCTTTCCAGAGCTGCTGGGGACGGCCAGCGGGCCCACAATGTCCACCGCGATCCTCTGGAAAGGCTCCTCTATCACTGGCAACGGGATCAGGGGAGCCTTAAGAGCAGGCCCCGCCTTCCCCACTCTTTGACAGGTGATACAGGAGCGGCAGTAGTTAGTCACATCTGTCCCCATCTTGGGCCAATAGAAGTGTTGAGACAGCCGTGCCTTAGTTTTGCTAATCCCCAAGTGTCCAGCAAGTGGAATCTCATGGGCAATCCTCAACAACTCACCTCGGAACTGGTGCGGGACGACCAGCTGTTTTTCCCTCAACCACTCCTTTTGGGAGTCTCTGGGTACTGTCTCCCGGTACAACCTTCCTCGTTCCCAGAACACCCTCTCCTTATCAGTCACGGAGGTGGGCGTCTCGGCGAGGTGCCTCAAGTTCTCCAGGCTCGCATCTGAGTGCAGAGCAGCCTGGAACTCCTGGCTGGAGGCAGCCAGAAGTGACGTCAGGGTTCCTTCCTCACTGGGACCCTCTGGGACCGGCTCTGGGTCCACCTCTGGTTCAGTCTCTCCTGTAGCGGAGGAGGGTCCAGATGGCAGGGCGCTACCTGCGATCCGGGCACTCTGACTGTGGGTGACAGCAGCTACATATGCAGTCTCCCCGGGGATTTCTACAGACCCATCAGCCTGCGCTGCTATGGGCTCTACCTCCCCATCCACCCCCAACACTTCAGGAGCAGTGCTACTTATGGGCCATATAAGTAAATTTCACCGCACACTCATAGGAAGTAAATTTGCAATATGAAAATTTTATTTTAACAATATCTGGGCAAAAACAGGAATACAAGGTCTGAAGCGATATCAATACAACGTTTCGGCTCTGCCAGAGCCTTACTCATGTATTCGCTGTAGATGAAAAAGAAATATATAAGTATTGTACATAACAAAGCAAAATTGTATAGATTAAACAAAAGTATATACATAAAAATCATAATAAGTTCAAAACTTCTCCAGGTGTTATGTGAAGGAGACAAGTACAATGTGGAATGAATACATCCAGTCTAGGTGACTGGTATCCAAATGAGTTTACATACAAACAATAGAGCAAAGAAAAGAAAAAAGGTATGATAACAATAATTACCTCAGTCCAAGAAATGTACACAGATGAGTGCATATAGAAAAGAATACTTTCGGTCTAGCGCTCACAAAAAGAGCGCCTGGCAACTCTGAAGCACACAACATCACTACAGCAGGGCGCGGGAGCGCCGCTGTATCTCCTCACGCTTTGACTAGCGATCAACCAGGTATAGTGCCTCCCTACTATTTTTCCACTACCATCTAGCAGCATGACTGCGGCAATGGTATTTTTAAACTACATTTTGGCTATTATATTTATGGGGCGAATGTATCCTATAGGTTCATGACAGGCCGTCTGGCTCACTAACTAAACAGGACAACAGGTATCTCTTCAAAAAAAAACCATCTTTGATATGGTAACATCCAGTATTGCAGCCACTGACTATTCTAATATATTTGAATCATAGTTCCACTGGGCTAATTTCCCTTTCAAAGGCTGCTAATTTAAGGTATTACCTTCTTCTTCTACTCTGCAGACACCTGATTTTTGTCTTAGCTATAACATTGTCACTATATTTTTTACAGCCACCATATAGACTGTGAACTATTCTTTTCTATATGCACTCATCTGTGTACATTTCTTGGACTGAGGTAATTATTGTTATCATACCTTTTTTCTTTTCTTTGCTCTATTGTTTATATGTAAACTCATTTGGATACCAGTCACCTAGACTGGATGTATTCATTCCACATTGTACTTGTCTCCTTCACATAACACCTGGAGAAGTTTTGAACTTATTATGATTTTTATGTATATACTTTTGTTTAATCTATACAATTTTGCTTTGTTATGTACAATACTTATATATTTCTTTTTCATCTACAGCGAATACATGAGTAAGGCTCTGGCAGAGCCGAAACGTTGTATTGATATCGCTTCAGACCTTGTATTCCTGTTTTTGCCCAGATATTGTTAAAATAAAATTTTCATATTGCAAATTTACTTCCTATGAGTGTGCGGTGAAATTTACTTATATGATATTGGACTAATGTGTCCATTCCACCAGCACCTCCATTCATATATGATCTGTGTGCACGCCAACTATTCCTACTACTTATGGGCCAGTTACCTTCCTCGGTGGCACTGGTCAGTGTCATGGCGTCACCTTCCTCCCGGTTCCCATGCACCTCCCCATTTCCTTGAGCACTGTCGCTTGCTCCTGCTAGGGGTTCCTCAGCCGTCTCACTCCGCAGAGCGACGGGACTGAATGCTCCTGTACCTGTGGACACATCTACCACTTCAGAGAAAGGGTTAACAGATTCAGATGGCACAGATACATCACTATCAACATCATTCCTAGGGAAAGAAAGGTTATCAGTTGCATCATCACTTCGCAAAGCATTAGCAGGTAACACAATCAGTTTCCCATCATCATCAACATCATGGTTAACGTTAACCTTATCATCAGATTGGGAAGGGGTGTCAGGGACATAGTACGCCACCATCCTCCCCAGATCAGTCCCCAATAAAACATCAGTGGGCAGGTTTTCGGACACCCCCACTTCCTTCACCCCGCTCCCGGCACCCCAGTCAATGAAAACTCGGGCTATCGGCAAGGGGTAGTGGACGCCCCCAATCCCGGTGACAGTTAAGGTTTTCCCCGGAATCAACTCTTCAGGGGCCGCCAGTTCGGGTCGGATGAGGGTTCGTTCAGCCCCGGTGTCCTTGAGGCCTGTAGCAAGACGGGCCCCCACGCGGACGGGCTGCACGTTGTCATCAACCCTCCCCACCACACCACCCACCAAAAGAACAGAGGCGTTGGGCCCGGAGGCCTTGGCTGGGGGTTCTTCTGCCTCTCCGGACAGGTGGCGCTGATGTGACCAGTCCTTTTACAGGAGAAACACTGGCGAGTGTCTGATGTAGGCCTGGCGCTGGCAAAGGGGATAGTGCCTCCAGAGGGACGACTGGCAGGGGCACTAGGGTTGGTTGCAGGCTTACCCCCTCCCCAGCGGGTGGTGACGGGCTTCCGCACCTCGGGTTTCCGGTTGGCCTCATAGCTGTCGGCGATCCGGGCTGTTGTGACCGCGTCCTCTGGTTCTCGGTCCAGGATGAACTGTCGGACCTCAGCTGGGCACAGATGCAGGAACTGGTCTTTGATCATCAGGTCTTTCAGCTCCTCATAGGTGTCAACTGACAGTCCATGGATCCACTGGTCAAAGTGGTTCCTGAGTCCTTGCACCACATCGCTATAACTGTCGTGTGGGCCACGTTGGAGGTTCCGGAACTTCTTTCGGTATACCTCAGGGGTTAGCTGGTACTTGGCAATCAGGGCCTGCTTGATGGCCTCATAGTCACTGTCTTGATCTGGTGCGAGGGAAGCGAACGCCTCCAAAGCTTTGCCCTTCAGCCCGGGGGTCAAGTACCTGGCCCATTGGTCGGCAGGCAGCCGGTACTGTCTGCAGACTTTCTCAAAGGCCCGCAGAAAAGTGTCCAAGTCTCCTTCCTTTTCCAGCACGGGAAAGTGCTCCGGCCGGGGCTTGGGACTCTGAGAGCTGCTGGGTGTACCGCTCTGGGCTGTGGAGGGCATTGCCCCTTGTCTGAGCAGCTCCAGTTCATGGGCTCTCTGAGCTTCCCGCTCGGCTCTCTCAGCCTCCCGCTCGGCCCTCTCAGCCTCCCGCTCGGCCTCTCGCTGGGCTTGGCGCTCGGCTCTCTCAGCCTCTCGCTGTTTGGCCTCTCGCTGGTCGGCTCTCTCTTGAGCTTGCTGGATCAGCCTCAGGCGTTCTTCCCGGTTGTCAGCGGTGAGTCCCTCCAGGGCCGCCTGCAGGTAAGGGTCCACCTCTCTCTGGGTGTAAGCAGTCAGGGGTTGGGCCTCTGCTCCTGCAGCACCACCTTGGCTTGGGCCGGCTCCTGCGCCCGCCACGCTCCGATGCTCGCCCAGCTCCTTCAGGGCCTGGACCAGTTGGCCTTTGGTTCGGTTCGTGTGGACAAGGCCGTGGTACTTGCAGATTCCCACAAGAGTGTCCTTGCTCTGCTTTTCTAACCAACTTGCTCCTATGGTAGCCATGTTTGCCAAATAAAAGATAGGATAGAAAAACAAAGAGAAGGGAGGGGTAACCACAAGTACACCCAATTGTCTCAGGACTAATAAACACTGAGTCTGTTCTCCAAAACTTTAGCTGCAGGGTCGCTGAAGAACCGTGCAAGTTTTTTAGTGAATGGAATGATTGCTCAAACCGGATCACTAATGCTCTATGATCCCACCGCTCTGCCACCAATATGTGATGAACGGGCACGCGGTCCGCCACACGGTAGCCCGGGGTATCACGGCTTGTGATCCCTCCGTGCTGCAAATGTGACGAAAACGCGCACACACACGACGGCTGCTGCCGTCCGACCCAGTAAACTGCAGGGATTTTTAATTATCCCACTTCCACTTAGGAACTTGCAGCTCTCTGGCGCCCCCCTTACCCTCAGGTCAGACAGGGAACTGCACCTAGGATAATTGGTCGCCAAACGGGTCACTTGGATGTGTGCTGGCTATTGGGCACGCTGCAGTGAGGGAATTATAATTACTCCTGGCTGCAGCCAGGCAGTACCCTTATAAACCCCGCTCCGTCACTGCCAGCGTCACCCAATAGATTAACACTTTACACCCCTTCCTTTTAGCTGCCACCAGCTACGTCTTTTGATGAACAATTTATCAAGAGGGTCCGTAGCAACCCCAAAACAGTAGCGTAGTGCTTCAGGCACGTGCAAATTCGTTTATAGAGCAGGAGAAACAAACTAATAAATTTATAGGTTTATTCCTTAAAAAACAGGCAGTGCTTATATAATATAAAAAGATGTAACAAACTGAGACAATATTGTTATGTACAGATGCAGTTATAAAATAAAATGGGATTAAGAATGAAAGATAACTCACATGATAGTTACATATGCATAGGCAAGCCAGGCTGGGGGAAGGAGCCACACGTCATAGTTCATTGGCAGATCTCTTACTCAGGACCTCACAGCAGGGACTGACTCAGGGGGGGGGTCACTGCCAGACTTATACATGTGGGCTGCTGACCTCACAAACGGGGCTGGTTTTTCTGGCCACCTCCCAGGGACAGAAGTGTATGATTGGAGCTCTGAAATATCATAAGGTCCATCCCTCGTCCTGTGAACCTAGCAGAATAACGGCAGACCTATCAATGATCTTACTCTAAAATGACGGTTCCAATGAGCCCACACTTGGGTGGGTTAGTTCATGGAGCACCCGAGAATTCCATTTCTCGGGCTCTGTTGGAGTTACGGGTTCACCGGTACCACGGGAACGATGCCCGTCGGCGCATGGTTCAACACAGTAACTTTCGTGTTTCTAGCGAATGCTCCCACCGTGTTATTAACCAAAAAGAATGAATTCTCCAAAATGGCTGCTATAGGAAGAAAGCACGTGTGCAGACAATGGAGGACCCCTGCGGTGAAGCGGCAAAACTTCCAGCACTGGTAGCTCAGGTTACACTGAGCTTGACTGCAGGTTGACAGGGGGGAAGGGAAGCGTGAGCTGCAGAGAAAAGGAGGGAGGGGTAACTTTGCCCTGTGCTTGCAAACGGTGGGGGTTGTAGTACTATGGGGAAAGTTCTGGAAACAGCACAAGAAATGAAGCTTCAGTATCATCACAATTCTGTATATATACAGTGCACAGTACCACTACTCCTGTCCTGTATACTGTGTGTAATGCTCATTTTCTGTATTATTCTGTTTATATACAGTGCACAGTACCACTTCTCCTGTCCTGTACAGTGGGTGTAATTCTCAGTATCTGTATTATTCTATATATATACACTGCACAGTACACTTCTACTGTCCTGTACCCTGGGTGTAATTCTCAGTATCTGTATTATTCTGTATATATATATACTGCACAGTACCACTTCTCCTGTCCTGTATACTTGGTGTAATTCTCAGTACCTGTAATATTCTGTATATATACGCTGCACAGTACCACTTCTCTCCTGTATACTGGGTGTAATTCTCAGGATCTGAATTATTCTGTATATATACGGCACAGTACCACTTCTCCTGTCCTGTATACTGGGTGTAATTCTCTGTATCTGTATTATTCTGTATATATACTGCACAGTAATACTTCTCCTGTCCTGTATACTAGGTGTAATTCTCAGGATCTGTATTATTCTGTATATATACACTGCACAGTACCACTTCTCCTGTCCTGTATAATGGGTGTAATTCTCAGTATCTGTATTATTCTGTATATATACACTGCACAGTACCACTTCTTCAGTCCTGTATGCTGAGTGTAATTCTCAGTATCTGTATTATTCTATATATATACTCTGCACAGTACCACTTCTTCTGTCCTGTATACTGGGTGTAATTCTCAGTATCTGTATTTTTCTGTATATATACACTGCACAGTACCACTTCTTCAGTCCTGTATGCTGAGTGTAATTCTCAGTATCTGTATTATTCTATATATATACTCTGCACAGTACCACTTCTTCTGTCCTGTATACTGGGTGTAATTCTCAGTATCTGTATTTTTCTGTATATATACACTGCACAGTACCACTTCTCCTGTCCTGTATACTGGGTGTAATTCTCAGTATCTGTATTATTCTGTATATAGACACTGCACAGTACCACTTCTACTGTCCTGTATACTGGGTGTAATTCTCAGTATCTGTATTATTCTATATATACACTGCACAGTACCACTTCTCCTGTCCTGTACACTTGGTGTAATTCTCAGGATCTGTATTATTCTGTATATATTGTGATGATACCTGGAATGGGAGCTCCATTTCTTGTGCTGTTCTAGAACTTTCCACAAAGAGGACTACGACCCCCATCGTGTTTTGCCAGCACAGAGCAAAACCACCCCCCTCCTTCTCTCTCTAGCTCAAACTGCAGCTTGCTCCTTCCTTTCGCCCCCCACCTCAGGAATTTCTTTGTCTCCAAACCCTGCAGGATGGTCCCATAGCTATCATGGGAATTCATTCTTTTGGTCATAACTCACAGGGAGCTTACGTTAGAGACACTAAAGCTACTGTTTTGAATCATGCGTCCAACAGGCGTCGTTCCCGTGGTACTGGTGAACCCGTAACTCCAACAGAACCCGAGAAATGGAATTCTCTGGTGCACCATGGACTATCCCACCCGAGTTTGGGCTCATTTGAACAGTCATTTCAGAATAAGATCACTGATAGGTCTGCCATTATTCTGCTAGAGTCCCCCGCCGAATTATGGTCTTTGTAGGTTTCCAGAGCTTAAAACTGTAACTTCTAGCCCTGGGAGGTGGCCAGAAAACCATCCCCTTTTGTGAGGTCACCAGACCACATGTATAAGTCTTGCAGCTAGCCCCCCTTGTCATTCAGTTAAAAATAAAACAGGGTTAAAGATGAAGTGACTAACAGATCTGCAAAGGAACTATGACGTGTGACACCTCCCCCAGCCTGTCTTGCCATGAGCTGAGTGCTATGTAAGTTATTTTCCTCTTTAACCCTGTTTTATTTTTAACTGCATTGTACATAATTGTATTGTCTCAGCTTGTTACATCTTTTTATACTGTATAAACACTGCCTGCATTTTTAGGAATAAATCATAAAATTATTAGTTTGTTTCTCCTGCTCTATAATCGAATTTGCACGTGCCTGAAATAACTACGCTACTGATTTGGGTTTGCTACGGACCCTCTTAATTAATTCTTGATTAAGAAAATCGTAGCTGGTGGCAGCTAAAAAGAAGGGGTGTAAAGTGTTGACCTATGGGGTGGCGGCAGTGACGGAGCAGGTTTTATAAGTGTATTGCCTGGCTGCGGCCCGGAGTAATTATAATTCCCTCACTGCAGCGTGCCCAATAGCCAGCACACATCCAAGCTGCCCGTCTGGCGACTAATTATCCTAGGTGCAGTTCCCTAACTGACCTGAGGGTAAGGAGGGCGCCAGAGAGCTGCAAGTTCCTAAGTGGAAGTGGGATAATTGTAAATCCCTGCAGATTATTCCTGACACATTGGGTCGGACGGCAGCAGCCGTCGTGTGTGTGCCGTTTTCATCACATTGGTGGCAGCGGTGGGATTATAGAGCATTAGTGATCTGGTTTGAGCAATCATTCCTCTCACTAACAAAAAAAAAATTGCACGGTTCTTCTAGGGACCCTGCAGCAAAAGTTTTGGAGAACAAGCTCATTGTTTATTAGTCCTGAGACAATTGTGTGTACTTGCGGTTACCCCTCCCTTCTCTTTGTTTTCTATCCTATCTTTTATTTGGCAAACATGGCTACAAGAGGAGGAAGTTGGTACGAAAAGCAGAGCAAGGAAACTCTTGTTGGAATCTGCACGTACCACGGCCTTGACCACACGAACCAAACCAAAGCCCAACTGGTCCTGGCCCTGAAGGCACTGGTCGAGGCTCAGAGCGTGGAGGCCCAACCCCTGAATGCTTTCACCCAGCGCGGGTTGGACCCTTACCTGCAGGCAGCCTTGGATCAACTCCCCACAGACGACCAGGACAGACGTCTGCAGCTGATCCAGCAAGCTCAAGAGAGAGCCGACCAGCGAGCCGAGCGCCAAGCCCAGCGAGAATATTAATGATATAATTGGTGCACCACAAATAAAAAATACGTATCAATATGACTGATATAATACAAGGGGGTGCTGCAATGCACTGCAAAATGCTGAACCAGAAAAAGGAAGAAAAAAGGAATAGTGCAAAAATTTTGCGCACACCCCAATAATGAAATAATGAAGAATGTACAAAAATATAAATTTTATTGAGACAAAAGACCAGAGTACAAACAATTATAAAACATAATTAAAATACAGACAAAAGCACCCCTGAGTCCATAAATGTGTGGGACCAATATAGAGTATCCCCCTAATACAGATGGAATATATGGTGCGCAACAATAATCATAGTACGATAAACAAAAATACAAATATCAGGTAATAAACTGGAGCCAAAAGCAATCACAACACAGCAAACAATGCAATTATAATAACATAGACAGCATGGTATATAATAAACCTAAGCGGCCGTATGGATGAAATAATGTCATCCAAATGAGATTATATATGCGCAGCGCAGTGTAAGCTGGAGTGAAAAGATGAAGCAGAACATCACAAATATGATGACAAATGAGAAAAGACACAGTATGGGCAAGGTGTTTAATAACACCCAAAATTGCCCATATAGTGTGAACTGCCTCAATGGAGGCCAAGCAGCATCAAGAAAAAGGTAACGTTACCAATAGCTCCAAGAAGCACCAGGAATGGTAAAAGGATATCGCAAGGGGAAGGGTCCCGGGACCAGGGTGAAAGAGCCCCACGCGTATCGCTGCACCCGCAGCTTCGTCAGGGGAAGAGTGAGCAGTGTACTAACTGCGGTCTTTAACCCCTTCCCGACTCATGACGTCATGAAAACCTGTGCCATCCCGACCCATGACGCCAATGTCGGCGTCATGCTATAAATCATGTTCCTGCGGGTCGGGGGACCGGGATCACTGAAAGGTCACCCGACCCGCAGTAACAGGACCCTTACTGCATCACCACAGGGGGGTTGGCTTAACCCCACGTGGCCACAATCGCTCTGATTGGCTGTTAAAAGTGAAACAGCCAATCAGAGCGATTTGTAATATTTCACCAATGAAACTGGTGAAATATTACAATCCAGCCATGGCCGATGCTGCAATAGCATCTGCCATGGCTGGAGACCGCGATCAGACCCCCCCCACACCATGTCACGGCGGTGATCGGCCGCCGCCATCGAAAGATGGCAGCGATCGGTCACCGCCGTCGCTGTCTGCTCCCCTGCTCCTGCGATCACCCCCCTCACCTTCCGATCCCCCCCCTCACCTTCCGACGTCCCCTACTCACCTCTCCCGGTCCACCGATGTCCCTGGAACCGTCCCGGCGGCTGCCCGGGATTCTTCATGGGCGCCGCCATCTTGGAAAATGGTGGGCGCATGCGCAGTGCGCCCGCCGGCCGGCGCATGCGCAGTGCGCCCTCCATTGTACAAAAAATTATTTTGATCACTGTGATAAACTGTCACAGTGATCAAAATAAAAAAAAAGTAAATGAACCCCCCCCTGTCATAGGTAGGGACAAATAATAAAATAAAGAATATTTTTTTTTTTTCCTAGCGGATTTTGCTGCTGATCCGCAGCTGATTTTGCTGCTGATACGCGGCGGATATCGCTGCTGATCCGCGGCGGATTTTGTGGCTGATCTGCGGCGGATATCGCGGCTGATCCGCGGCGGATTTCGCGGCGGATCCGCGGCTGATTTCGCTGCTGATCCGCGGCTGATTTCGCTGCTGATCCGCTGCGAATCCGCGGCGGATTTCGCTGCTGATCCGCGGCGGATTTCGCTGCTTATCCGCGGCGGATTTCGCTGCTGATCCGCGGCGGATATCGCTGCTGATCCGCGGCTGATTTCGCTGCTGATCCGCGGCGGATTTCGCTGCGGATCCGCGGCGGATTTCGCTGCGGATCCGCGGCGGATATCGCTGCTGATTTCGCTGCTGATCCGCGGCTGATTTCGCTGCGGATCCGCGGCGGATTTCGCTGCTGATCCGCGGCGGATTTCGCTGCTGATCCGCGGCGGATTTCGCTGCTGATCCGCGGCGGATTTCGCTGCTGATCCGCGGCGGATATCGCTGCTGATCAGCGGCGGATATCGCTGCTGATCCGCGGCTGATTTCGCGGCTGATCCGCGGCGGATTTCGCTGCGGATCCGCGGCGGATCTCGCTGCGTATTCGCTGCTGATCCGCGGCGGATCTCGCTGCTGATCCGCGGCGGATCTCGCTGCTGATCCGCGGCGGATCTCGCTGCTGATCCGCGGCGGATCTCGCTGCTGATCCGCGGCGGATCTCGCTGCTGATCCGCGGCGGATCTCGCTGCTGATCCGCGGCGGATCTCGCTGCTGATCCGCGGCGGATTTCGCTGCTGATCCGCGGCGGATTTCGCTGCGGATCCGCGGCGGATTTCGCTGCTGATCCGCGGCGGATATCCCTGCTGATCCGCGGCGGATTTCGCTGCTGATCCGCGGCGGATTTCGCTGCGGATCCGCGGCTGATTTCGCTGCGGATCCGCGGCGCATACGCTGCGGATTTTGCTGCTGATCCGCGGCGGATTTCGCTGCTGATCCGCGGCGGATTTCGCTGCGGATCCGCGGCGGATTTCGCTGCGGATCCGCGGCGGATTTCGCTGCGGATCCGCGGCTGATTTCGCTGCGGATCCGCGGCTGATTTCGCTGCTGATCCGCGGCGGATATCGCTGCTGATCCGCGGCTGATTTCGCTGCTGATCCGCGGCGGATTTCGCTGCGGATCCGCGGCTGATTTCGCTGCGGATCCGCGGCTGATTTCGCTGCGGATCCGTGGCGGATTTCGCTGCTGATCCGCGGCGGATTTCGCTGCTGATCCGCGGCGGATATCGCTGCTGATCCGCGGCGGATTTCGCTGCGGATCCGCGGCTGATTTCGCTGCTGATCCGCGGCGGATTTCGCTGCGGATCCGCGGCGAATTCGCGGCGGATTTCGCTGCTTATCCGCGGCGGATTTCGCTGCTGATCCGCGGCGGATTTCGCTGCTGATCCGCGGCGGATTTCGCTGCTGATCCGCGGCGGATTTCGCTGCTGATCCGCGGCGGATTTCGCTGCGGATCCGCGGCGGATTTCGCTGCGGATCCGCGGCGGATTTCGCTGCGGATCCGCGGCGGATTTCGCTGCTGATCCGCGGCGGATATCGATGCTGATCCGCGGCGGATATCGCTGCTGATCCGCGGCGGATATCGCTGCTGATCCGCGGCGGATTTCGCTGCGGATCCGCGGCTGATTTCGCTGCTGATCCGCGGCGGATTTCGCTGCTGATCCGCGGCGGATTTTGCTGCTGATCTGCGGCGGATATCGCTGCTGATCCGCGGCGGATATCGCTGCTGATCCGCGGCGGATATCGCTGCTGATCCGCGGCGGATTTCGCTGCGGATCCGCGGCTGATTTCGCTGCTGATCCGCGGCGGATTTCGGTTGGGATTAGGGTTAGGGGTGTGTTGGGGTTAGGGTTATGATTAGGGTTTGTATTAGGGTTAGGTGTGTGTAGGGGTTAGGGTTGGGGTTAGGGGTGTGTTGGGGTTAGGGTTGGAGTTAGAATTGAGGGGTTTCCACTATTTAGGCACATCAGGGGGTCTCCATACGCGACATGGCGCCACCATTGATTCCTGCAAATTTTGCGTTCAAAAAGTCAAACAGTGCTCCCTTTATTCCAAGCCCCGACGTATGCCCAAACAGTGGTTTATCCCCACATATGAGGTATCAGCGTACTCGGGAAAAATTGCACAACAACTTTGGGGGTTCTAATTTCTCCTGTTAACATTGGGAAAAAAAATTGGGGACTAAAAATTATTTTTGTGGAAAAAAAATGATTTTATATTTTCACGGCTCTGCGTTATAAACTTCTGTGAAGGACTTGGAGATTCAAAGTGCTTATCACACATCTATAGGAGTTCCTTGGGGGATCTAGTTTCCAAAATGGGGTCACTTGTGGGGAGTTTCTACTGTTTAGGCACATCAGGGACTCTGCAAACGTAACATGACGCCTGAAGACCATTCCATCAAGTGGGCATTTCAAAACGTCACTACTTCCCATCCGAGCCCCGACGTGTGCCCATACAGTACTTTTCTCCCACATATGGGATATCAGCATACTCAGGACAAATTGGACAACAACTTTTGGGGTCTAATTTCTCATGTTACCCTTGGGAAAATAAAAAAATTGGGGACTAAAAGATCCTGATTGAGGAAAAAATATGATTTTTTTATTTTCATGCTCGGGCGTTATAAACTTCTGTGTAGCCCTTGGGGGTTCAAAGTGCTCACCACACATCTAGATAAGTTCTTTGCGGGGTCTAGTTTCCAAAATGGGGTCACTTGTGGGGAGTTTCTACTGTTTAGGCACATCAGGGGCTCTGCAAACGTAACAAGATGCCCGCAGACCATTCCATCAAGTCGGCATTTCAAAGCGTCACTACATCCCTTCCGAGCCCTGACGTGTGCCCAAACAGTGGTTCCCCCCTACATATGGGGTACTAGCGTATTCAGGACAAACTGGACAACAACTCGGATCCGCGGCGGATTTCGCTGCGGATCCGCGACGGATATCGCTGCTGATCCGCGGCGGATTTCGCTGCGGATCCGCGGCTGATTTCGCTGCGGATCCGCGGCGGATTTCGCTGCGGATCCGCGGCGGATTTCGCTGCTGATCCGCGGCGGATTTCGCTGCTGATCCGCGGCGGATATCGCTGCTGATCCGCGGCGGATTTCGCTGCGGATCCGCGGCTGATTTCGCTGCTGATCCGCGGCGGATTTCGCTGCGGATCCGCGGCGAATTCGCTGCGGATTTCGCTGCTGATCCGCGGCGGATTTCGCTGCGGATCCGCGGCGGATTTCGCTGCTGATCCGCGGCGGATTTCGCTGCTGATCCGCGGCGGATTTCGCTGCGGATCCGCGGCGGATTTCGCTGCGGATCCGCGGCGGATATCGCTGCTGATTTCGCTGCTGATCCGCGGTGATTTCGCTGCGGATCCGCGGCGGATTTCGCTGCGATCCGCGGGGATATCGCTGTGTCCGCGGCGGATTTCGCTGCGGAAACCCGCGGCCCTGATTTCGTCTGATGTTCCGCGCGGGATTCGCTGTGAAACCGCGGCGATTTCGCTGCGGATCCGCGGCGTTTTCGTGGAAAACGCGGCGGTTTCGTGCCGTCCCCGGGGGGTTATTGCTGATTCGCGACCGGGGGTTGTCGAAAGCGGCTTCGCGGCGGATTTCGTCTGCGGGTTCCGAGGGCGGTTTGCGCTGATTGCGGAGGTATTGGGTGTTTTTGCGCTGTTCCCCCGGGGATTCGTTTTTCGGTTTCCCCGGCGGAGTTCGCGGCTGTTTGCGGCGGTTTTGAGCGGCGGCCAATCCCCGGCTGAACCCCGATTTGCTGCTGATCCGGGGGGGATTTCGTGCTTATAAGCGGCGGTTTTCGCTTTCTGAACCGCGGCGGATTTTCGCGCGTTCGCGGACGGATCGAGGTTTTTCGGGGATTCGCTTTCGATCGAAAGTCACCTAACGCAGTGGGAGGGTCGGCACGAGCAAGTTCATCCTTAATCAGTGGAGATAACCCTTTTCGAAAAATAGATTTTTTGGCGGAACTGTCCCAGGTGGTATCAAGGGCCCATCTCCTGAAATCCAAGGCATATTCAGCTACCGAGTGCTTACCTTGGCGCAAAGCTAACATGGCTGCTTCAGCTGTTGCACCTCGATTGGGGTCATCAAACACCTGCCCCATGGCTGAAATGAAAGCATCAGGATGATCCAAACATTCATCCTCAGTCTCAATCAGAGGGTTTGCCCACATCAAAGCCTTGTTGGTAAGCAACATAATTATAGTAAGCACCTTAGATCGTTCAGTGGGAAATTGTGAAGCATGTGCAGAAAAAAAAAGATTGCATTGATTAATAAATCCCCTGAATTTCTCACGTTCACCGCCAAAACGAAAAGGGGGCAACTTGGGAATCCCAGAACTCGGGGCTACGGCAGGAGCCTGGACTCGCCCCTCTAGAACCTCAATCCTGGCTCGCAAATCCTGGGCAGTCTGTCCAAACACTTGTAAATTGTGATTAGTGAGGTCCTGTAGGTTTGTAAAACGGGTCTTTATATTCTGCAAATCTGCAAGGATATTATCAGTCACTCCGCAAAGTTCCTTTATGCGGGCCTCCATTTTCCAGATCTTTTAAGACAGGAGTACTGGAAGGAGAGGAGAGGAGAAAAAAAAAAAACAATAGTGTTTACCTGTGGTAACACTGCAGAGAGAAAAAAAAAATTAAGGGAACTGCTCACCTGGAATGGTTGTGAGAAGTCACAACCACTATCATCACAGAAAGTTCAACCGGACATCTGATATCCACAGTTACAGCAGACACAAAAGAGAAAAGAAAAAAAAACAAAACAATAGTGTTTACCTGTGGTAACACTGCAAAAAAAAAAAAAACTTAAGGGAATTGCTCACCTGGAATGGTTGTGAGAAGTCACAACCTCTGTCATCACAGAAAGTACAACCGGACATCCGATATCCACAGTTACAGCAGACACAGCCTTTCCAGACCCAGCAGACACTAACGTTTGGCTTCAGAATCTTGTAATGTAAGTAGTACAGTTCATATAGTGTCTTGTGCTTGGGTGCGATGAAAACACATGAGTCACAGGTTTGATATAGAAGGTCTTGTATTACTTCATACAAGTGGCAATAATAGTCACACAGTTTGCAGATACAAAAGCAGGAGACACAGCAGGCCAGAGTAACTTAAGCTCAGCAATCACTCTCCACAACAGGTTCAGGATCTCTTCTCTGTTACCGTAAGTCCATGCAAACGTGGATTTATCAAATAGCAAGGTTCCAAAGTCCACGAGTGTTCCAAAGTTCCACAATAGGAAATAACTGGAGTACAAGTCCAAGGCTTCCAGGAGTCAGGTCACAGGTTCACTGCAGGCTTGATTCTGAAGCACTGATTGCTCAGCTGTGGCTGCTTAAGAAGCAAGAGGAGAGAATCAGGGCGGGAACATGCAAGCTGGAAACTCCATATTGACTGAGGGCAAGATAGCTGCAGCAAGACAGAAAGTAAAAAGGCTGACGAAAAAACTGAGTTTCAGGAACATGTACACAGAACCTTACACGGCTCCTCTGTCTGACAGACTGCACAGTGGCACCTTGCAGAGCCAGAGAGTTCCAGCAGTGTGCGATGCTATCTCTCCTGAGAAGCTCCTTCCTGGCCGGCAGCAGCTGCAGTTACTTTCTCTCTGTGCAGACTCTGATGGGCTCAGGCACGCTGGGTACTAGAGCCCTCCACGCATTAACTGGGCACTTCCTGGTCCTGCCTCACGGTGCCTGCAAACTTCATCTGTAAGTGGGGATGGAATTGACTAGATTCATTTAGTTTGGGCATTTCATGATCACTATGGGTTGAATGGGGGTATTGTGGGGGCTAGGGCACTGTGAGAGGGAATGTGAGAGGATGGGGTATTATGGGGAGAGGAGACAGGGCACTGGGGGGTGATTGTGAGGATGGGGGTATTATGGGGGCTGAAGTGGGGGACAGGGCACTAGGGGGTTAATGTGAGGACTAGGGCACTGGAGGGGTTAATGTGAGAGAATGGGGGTATTGTGGGGGCTAGGGCACTGGGGGGTGAATGTGAGAACATGGGGAGAGGAGACATGGTGCTGTAGTGTGGATGGGAGTATTGTGGGTGTTGGGGTGGTGGAGAGGAGATAGGGCACTGGGGGGGTGAATGTGAGAGGATGGTGGTATTGTGGGGCGGGGGAACAGGACACTGGGGCTGATTATTATACTGTTTTGATATGAAATTATATGCACTCGCATCACATGTATTAGTTGCTGTCTTGGGGGGTTGGAGATAGCTAGGTAGGTGGCTTTTTATACTTGCGAGCTGGGTCTTTTACAAGTATTAGTATGACTAGCATAACAATACAGGTTAATAACAATAATACATTAATAAGGGGTTAATATCTAAGTTTAGTATAACCAGGATAAGTATAAGGCCGGGGTCAGACTTGCGAGTCTCTCGCATCAACACACGGCACTGCGGCCGGCACTCGCACCGGCGTGTGCGGATGCATAGAAATACATGCAGCCGCACACTGCTGTCCCGAGTGCCGGCACAGGTGCGAGACTTGTGCGAGTTTCTCACAAGTGTGACCCCGGCCTTAGCATATGGGCGCAGGCAAAAAGCTGTATAACTCATGCGAGCATCGCTTCGCAATCCTCGGACTGTCCGCTACCGCTCCTGACATGAGTGTGACAGTGTGATGGATTACTATGCAGCTGTCACACTCAGGTCAGGAGAGCCAAATTGTCAGTCCGAGGATTGCGATACGATCCTCGCCCGAGAAATACGTCCATCTGTCTGCCCCCTAACAAGTATAACAATACAGTAACCATGAGCTGCATTCTATTTAATAATTTTATAATAATAAATTATGAAATTATTAAAGGCTCGGGATAAATGTCTGCAGTCACTCTGAGAATACAAATGTCCAAATCATGATATGAATTGGGAGAAGCCGAACGAGTCATCACAAGACCCACTGCTCACATCAGCGATGCTGGGGCCATGTTACTGTACATGGGGGGGGCTCAGTTAAATATTAAGTGGGCACTTAAAAAGCATTATTATTTATAGGGGCACCAGTAGGGTAGTTACTGGGTGGCAGACGGTGCTGAGGCGGCTGTCAGTCAGTGCCGGGGGGCTGTTACAGCCGCCACTTTCTATACACAGAGCGGTGACTGAAAACGTGCCAGCGCCGCCCCTATGACTGCAAGAGCAAGGCTGACCTGGAGGAATAAAGTTAATTTCCTCCCGGCAGAGAGGCTCTCGGTGCGGGCGCCGCACGGTGTCAGAACACTATTAACAATTATACTGTGTATTGGAGGAGCAGTGGGGACATCATTATATATATATAGGGGACCTCTGGGGGACATCATACTGGGTATAAGGGAGCTGTGGGATCATCATATGGTGTATGGGGAGCTGTGGAATCATCATATGGTGTATAGCGGAGCTGTGGGATCATCATATGGTGTATAGGGGAGCTGTGGGCCCAGCATAATGTATATAGGGGAGTTGTACATTGGGAACTTAGGGAAACATTATTGTTATAGGGGCACTCAGTATTGTGACCATCAAAGTTGCACAAGGAGTATTATTACTTTCTAGGGACAAAATGTGTAGGGCACATGCACAGGAAATTAATATTTTCTTGGAGGCAATTTTACCATCTAGAGAGCACAAAGGAGGTATTATTACAATGTAAGGGGCACAGTGGTGGCATTACTATGTGGGGCAGTAAGAGGAGCTCTGTTTTTGTACCACACAGCAGGTGCAGTAATAGGGACTCATACGGCAGCAGCGGCTCAGTATTGGGGTATAATCAGGATGAAGAGTTTGTGCAGGTTGGCAATACATTTGCACATAAAAATACAAGAAGCAATGGGATGAAACTGAAAGGGAGAAGATACACATTAGATATTAGAAAACAATTTTTGACAGTGAGGGTGATCAATGAGTGGAACAGGCTGCCACAAGAGGTGGTGAGTTCTCCTTCAATGGAGGTCTTCACACATAGGCTGAACAGACATCTGTCTGAGATGGTTTAGTGAATCCTGCATTGAGCGTGGGGATTGGACATGAGGATTATGATTCTACATGGAAGCGGTAATGGAAATGTGAGAAGTCAGGATGTGTCTTTGTTGTAATCTCTGCAGACGAGTCCTGGCTGGAGAAGTTGTCATGTCACCCTGTGCCAGATGGAAAAGATGGGAAAAGTGAATGTCTCCACCTGAAAGAACATTAGCTGTATGTCACAATCTATAACTGCACTGTGATCTCTTATATGTTCTGCAGGACTGGTATCTACCACTATGTGTCACCATATGGCGGTAATATCAGTGCTGGTCTTTGTATAGATATTTATTTTCAATAACAGTGTGGTCATCTACTGAGGTTCCCCTATCCCACCATAGCTATAATCATGATTACCTAATTAGGGGCCACAAGGAGACACAGACAGAAAGGGCCCTGTGCAAGAACTATATATGGGCCCTTTGCAGCCCAAGAGCTCCTAAAAATGCAAAATTGCACCTTCTTTGGAGGTAGATATGGGCCCCCTTACCTCTTGCGCCCATGTGCGGTTGCACAGGTTGCAGCAATTATATGTCCTCCTGTTAGGGGCCCACTCAGATGTTTCGCCCCCCCCTGAGCTGAACCCCTAGCTACGCCTGTGCTAGAACATAATGCCCCCTTGTTGGACTGTTTTTGGCTAACGTTTCCCTTTACTTCTATCTACCACTACACATCTATATAAAACATTTTCCTAGATGAGTGAGAGAGGTGAGTAGCAATTCTACCAAAATGTGTACCTTCATTTTACATCATCATCCAAATTTAAGAAATAAAAAAGTAGTTTCTTGTTGATTAATTGATGTTATCCAGCAAACCTAAGAATGATTAAAAAGCATACATTTGTACTTTCCCTAACTCCTCAAAAGGAGTCTTAACCTAGGTCCCTAATATCACCACAAAAGGAATTTTAGAATTTACTAGCTGAAGAGCCCGGCATTGCCCGGGCATAGTAACTAACTGTGGTTAGTTATAACAAATTATATTTCCCCTCACTCCTCTCATTTTCCCCCTCACTCCTCTCATTTTCCACTCACACCTCTTCATTTTCACCTCACTCCACTATTTTCCCCTCACTCCACTATTTTCCCCTCACTCCACTATTTTCCCCTCACTCCACTATTTTCCCCTCACTCCTATTTTCCCCTCACTCCTGTCATTTTCCCCTCAGTCCTCTCTTCCCCTCACTCCTCTCTTCTCCTCACTCGTGCACAGCAACTTACTGTTATGAGCACAGCGGTGTAAGCCATGAGGCTCCTCCCTTTTCCTTGATGTCATGGCTCACAGGAGCAACTCCATTCTAGACACGACGGAGCTACATGTGGCCTGTGCCTGCTGCGTACTGATACTCAGAAGGTGGCGGCCCTGATTGTAGCTGGCAGTGGGTGGGACATTGCAGCCGGTGAGTTTTGCAGGGTGTATTTTGAGGTGAATGTGTCTCTGCCCGTGTGCGCTAACAACATGGGCAGTGTGGACGGGGCTTTGCGTGTGGAGTGAGTGTGGCTATGTGGAGTGGGCAGGGCTATGTGGAGTGGACGTGGCTTGACACATACACACACATACTGTACATACACTCAGCTTTATATATATAATATATATATATATATATATTCACAACTGTATGCTCCCTCTGACCCCTTCCCAAAATCCCTCACAGAAAGGATTGTAGTCTATGGGGTCATTCCTTCCTTAGATCCCTGACATAACAATTTAACACAAATGACCATTTAATTAGAGGAGATTCTCCAGGCCATTAAATTGGGCAAATCTTCCAAGGCACTAGGACCTGACAGGTTACATAATCAATACTACAAAAATTTGCTCCTATTTTAGCCTCCAAACTCATCTCTTTCTTCAATCTCTTGCATTCTGATGGACGGTTGGGGCCCCTTTCTAAACTTGCCAATATTAATGTAATACCCAAGTACGATAAAGAACACTCTGACTGAGAAAATTATTGACCCATTTCATTAACACTGATCTTAAAGTGGTTGCCGATACCTATAATGCCTGTCATGGGGTTACTGCGACAGTGTCGAGCCAGAAGACTGCAGCGTCTGATTGCTTTTACTCCAGCACTGAGAAGAAGCACTTCTCCTTCATTTTAAATGTGTTCATTCCTTCTGGCAGAACAGGGGTTAATCAGCCATGTTGGAAAGCCCTGTGCTCACAGCTGAGCTTGGTTAGCCACTCCTTTACCCTTTATAATCTGGGCTCTGTTACAAATCCTCATCAGAGCTAGCATTTGATGCATGGCTAACGGAAGGAGAGGGGTTCCTATGAGAAGGAGAATTGGAGTTATCAGTGACTGTTGCATGGTTTGTATGCATGGTAATTCCCTATCCTTATCCATTTTGATTTATTTGCCTACCTCCACACCCTGATGCATTCCTCTGTTATATGTGAGTGAATATTTTGTATGCCTGGAGATTTCTTTTAACCCTTGTTTGTGTTGCCTTGTTTGTCGGGTTGGTGTACTACGGTGCACAGTATCGCCCATCTTCCCTGGGTTGGGGAAGAGAACAGATGGAGGACTAACTCAGGAGATAAGGCAAGGGTGAAGGCCCCGGTATAGTCGCCTTCACAAGTCACCCGACAGCTGTGTCGTGACAATGCCCATATATATTTATCCTTAAGTCCTAACCACTTTTGTAATTTACTTTATTATAACATTCACTCATTACAGGTAATACCTATATGAACTTATTTTTATACCCTACAGAAACAAATCTTCATCAGGTGATGGCACTGCTGTCAATCACACTGCATATTTCACAGTCCCTTGATGACGATTAATTTCAGAGCAGTGATAAAAGCTGTCGCGTGGCGCTACCTTGTTTGAAAAAACATGACTTCCATGGATCCAATACTTGGATGATATGAGATTACGTTCCATAGCGATCTGGTGGACCAAACAGATGTTTTCCCCTGTGCAGTTGGGACCTGGAGGAATACTCTCTCTGAATATCCCTCCCTGCTACCTAGTCTTGTCTTCTTTTTTTCTTCCTTTCGCTCTCACACCTATCCTGTTTTTTCATTTTGTTTAGTGACTTCCTATACTTCATTTAAAAAATAACTTTTATTAATGCATTATAAAATCTTAAACTGTTTGGCAAATTAGATACGTATCCAAAAGGGCCCTTATAATGTCAGGATGCAACAATTGACACTCACCACTCCATGTCAATAAACCGCAATTTCAATTCACTGATACCTGAACATTAGTGATTGGACTAAAAAATAAATACATATATGCCTTTGTGCAATAAAGTGAAAGGAAAGAAATAAGAAAAAGTGTGGATTTCACCCAACTCATATGCAGGCGGACATTCGGGTTGTATCCTCAGTCAAGACTTATTCAGTCGAGGTATGCCCTCTGCATTGACTCCTTCCCTAACAAGGTCAGTACCCAAGTGTACCTTGTGCTCAATAAATAGTCCCTCCTGACGCGTTTCTTTTTCAGTTAAGAGAAGTCATCACTTGCTGCGGGGAAAGGCACTAGATAAAAGAAGCCTGGATTGCACCAAAAAAAATATCAATAAAGTGTCTGTGTTCTAATAAAGTGCCTTGTGTCTCAAAATGTCTGAGGAGGATCACAGTGGTAGGCACACCTACAGGGTACAGAGTGCTGTCATCCTTATAATCAAAAAGTTGAGGACATCAATATAACTTTACATGATGATTATGAAGGTTGGGGGGATGTAATGGCAGCTTACAATCGTCCTGTAAGCATGTGTAGCTGTAACAAGACACCTAGCTCCACAGGTGGTCAGGCCTTTCAGTTGCAGAGTAGCCTCCAGGTTTTTGATTCGTTATAGCACCAAGGGGTATAGAGATAAATAGAACAGCTACTAGAAGTCATGTAGTAAAGCTGTGTTCGGTCTTAACGCGTAGCAAGGGCGAGCCCAGATCCGATGGTACCAGAACTGCCCTATTAACGTCCAGAAAGGAGTTATGATTTTTCATAGGTTTTGGGAGGTTTAGCTACAAACCTCCAAGGGAGGTGTGACCAAACGGGGATAAAAGCAAGTGTAAGGCTATGTGGTCTGTCTCTCTCCCTCTCTCTAATGCATGGAGTCCACTTGAAAAGGGGAGGTCACGCAGAGGAACTGGTAGCAGTCCTATCGGGTTGACTAGGTGCTGTTTCACTGGTGATAGTGAAGGGGGCCTCTCAGCCTGTCAGGCTTGTGGGCGAGTGTGGTGCCATGTCAGTGACTACGTGTGCCACATCCTCTCCCTCCCCATGTTAAACTGGAAACGTGTGGACAGGGGATGTCAGTGTAGAACTGTGCCAATCTGATCTTACGTGTCCCCAGGGAATGCAGAAAATCATGTTGGTACAAGTGGGGAAACCTTACCATGTGAACCCGCTGACGTAATATTGATGTCAGTTGGGGTAGTGACGTGCGCATCCTTCACAGTGATCCTAAGGATGATCTATCAAGATGCAGCTATTTAGAACCCCAGTAACTGGGAACACCATTCTTAATGTTGAAAGTTGAAACCTAAAAAACATAGCTAAAAATATGGTGAATTAATTTAAGCTAAATGTGCCAGCAAAGAAAATTCTGCACATGAACACAAGTGTAAAGTCATTTACAATACACTGAAACAACACAGTTATAGAACATAAGTCCTAAATAAAGCCAAAGGTATTTCAGGCTCTAAAATTGTCAACCTGTGACCGCAGGAAAGTTGGAGACGAGAGGTCCTGTACTGTACCTTAATCTAGGGAAGCCCTAGTATATCCCTAACCCCAGGGTTACCCCTGAAGGTGGAGACACCTCAGTCTCATACCTTTCTGTGCTCCTATGAAATCCTATGCAGCTCCCAGCCTTCCCCCAGGGAGGAAAGGGGCAGGAGTAAAAGATTAACACTGGCTGGACAGACAGGGGGAAACAAAGGCACAATCAAACGAAAGACACACAGGATCAAATACAAAGGAAAAATGTGTGCACAGTAAAGAGGCAGAAAAGAAACACAAAGGAACGCCAAAAGGGGAAGGTAGAGGTATTCACAACAAACTGCATACAACAATCTCAAGACGACAAGAACATCTCTCCAGAACACTTTCTTCAATGAAGCCAGGAACAGAATGAAAAGTCTATTGCTTACATGGAAAGAAGCCAGACACAGATTTAAATAATGGAAGGGTGTGGTTCCAATAAGCAGAACAGCCAATAGACCCAATAGACCACATGGAACTCTAAATCCGTTCCATGCCACAAGAAACATGTTAACTCATGAATGGCTGTGTAGATTTAAAGAGGGCTTGTGCTCAGCTAATTGTACCACATTGTAAAATGTACTACAAGTCCCATTAAAATGTGACACATTCATGAGAAAAACATAGCGCATATCTACTTCCTAAATTAAATTCAAAAGAAAACACTGGATTTCTATTTTAATCGAGATGCTGATTTAGCACAGATATTGAACAATGGTGTAACAACCCTGCTGGCATCACTGCATGGCCTCCCATCCCTCACACACCTACTTGCCCACTGCTCCAGGTCTTGCTGTGATTTCTGTCTGCTGCCAGCTCCAGGCTCTATACCTCTGGTCTCCTATCTGCTCTCTACATGTCTTCTGACTGTGTCCATAGGGGGGCGGCACCAGAACTCCAACTTATGGAGTCAGGGTGCACCTGACTGACCAATTACCATTAGCCCTCTAGTATTTAAGGCAGCCTTTGATGTACCTGGTCCAGCTAAGCCTACCAAGTCTTCCCTTTCCAGATCCGAGAGGTGCTCCAGATGGGCGAAACCATGTGAGGAAACCGCCACATCAGACCACGACCGTCTGACACCCTCCCGTTCCTCTACCTGTTAAGGCAGCTACCCAAGAGAGACTCCAGAAGGCTGAGGAGTGTGGGCTGGCAAAGCAGCAGCCCAGAACCAGCTGTAAGAAGGGCATACGGTGTCGCTGTGGTTGTGGGGAACACTCGGACGGTCTCTGTCCAAAGAAATCGAAATCCCAGAACCTTGTGCCAGCTGGAGAGGCTGCCCTTAGTGAGAGTACCCCTGCTCCACCAAAGTCTGTGACTGTTCCTGTGCCTTGTGGGAGCTTCGGCCCTGCAGATGTATTGAACCTGCAAGCCAGACGGGGTCAGTGTGTGGTTTCCGTCCAAATGCTCCAGAATCCGGCGACGTTGTTTGGTGATGGCCAAGCCCTACTGATGAACAGTCCAATATTGAAGGGACAACTACAGCTCTAAATCGGAGCGTTATATATGGAGAAGTTTGTTTTTAATGTACAGTCCAGTATGCCCATCGGTCGTTCTGAGCCGAGTACTCTACTGCCCGTTCCGGTCCGAAGACCCAGCGTGGTGCTGTATTTGGAACTACCTAGTCACCAGAGGTCTTTAGTTCCTATAATGCAAGGTCAGTCAACAGTGTTGTCACCTTCTCCACCTGATCTGCTGGTTAGTATGTCATGGTGTGCTGACGCCACTGAAGAAGAGGAAGCAGTGGCGCACTCTCCACACACCTCCTGTGACCAGTTCCTAGGAACATCCTTGTCACCTGAAAATTTTTCTTTAGACCATGAGCAGAAGATGACTCTTGTGAGGATGCCTTCTGATTCCATGTGGCAGGTGGATGAAGAAGTTGAAGCAGAAGCCTTCGTATCTCTGTTTTTTACCAACCCAAAGGAAGAGGTCCAGTCTTCATTGGATGGCAGGCAGAAGATGGACCCTATATGGGTGTCTTCGGCTTCCATTTTGCCGGCTAGTGAAGATACCAGGGCGAAGCTGCTTCCCTCTGATCCCAAGGAGGAGCCCCAGTTTTCTCGAGATAACGGACTGAAGTTGGACACAGTGAGGGTGTCTTCAGTTTTCAAGTGGCTAGCTGATGTAGAGGTCCAAACAGAAATTTCCAAGTTCCTGCTTTCTGCCTATCAAGAAGAAGAGCTCCAGGTCCTTGTGTCATCAGTATTGGGAGCTGACCTCGCCGGGCACAAAGAGACTCTGCAATCTGGCTTTCCTGATGTCACACCTACCTTGTGCTACCCGAGGGATGTCGTGATGGCTCTGACTGTGTGTACTCCTGTTCTTCTTTTACAAGTCATTCTGGCAGGCTTGAAGAAGAGGGGCTGTAAAGGGGAGGTACTGTAACAACCCTGCTGGCATCAATGCATGGCCTCCCATCCCTCACACACCTACTTGCTCACTGCTCCAGGTCATGCTGTGATTTCTGTCTGCTGCCAGCTCCAGGCTCTATACTTCTGGTCTCCTATCTGCTCTCTGCATGTCTTCTGACTGTGGATCTTATGGAGTCAGGGTGCACCTGACTGACCAATTACCATTAGCCCTCTAGTATTTAAGGCAGCCCCACCCTGTGGACTGGGCCTGTGCAATGTGTTAACTCAGTTGGTATCTTGCTACTGAGCTACCAGGTCTCAGGCCTTGCTCTGTGTTCCTCCATCTTTGGAGGCTTCACTCCTAGCTTTGTCTTGTACCTGTTTGTCCGCCCTCCAGGAGGCTGCATATCCTGGTCTCTGTGCTATTGTTCCTGACTTTGCCTTGTACCCGTTTGTCTGCCCTCCAGGAAGCTGCATATCCTGGACTCTGTGTCTTTGTCCCTGTTCCCTGTCTTGTGTCCTTACCTTGTCTGAACTCAGTCCCACCTCTGTCTCTTAGTCTCCTTATCTTTGGTCTCTTCCGTGCTGTGTCTTACCTTGTGGTCTCTCTCTCTGCCTCTTGTCCGCACTCCTGCAGTCCTGCTTCACTCCTGCAGCTGCAGAACCTCTTTCTGCAGCCCCTCTCCGCATACCTTGCGGTTCCGCTTTGCTCTGCTCCTGCCGCTGCAGAACCTCTTGCTGCAACCCCTCTCCATATAACTTGCGGTTACGCTCTGCTTTGCTCCTGCCTCTGCAGTATCTCTTGCGGCTCTATAGCCCTTCTCCTTGTGGTTCGCCTCCTGTGTGAACAGGTCTCCACCTGTTTCTCCATACACCATACCTTCCAGTCAGTTCCTGTATCTACATCTGCTGTGTGAACAGGTCTCTACCTGCCCCTCCATATACCATTCCTTCTAGCCTGTCCCAGCATCTACGGTTGCTGTGTGAACAGGGCCAGCCTGCCCTGTCTCTCATCCATGCCAGCCTGCCCTGTCTCTCGTCCGTGCCAGCCTGCCCTGTCTCTCATCCGTGCCAGCCTGCCCTGTCTCTCGTCCGTGCCAGCCTGCCCTGTCTCTCGTCAGTGCCAGCCTGCCCTGTCTCTCGTCAGTGCCAGCCTGCCCTGTCTCTCATCAGTGCCTGCCTGCCCTGTGTCTCAGCCGTGCCACCATCTCCCCAAGTGGGATCAGCAGCCACAGCCAGACACCACCCTGGAGTGGCACCTGGTAGCTGCCTGCCGTACAAGCCTGACCTCACCATCAGAGGCTCCAGTGAAGACCGAGGCAGCTGTCCTAGTCAAGCCCCTTCCAGGGTAGTCTGGTTTGTGGCACAGTGGGGCCACAACCCCCCTTGGCTCACGCCCATCAGCCAGGGAGTGAGCGTGACAAATGGTATCACGTGTAGCGAGACGTGGAGTCTTCATTGGAAACATGATTTCACCAAGCCTATTTATTTTACATCTAGGTTTAAAACATAAATGGGGATCATTCTTTTGTGCCACTCTGCATTGCACTATATGTACAGGTGTGCTCAAAAGTTTACATACCCTGGCAGAATTTTTGCTTTATTGGCCTTTTTTCAGAGAATATGAATGATAACACCAAAACTTTTTCTCCACTCATGGTTAGTGGTTGGGTGAAGCCATTTATTGTCAAACTACTGTGTTTTCTCTTTTTAAGTCATAATGACAACCCAAAACATCCAAATGACCCTGATCAAAATTTCACATACCCTGGTGATTTTGGCCTGATAACATGCACAGAAGTTGATACAAATGGGTTTGAATGGCTACTTAAGGTAACATCCTCACCTGAGACCTGTTTGCTTGTAGTCAGTGTATGTGCATAAAAACCGAGTACGTTTCTGGGATCCAGACAGTCTCTTGCATCTTTCATCCAGCCACTGACATTTCTGGCTTGTGAGTCATGGGGAAAGCAAAAGAATTGTCAATGGATCTACAGGAAAAGGTAGATGAACTGTATAAAACAGAAAAGGGATACAAAAAGATATCCAAGGAATTGATAATGCCAGTCAGGAGTGTTCAAACTGTGATTAACAAATGGAAAATCAGGGGCTCTGTAAAAACAAAACCACGGTCAGGTAGACCAACAAAAATTTTGTCCACAACTGCCAGAAAAATTGTTCAGGATGCAAAGAAAAAGCCACAAATAACATCAGCTGAAATAATAGACTCTGTATGAAAATTAGTGGTGTGGCTGTTTCAAGATGCACAATAAGGAGGCACTTGAAGAAAAATGGGCTGCATGGTCAAGTCGCCAGAAGAAAGCCATTACTGCGCAAATGCCATAAAGTATCTTGCCTAAAATATGCAAAACAGCACAGAAACAAGGCTCAAAACTTCTGTAACAAGGTAATTTGGAGTGATGAAATCAAAATTAAACTTTTTGGCAACAACCATAAACGTTCCATTTGGAGAGAGGTCAACAAGGCCTATGATGAAAGGAACATCATTCCTACTGTAAAGTACGGAGGTGGATCGCTGATGTTTTGGGGATGTATGAGCTTCAAAGGCACAGGAAACTTGGTCAAAGTTGAAGGAAAGATGAAAGCAGCATGTTATCAGCAAATACTGGAGGCAAATTTGCAATCATTAGCCTGGAAGCTGCGCATGAGACGTACTTAGACGTTCCAACATGACAAAGATCCAAAACACAAGCCAAATCAACCTGTCATTGGCTACAGCAGAACAAAGTGAAGGTTCTGGAGTGGCCATCTCAGTCTTCTGACCTCAATATCATCTGAAGCGCGCAGTTCATGCTAGACAGCCCAGGAATTTACAGGAACTGGAGGCTTTTTGCCAAGAAGAGTGGGCAGCTTTACCATCTGAGAAAATAAAGAACCTCATCCATAACTACCACAAAAGACTTCAAGCTGTCATTTATGTTAGACGGGGGCTATACACGGCATTAAGAAATAGGGTATGTGAACTTTTGATCAGGGTCATTTGGATGTTTTGAGTTGTCATTATGATTTAAAAAGAGAAAACAGTAGTTGGACAATTAATGGCTTCACCCAACCACTAACCATGAATGGAGAAAAAGTTTTGGTGTTATCATTCATATTCTCTGAAAAAAGGCCAAGAAAGCAAAAATTCTGCCGAGGTATGTAAACTTTTGAGCACAGCTGTAAAAATGAAAATAAATCAAGTGAAAATAGATCACACACAACTGGGAAAACTTGTAACAATGCATTTACAAATTGCAATGCAACATGTTATCGGCTTTATTAACTGCAGCACTACTAGAAAATTAAAAAACGTATTTCAGGACATACTTATAAATCTCAAGCACAAAATAAAGTTTCGCAATGCTAACTGTCAGGGACAACCAGGCATTTTTGGGAAACTCATTTTGGAGATTTAATCAATTTTCAAGTAAGGCTATATAGACATTGCATTTTTTGCCACACATAAGTGGCGCTGTCGAGACTTCAAGAAGGCAGACGCTGCCAGAGGCCAAACAGAGCACACAGTGACTCCGCCTACCTCATTAAAGTAAATGACCCAGTGTGTTTTTTGCCTGAATCTTGTTTTTCAGGGTTTAATGGGAATCTGTCAGTAGATTTTTTTCTATGCAATCTGAGGACAGCATGATGTAGGGGCTGAGACACTGATTTCAAGGATACATCACTTATTAGGCTGTGTGTTGTTGTTTCTATTCAAGAATGTTTTATCCTGTGATGTGGGCTGGGTTGGCTTTCTGAGCTCTGCTAAATGCTACTGTAAGAGGATGAGTAAACATGGGGGTGCCTTTTCTGCTTCGGGTCTGGAACCATTGGGGCTGTCACCCATGTTGCAGGGGGAAGCTCATTAGAAAAGGACTGGGGTTTCATGAAGTCTGAAGGGGCGGAGCCGATGTAAGCTGCGCTGCGCGCGGGAGGACAGAGGGATGTGTGACCAGAGGGCTGTGTGGAGAGACATGTGCAGGTCTGATGGAAGAGACTGAGCACCCGTGTAGATCAGGCCCATCAGTCAGGGCCTTGAAACAGTTACCTATTGTAATGAGACAACGGAGTGTCCATGCCCCGTCACCCGTCCCGGCTACTAGCTATGCTGCTCAGCAAGCTGTGACATGTGCGCCGCATGTAGATAGACGACCAGGCCAGAACCTTGTGAGCACAGGCCAGAACCTTGTGAGCAGACACCCGGACATACCGCGGAGAAAGGATTTGTTCCGTCAGTTCCTTACCTGGACTAAGTACTGTGCTAGATACTTTTGAGCACGGGAATCATCCCCTCTCCTCAGAGACTGCATCGAGACGACACGTGCCGCTGGTGTCGGTAACACCGTTGGATTCCCGCCTGCTAGAGACTTCATCAAGACGTGCAGCGCCGCTGTTGACGGTGCCACCGTTGGAACCCTGAGGTGCCGCATACCAGAGGATCACAGTTTGTTAAGTCATATTACTTTTATTCTGAACTTCCGTCGCCCTTACCTCGCCTACCCTTTCATTCACCCAGTTCTGCCCCATTTCCCGTCATTTCACCTGCAACCCTTTACTCCCTGCGTGGAGATTATTGTTTGTTACATTATATCTGTTAACTCTTGATCTGCCTCCTGTCCGTGGTGACATCCCGCATTCCTGTGATATCTACAATACATCTAAAAATCCTGACAGTGTCACAACTGCTGCACCAATAAATGCAATATGAACATAGCCTTATAGGGATAGAAAGTGTTAATAGGCCAAAAAGAGGTGGTGATTGCCAGTTTACTTTTCTACTTAAGATGGCAGATCTTTGATATGGAGTCACGTGCACTAGCGGGTTTAAATTTTAGAACTGAACAAAAGTGCTGTGGGCCACAACCAGCCCTTTGGCTCTTCCAGTGTGGCCCCTGGACCGAGATCACTGAAAGGCTGAAATAGTAGCCCAAGGGCTGCATCATGCTCTTCCCCACAGCCTATGCGCCACCACTCACTGCCACCGCTATCCATATCCTCGGGATATAAACAGCGGTGAATACATTAGTTGAAGAGGGGCTGCCGTCTCCTTCTACCAATCAGCGTGTGAGACAGCAGACGAGATGACGTCACATTATCGTGTTTGCTTTATGGAGATTCAGTGCACTGGAGATCGGAGAAGAGTGCCAGGGGAATGGGAGCGAGGTGAGTATGTTTTTTTTTCATGTGTATGGAATGTTTGAATGTATATAGGAGGCTATGTAGGGGTCTTACACTGTATGTAGGAGGCTATGCAGGGGCTCATACTATATAAAGAGTTACTGTGTGGGGGCTAACACTGTATATATGAGGCTATGTGGGGGCTCATACTGTATATAGGGGCTATGTAAGGGTGTATATTGTATATAGGAAGCTATGCAGGGGCACATATTGTATATAGAGAGGCTATGTGAGGGCTCATATTGTATATAGAGGCTATGTGGGGGCTTATACTGTGCATAGGAAGCTATGTAGGTGCTCACACTATATAGAGAGGCTATGTGGACGCTTATACTGTTTATAGGAGGCTATGTGGGAGCTCACACTGTTTATTGGAGGCTATGTGGAGGCTCATACTGTATATGGGTGGCTATATATAGGAGGATATGTGTAGGCACACACTGTATAAAGGAGGCTTTGTAGGGGTCTATATGGGGGCTCACACTGTATATAGGGGCTATGTGGAGGCTCATACTGTATATAGGAGGCTATATATAGGAGGATATGTGTAGGCTCACACTGTATAAAAGAGGCTATGTAGGGGTCTATGTGAGGGCTCACACTGTATATAGGGACTATGTGGGAGCTCACACTGTATATAGGAGGCTATGTGGGGGCTCACACTATATATTGGAGGCTATGTGGAGGCTCACACTATATATAGAAGGCTAAATATAGGAGGATATGTGTAGGCTCACACTGTATAAAGGAGGCTACGTAGGGGTCTATGTGAGGGCTCACACTGTATATAAGGGGCTATGTGAGAGCTCTCATTTTATATAGGAGGCTAATTGGAGGCTCACACAGTATATATGAGGCTATGTGGATGCTCAATGTATATAGTGGGCTCATATTGTATATAGGGAGTCTATTTGGGGTCTCATACTGTACATATGGGTTATGTAGGGTCTCATACTGTATATAGAGAAACTGTGTGAGGGATCACACTGTATTTAAGGGGCTAAGTGGGGCTCATACTGTATATAGGGGGCTATTTGGGGGGCTCATACTGTATGTGGAGGAATGTGTGTGGGCTCTAATGGTATATAGGGCCAGTGTCTGGGCTTATACATCATATAGTGGGCTGTGTACGGGCTCATACGGATATAGGGGGGAAATTAGCATACTTAATTCTGCTTAATATTAAGTGATATAATTATTTCATATTAATATCAATTGTAATTAATATGTTAATATTAATATTATGTAGAATTACCGTATAAACTCATGTATAAGCTGACACGTGTATAAGCCGACCCCCCTAATTTTGCCACAAAAAATTGTGAAAACTTATTGACTCGTGTATAAGCCTAGGGTGGAAAATGCAGAAGCTACTGGTAAATTTTCAAAAATAAAAATAGATACCAATAAAAGTAAAATAATTGAGACATCAGTAAGTTAAAGGTTTTTGAATATCCATATTGAATAAGGAGCCCTATATAATGCTCCATACAGTTCATGGTGGCCCCATAAGATGCTCCATACAAAATACTTCCCATATAACGCTGCATAAAGGTTAATAATGGGCCCATAAGATGCTCCATAGAATAATATGCCCCATATGCTGCTCCATAAAGGTTATGGCCCCATAAAATGCTCCGTAGATTATGCCCCATAAGATGCTCCGTAGAATATGCCCCATATGATGCTCCATAGATTATGCCCCCATAAGATGCTCCATAGATTATGCCCCCATAAAATGCTCCATATATTTTATGCCCCATATGATGCTCCATAGATTATGCCCCCCATAAGATGCTCCGTAGATTATGCCCCATATGATGCTCCATAGATTATGCCCCCATAAGATGCTCCATAGATTATGCCCCATAAAATGCTCCATATTTTATTGCCCCATATGATGCTCCATAGATTATGCCCCCCATAAGATGCTCCATAGATTATGCCCCCATAAGATGCTCCATAGATTATGCCCCCATAAGATGCTCCATAGATTATGCCCCCATATGATGCTCCACAGATTATGCCCCATAAGATGCTCCATAGATTATGCCCCATAAAATGCTCCATAGAATAGGCCCCATATGCTGCCGCTGCCATTGAAAAAAAAAATGACATACTCACCTCTCGTCGCTGGGGGACGGGTGCCGGTGTCCTGAGCAGGCGAGGACACCGGCGCGCTATGGGGGATAGGTGGCGATGTCACTGCTGGCTCAGGGCCTCGGCACCTGAGATATTCACCTGTCCCCGGTCCACCGCTGCGCGCTGCTGTCTTCCGGGTCCTCTGTCAGTGAATGCTCAGGCAGAGGGCGCGGCGTGCACTAACTACGTCATCGTGCCCTCTGACCTGAACGTCACAGCCAGAGGATGCAGAGGATAAAGCGGAGCGCAGTGGTCGACCGGGAACAGGTGAATATCGCATATACTTACCCCCTCTCGGAGCGTCTCTGCAGCCCCCCTGCTTCTGAAGGAAGGAGCCTGAGATCGTGGGAGAAGTAGGGGGACTGCAGAGACGCGCCGGGGGGTGAGCATGATCTGACACCCCCACTCCCCCGCAGACCCCCTGGGGTATATGACTCACGTATAAGCTAAGAGGGGGACTTTCAGCCTTAAAAAATGGGCTGAAAATCTCGGCTTATACGCGAGTATATACAGTAATTTCAGCTTACTTGTTTGGCCCTCCACAACAGTCACGGCATTTCATGTGGCCCCTTGGGAAATGTAGTTGCTCACACCTGTATTCATATTGATGGGAACATATTACATATATTCATATTATGAAATATATGATTTACTAATTCAGTATTTTCCCCTCTTTCTCAGAATTATTTGTTACATGTTTTCTCTCCTTTGACCTTTTGACCACTTCCTTTTTTAGATATCTCATGGTATAAAAACAGTTGGTTACTACTTTGAAATAGGCTAGGATTAAAAACCCTTAAAAGGTATAAACCATTTCACCTTATATGTATTTTTAATTCTTGTTTTCCCATTTTTTGCTGCACTATGATGTCTTTTCACAATGGATTTTAATCATTTTTTTTGTTTCATCGTTCCTGGGTAACAATTAATCAACAAGAAACTGTTACTTATCTAGAAACCAGCTGAGATTTTTTTTTATCTGAGGATTCTATTAAAGATTCACTGAATCCGCAAGATAAGGAGAGCTTAAATGAGCTGATAAGTTGGTCACATTTTTTCATCTTGTTTATGTAAGAAATGTACAACAATTACAAGAATTTGGAGGAAGAGATACATAATTCCTTTGATAAATTATATTCTAGCTGCACAGTAGACATAGTTAATTGCATGGCCACATCTGGCAATCCGGCTGAAGGTTTGCCCGCCTGTGAAGAGCCGATGACTGCACAATTTTATTTCACAATCATGTGTGCGGAGCTCCAGCCACTTGGCTAGCTGAACCACAATGTTGCGTTCATATATTGCAGTCAAGGTGCATTTTTTTGTCACAATCATTTGTTTGGCAAAAGAAGAATAGTTTTGTTGCGATTTTCACAAATAGGGCTTCTTTCCACTTGCGAGAAATACGTCCGATTACTCGCATGTAAAAGCCCAGCTCTGGGGCCGGCACTCGGGAGTGGAGTGTGCGGCTGCATGTAGATCTATGCAGCTGCTCGCTCCACTCCCGAATGCCGGCCCCAGAGCTGGGCTTTTACATGCGAGTATCGGACGTATTTCTCGCAAGTGGAAAGGAGCCCATAGTGACAATTTTACCATGATCGCAGCAAAGAACGCACTGTGTCTGCGATGTCTGAATGTAGCCAAAAGTGCCGCAATTAGATTATTTAGTTTTGATCTGAATGCTCTCCTCATCACACCTGTCATAGCGGCCTTCTAAGATAACATTACATTTTTTAACGAATACTCTAGCAGGTAAACATATATGAACTAAATTTTCCACGCACACACAATGACCAGGACAGATTTTTATCCACTAGGAGCCAACGATGAAGATTCCTATGGAAATCATTGTAGGCAGAAATCTTGAAAACTGAAAAGAATTGATATGGAAAGTATATTGGAAAATTATAGAACTGTTTGATATACAGTCATGGCCAAAATGACACAAATATTAATTTTTACAAAGTCTACTGCTTCACTTTTTCTAATGGCAATTTGCATATACTCCAGAATGTTATAAAGAGTGATCAGCTTCACAGCAATTACTTGCAAAGTCAATATTTGGCTAGAAAATGAACTTTATCCCCCAAAACACATTTCAACATCATTGCAGCCCTGCCTTAAAAGGACCAGCTAACCTCTTTTCAGTGATTGCTCCATTAACACAGGTGTGGGTGTTGATGAGGACATGGCTGGAGATCAATCTGTCATGATTAAGTAAGAATGAGACCACTGGACACTTTAAAAGGAGGCTGGTGCTTGGCATCATTGTTTCTCTTCTGTTAACCATGGTTATCTCTAAAGAAACACGTGCAGTCATCATTGCAATGCACAAAAATGGCCTAACAGGGAAGAGTATCGCAGCTAGAAAGATTGCACCTCAGTCAACAATCTATTGCATCATCAAGAACTTCAAGGAGAGAGGTTCCATTGTTGCCAAAAAGGCTCCAGGGCGCCCAAGAAAGACCAGCAAGCGCCAGGACCGTCTCTTAAAAGTGTTTCAGCTGCGGGATCGGGCTACCAGCAGTGCAGAGCTTGCTCAGGAATGGCAGCAGGCAGGTGTGAGTTGAGTGCATCTGCACGCACTGTGAGGCGGAGACTCTTGGAGCAAGGCCTGGTCTCAAGGAGGGCAGCAAAGAAGCCACTTCTCTCCAGAAAAAACATCATGGGCAGACTGATATTCTGCAAAAGGTATAGACAGTGGACTGCTGAGGACTGGGGTAAAGTTATTTTCTCTGATGAATCCCCTTTTCGATTGTTTGGGACATCAGGAAAACGCCTCATTCGGAGAAGACAAGGTGAGCACTACCACCAGTCTTGTCTCATGCCAACTGTTAAGCATCCTGAAACCATTCATGTGTGGGGTTGCTTCTCAGCCAAGGGAATCGGCTCTCTCACAGTCTTGCCTAAAAACACAGCCATGAATAAAGAATGGTACCAGAATGTCCTCCAAGAGCAACTTCTCCCAACCCTCCAAGAGCAGTTTGGCGATCAACAATGCCTTTTCCAGCATGATGGAGCACCTTGCCATAAAGCAAAGGTGATAACTAAATGGCTCAGGAAACAAAACATAGAGATTTTGGGTCCATGGCCTGGAAACTCCCCTGATCTTAATCCCATTGAGAACTTGTGGTCAATCATCAAGAGACGGGTGGACAAACAAAAACCTAAAAATTCTGACAAAATGAAAGCATTGATTGTGCAAGAATGGACTGCTATCAGTCAGGATTTGGTCCAGAAGTTGATTGAGAGCATGCCAGGGAGAATTGCAGAGGTCCTGAAGAAGAAGGGTCAACACTGCAAATATTGACTTGCTGCATTAACTCATTCTAACTGTCAATATAAGCTTTTGTTATTCATATGTTTGCAATTATTATATTTCTGTCTGTGATAAAAACATCTGTCAAACACACACATAAAAACCAGAGGGCAGCAGATCATGTGAAAATATAATATTTGTGTCATTCTCAAAACTTTTGGCCATAACTGTACAAAGAATAACATTTACTTACGGAAAATAAAATATACCTTTAAATTGCTGACCAATATATTTTTAGTGCTGCGTTTGTGGGCGTTTCATTGCTAAATCATCATCTTCGTAGGCACAAAACGTACATCGGGATGTGTTAAAATGTATATATTCAACCCCCGGAAATCCCCTATAATGTTGACTCTTAAGAAAGGGAATTATTACAATTATTTCCATATACATTCATATTCTACTGTATTCTAGAATACATGACTGTCATTCTCCTTCAATTTAGGAATAATGTAAGTGTCATAGAAAAATTTAAATCAATAAGACATCTCCAGAAGGAAGCAGCATCTCACATTCAACATATGGAGAATTGAGAAAAACTAATTAAGACATAGGAAAAGCTAACAATTCAAGCTTCTTTTGAGGCCAGGACTCCCAGCAGTGTACAGGTAATTAAACACAAAAGGTCTTCTCTGGGAACCAGATACCAAAAGATGCTTTCCCAGTCACAGAGCTTCCTTTCAAACAGCACAGATTGTAGAAAGCCCGGCTTGGGTGTCCAGATAGGAATATTGGGATTTGTATCGATCAGTTATTTATGTGATATAGATTTTCAACAGCGTAGCAAAGGGACGAACAGAACATATTCACTCACAGTGCCGTGGGGCCACTAAACAACCTCCAATTTGATATCGGGACAATAGATGACCAGGTTATATTTGGTTTCTCTGTAAAGGTAAAATCACAATAGAAAATATGATGCATATCTAACGCCTGGGACCTTCAGAGGCTAAGATATCTTGTAAGTTGGGGATCTCATAAAATTCTAACAAGCCCAGCACATCCCACAATCCGCACCCACATGAGTTCATCACGGGGAGGTGTGTGGACGTACGTTAGAGACAATAAAAAGCAAAAACTGGGTTTGGGTCTTGGTCAGTTCAGGAATGTACAACTTGCTGTGGTTCTGTCCATTTTCCCAATCGGAGCACTTCACTCTGCTAAGCTCTGAGCCAGGGGCGGACACTGACAGCTTAGGGCCCCTGTGCAAGAATTGTGTCTGGGCCCCTCTCCTTCTATGGTGACAAAGCTACATATATATGTATATATATTACATAGTATCCTTTATTATGTATATTGCCATCCCTTACTATACAGTGCCCTCTCTTGTTATGTACAGCACCGTCCCTTACATAATGGATTATATAGAGCCCTGTTTTTTCATTACATACCGTCCTGTCTTGTTAGCTGTATAATGCAATGATGGCTGATGGAGCATGGGAAAGCTTCTTTTCTAATGGAGGAGCTGATGGACTGGTAGTCTGGTCACCTGCTCCTCCATCAGCAGTCATTTTATATCTAACATGAGAGGGGACTATGTAATAAAAGAGGGCGCTGTTAATAACAAAGATAACAAGAATACACTATGTAAGAGACAGCACTGTACATAACAGCAGAGGAAACGATATAAAAAGGGACGGCATCATAAAAAGTGACTACACTATATGCTGAGGGATGCGCTATACATAATAAGCGAGTACACTTATACTAAGGGACTATGTTAGACATAATAAGCGATAATAACGTCTTCTTCCACCTCCCCCTGTTCCTAAATCCATTATAAATCCCCTTCCTCCCATCCCAATCCCCCACGCCCCTCATTGTCCTCCTCCCCCGCATCCCATTATTGTCCTCTCCCCCACCCCAATCATTGCCCTCTTCACCACCTCCATCATTCCTTTCTCTACCACCATCATTTCCTCCTCCCCACCATTGCTCTTTCTACCAACATTGTCTTTTTCCCCACCTCCCCATCATTGCCCATTCCACCACCTCCATCATTGCTTTCTCCCCCACCACCCCGATCATTGCCCTTTCCACTACATCCATCATTGCTTTCTCCCCACCCTCATCATTGCCTTCTCCCCAACATCCCCATCATTGCCCTTTCAACCAACATTGTCTTTTTCCCCACCACCCCATCATTGCCCATTCCACCACCTCCATCATTGCTATCTCCCCCACCACCACCATCATTGCCCTTTCCACCACCTCCATCATTGCTTTCTCCCCCACCCTCATCATTGCCTCCTTCCCCACCACCCCATCATTGCCCATTCCACCATCTCCATCATTTCCTCCTCCCTCACCACCCTATCATTGTCTTTTCAACTGCCACCATCATTGCTTTCTCCCCACCACCCCATCATTGCCTTCTCCCCTATCACTGCCATCTCCACCTACACACACAGCACCATTCACCTCTCTGCACGTTCCCCCGCAGCGACATACACACCACCTCTCTGCACCTCTCCACACGCTCTCCCGCAGCATCACCATCGACACACACACACACACACACACCACCTCTCCGCACCTCTCACCTCTCCGCATGCTCTCCCGCAGCATCACCATCGCCGGTAGCTTCCTTTCTCTGGCACAGCCGCGGCGCTGAATGATGACATCATCCAGCCGCGCTGCTGACTGTGTGAGAGACCGGAAGCGTCGCCAAGGAGCAGGACGGACCACTGCAGCTCCGCTGCCATTTTCTCTTGCAGGCAGCGGAGCTGCAGGGATCTCTCCCTGCCGGCCGCACATAAGGGTAATCTGGTCAGGGGCCCATCGGAGCCTCGGGACAGATAACAGGGCCAGACTGCCTCATTATTTGCCGTCCTGCAGGGGCCCCACTCCACCTCCGGGCCCCGGTGCAGCTGCACCGGCTGCACATGCGGTATGTCCGCCCCTGCTCTGAGCCATATCCGTGACATCAGGATTAGTAAGTTTCTTTTGTTATTCCTTTAAATTTTAGGTAATTGTACATATCTTATTGTTTTGTTACCATTTTGTAACATCTCTGTATATTTTTATAAAGGCTGCCTGTCTTTCTGCAAGAAATATAAAATTGAATATCTCTGTTCCTCTTGCTCAGTAAATCGCAGCCTTGAAGCTAGTGGTTCTTCATGTTCTTGCGGAGATGGCAGTGACAGCTTTGGAATCGGAGATGTATATACCATACGCTCACTGTCAGTTCCCTAATAGCCAGCCTAGTAGTGGAAGCAGCCGCGGCCTCGTCCAACACTCGTCAGACAATTGCGTGATTGTCCTGACGATTGGAGGCAATGGAGTTGCGTTTCCTTGACAACCGGTGGCCGCGGTGGGATGTGTGGGATCTCTCTGATGTCATCTGCAACAAAGTGGTAAAAGAGGTGGATCTGTGCGACCCCCCGGCTGTGTTTCCTTGACAGTAAGGTTTAAATATGATTCCAAGCCGAAAGTATAATGCTGCTGGATGAA
Source organism: Oophaga sylvatica (assembly GCA_033576555.1). Classification (NCBI taxonomy): domain Eukaryota; kingdom Metazoa; phylum Chordata; class Amphibia; order Anura; family Dendrobatidae; genus Oophaga; species Oophaga sylvatica. The sequence continues at coordinate 781,250,678 of JARQOD010000001.1, read as the reverse complement.
AAATCAAACCTGCAGCTATGGCAATGAGCTGAACAACATGCACAATGACAGCTGACATGACTACATCTATTAGTAAGTACCTCCGATAGAGATAAGGGACTTTATTAGTGAGTGTGTGTCACCTCACCCTATATATTGAGACATGGGGTCTATGTTTTTCTATTAGTCACCCTCTGATTAACCATCAGGGGGTAAATTGTGTTTAATTCGTCTGTATTATATCTAGGATTATTGAATAAGGTTTAGTTTTATCCTTTTGTCAGTGAGTTATTAGTAAGTACGGCAATAAGGACGTATTGTACAAGATTATTGGTCCAGAGTTCAGAAGTAAGAAAAATAATCTCCAATTCATTTATACTTTGTAGCTTAAGTTTGCATCATTGAATAATTATGTCCATGTTTATTATATACAGTAAGTATTCAATTCTGGCATCTTCAGAGGATCAGTACACAGAGAATTGTGGGTAAAAACAGCATCAGCAGAAAAAAAACACTCAGAGTTAATTGTCCTAGTATTCCACTCCTTAATGCAGAACCATGCTTTAGAAGGGGAGCGTCATTTGCATTGACATTACATGCATATAGACATAGTAAATAAGGAGCTCAAGTGAATTCAGAATAAACGGGGTTACAGAACGGGCTGCATAGCTGCATACATAACAAGTGTTATAATAGCGTCCACTGCGTCCAAGGCTTGGCCACACTCACGTCTATAGCAGGAGAGGATGTGTATTCATTAGAGGGGCAGCTTGAAGAGGTTCTATAAGTAAAACAGGGCTGAAATAACTGAACACTAGACATGCTCTAACTTACTAATGCATGTCATGTTAAAATGTGGTTCCTTGGTGTTGGTTTTGATCTCTATGTACAGAAGATGTCAAACCTCTATAGATATTGGGATTAGTGAGATATTTGCCACCTACTCAATTATTCAAAATTTCTAGTTAAAAAAGGAATCTGTCATCAGGTTTTGTTATGTAATCTGAAAGCAGCATGATGTAGGTTCAAAGACCCTGATTACAGGGATGTGTCACTCACTGGGCTGCATTTTGATGTTTAAATACAATCAGTGTTTTATCAGCAGGAAATCATCACTATAGGATAAGCCGCCTCATGCCTTCTGGTCCAAGAATGCCCCCACCATGGACTAGCAGTTTTCTGTCAATATACAATGTATATAGAAAGCTGCCAATCAGTGGTGTGGATGGGGTTACACAGAGCTCAGCATTTAGAGCTCTGCTAAAACTGCCGCAGAGTAAACTGTGAATCTGTTAAAAACGCTGCACCAAGTAAACTACTGTAAGTGATACATTGCTGGAATCAAGGTCTAAGCTCTTAACTCATGCTGCTGTCAGATTACACTGTAAATCTGCTGTCAGATTCCTTGTAATATGATTTTTTTCCTCTGCTAGCTATTAAAGGGGGTTATCTAACATATTGATAACCTTTCATCAATATCAGATCAGGAGGGAATGGGGGGTCTGAGTGGTGTAACGTGAAGCTATGTGGCCACAATGAAAAATCTCCAAAAGGGTACATAACTATGACAGGTCTTTAAAAGGAATCTGTCATCAGGTTTACGCTACTGAGAGTATAATGTAGGATAAGAAATCTTAATCCCTTTATGACCTTGGCCGTATAGGTATGTCCAAAGTTGCCTCACTCCCTTTGAGGCAGGGTCTGGCGGTGAGCCCGCAACTTTTCCGGCACATGTCAGCTAATTTCATCAGCTGTCATGTGACCCTAACAGCCGAGAGTGGAATCGTAATCCACCAATGGCTGTTAACATGTTAAAGGTCGCTGTCAAGTTCTGACAGCAGCATTTAACATGCTGGCGCTGGAAAACGTCATAAACTTGCCCATGTCACGTGACATGGTGCCCCTGTCACATGACTGCAAGTTGCTGATCGGTTGGCATGACAACCTGGAGTCTGCAGGAGACACCTGTGATTACCATCACTCACATGCCCCCAATGGAAGAAGCCAGTTTTGTTGAAACGACGCTGTCGGGGTGTTGACTGCGGTACCATAAGCCGGGTGCACACTGATGTAAGTACATTTTGAATCATGTGATTGCTCTGCAGTATTTTCTTAATCCAACCGCGGCTGTTAACTTATTAAAACCTGCCATCAAATCAGCCATCACGTGTGGGGAAAAATGAGGGCTCATCAAAGTCAGGGAGCCAGCATGTGACGTACTAGTTCTCAGCGCAGAATAATGTACTGTAGAGACCGAGATCTTCATTACAGTGATGTGTTACTTACTGGGCTGCTTGCTGTATTTCTAAAAAAAAAAATCACAGTTTTATCAGTCAGGATATCACTAGAGCACTATATATTAGTGTTACCTTTCATTGTAATCCTGTCTGTTATGATAAAGAGATAACAACTGAATAGTAATCTCTACAAAACAGGAAGTGTCAGGCTACTATTAGGCCAAAGTGAAAGTTGCAAGATTTCAGGAGTTTTCTTTAATATAGATAAAACTATGTGCTATGTGTATGATAGATGAAGAGGAAAGAACATTGAATAAATACTGGACCTACTATACTAAATAACACCACTTTATAGGACTAAAAAGGCTCCATTGACATTCTGCTATTGTGTTCTATTATTGGAGCATGACAAACATAAAATACGGTATTATTGGATCTGTTTATGATAGAAACCAAAATCTCGAAGACCCTTTGACTATAATTAGATCTGCTGCATTTCTGACACAATTTTGCCATTTAACATATAAAATAGATGTCTGTTTTATGTCATTATTAGACACTAAAGAAGTTAAAATACAGCAACTTATTTATTATTACGCTTTTCTTATATAGCGCTATCATATTCCACAGTGCTTTATATACATTACCATCACTGTGCCCTATGGGGCTCACAATCTACATTCCCTATCAGTATGTCTTTGGACTGAGGGAGGAAACCGGAGAACCTTGGATAAACCCACACAAACACGTGGAGAACATACAAACTCTTTGCAGATGTTCCCTTGGCGGGATTTGAACCCAGGAGCCCAGCGCTGCAAGGCTGCAATGCTAACCACTGAGCCACAGTGCTGCACCATAGGTTAAAATAAAAAATAAGTTTGAAAAGATTGCATCTAACTAGTATACAAGTAAAAAGAGGACAATATATAACTTATTAGCAGCTAGTTTAACTGCTTTTGACAATCACAATTTCTCTAGAACAAAAGTATACCGTGACATGTAAAAGTTTGGGCACTCTGCTGTTATTGTGAACAGTTAAGTAAGTTGCTGATGAAATGATTTCTAAAAGGCTTAAAGTAAAAAAATTTCACACGTACAGTCATGGCCAAAAGTTTTGAGAATGACACAAATATTAATTTTTAGTCTACTGCTTCACTTTTTCTAATGGCAATTTGCATATACTCCAGAATGTTATAAAGAGTGATCAGCTTAACAGCAATTACTTGCAAAGTCAATATTTGGCTAGAAAATGAACTTTATCCCTCAAAACACATTTCAACATCATTGCAGCCCTGCCTTAAAAGGACCAGCTAACCCCTTTTCAGTGATTGCTCCATTAACACAGGTATGGGTGTTGATGAGGACATGGCTGGAGATCAATCTGTCATGATTAAGTAAGAATGATACCACTAGACACTTTAAAAGGAGGCTGGTGCTTGGAATCATTGTTTCTCTTCTGTTAACCATGGTTATCTCTAAAGAAACACGTGAAGTCATCATTGCAATGCACAAAAATGGCCTAACAGGGAAGAGTATCGCAGCTAGAAAGATTGCACCTCAGTCAACAATCTATCGCATCATCAAGAACTTCAAGGAGAGAGGTTCCATTGTTGCCAAAAAGGCTCCAGGGCGCCCAAGAAAGACCAGCAAGCACCAGGACCGTCTCTTAAAAGTGTTTCAGCTGCGGGATCGGGCTACCAGCAGTGCAGAGCTTGCTCAGGAATAGCAGCAGGCAGGTGTGAGTGCATCTGCATGCACTGTGAGGCGGAGACTCTTGGAGCAAGGCCTGGTCTCAAGGAGGGCAGCAAAGAAGCCACTTCTCTCCAGAAAAAACATCATGGACAGACTGATATTCTGCAAAAGGTACAGGCAGTGGACTGCTGAGGACTGGGGTAAAGTTATTTTCTCTGATGAATCCCCTTTTCGATTGTTTGGGACATCAGGAAAACGCCTCATTCGGAGAAGACAAGGTGAGTGCTACCACCAGTCTTGTCTCATGCCAACTGTTAAGCATCCTGAAACCATTCATGTGTGGGGTTGCTTCTCAGCCAAGGGAATCGGCTCTCTCACAGTCTTGCCTAAAAACACAGCCATGAATAAAGAATGGTACCAGAATGTTCTCCAAGAGCAACTTCTCCCAACCCTCCAAGAGCAGTTTGGCGATCAACAATGCCTTTTCCAGCATGATGGAGCACCTTGCCATAAAGCAAAGGTGATAACTAAATGGCTCAGGGAACAAAGCATAGAGATTTTGGGTCCATGGCCTGGAAACTCCCCTGATCTTAATCCCATTGAGAACTTGTGGTCAATCATCAAGAGACGGGTGGACAAACAAAAACCTAAAATTCTGACAAAATGAAAGCATTGATTGTGCAAGAATGGACTGCTATCAGTCAGGATTTGGTCCAGAAGTTGATTGAGAGCATGCCAGGGAGAATTGCAGAGGTCCTGAAGAAGAAGGGTCAACACTGCAAATATTGACTTGCTGCATTAACTCATTCTAACTGTCAATATAATCTTTTGTTACTCATATGTTTGCAATTATTATATTTCTGTCTGTGATAAAAACATCTGTCAAACACACATAAAAACCAGAGGGCAGCAGATCATGTGAAAATATAATATTTGTGTCATTCTCAAAACTTTTGGCTATGACTGTACACAGTGGGTCTGGAAAGTATTCAGACTCCTTTAAATTTTTCACTATTTGTTTCATTGCAGCCATTTGGTAAATTCAAAAAAGTTCATTTTTTTCTCATTAATGTACACTCTGCACCCCATCTTGACTGGAAAAAAAACAGAAATGTAGAAATTTTTGCAAATTTATTAAAAAAGAAAAACTGAAATATCACATGTCATAAGTATTCAGACCCTTTGCTCAGACACTCATATTTAAGTCACATGCTGTCCATTTCCTTGTGATCCTCCTTGAGATGGTTCTACTCCTTCATTGGAGTCCAAATGTGTTTAATTAAACTGATAAGACTTGATTTTTAAAGGCACACACCTGTCTATATAAGACCTCATAGCTCACAGTGCATGTCAGACCAAATGAGAATCATGAGGTCAAAGGAACTGGCCAAGGAGCTCAGACAGAATTGTGGCAAGGCACACATCTGGCCAAGGTTAGAAAAAAATTTCTGTTGAACTCAAGGTTCCTAAGAGCACAGAGGCCTCCATAATCCTTAAAATGGAAGAAGTTTGAGACCACCAGAAGTCTTCCTAGACTTGGCTGTCCAGCCAATCTGAGCAATCGTGGGAGAAGAGCCTTGGTGAGAGAGGTAAAGAAGAACCCCAAGATCACTATAGCTGAGCTCCACAGATGCAGTAGGGAGATGGGAGAAAGTTCCACAAAGTCAACTATCACTGCAGCCCTCCACCAGTCGGACCTTCATGGCAGAGTGGCCCGACGGAAGCCTCTCCTCAGTGCAAGACATATGAAAGCCCGCACAGAGTTTGCTAAAAAACACACGAAGGAGTCCCAGACTATGAGAAATAAGATTCTCTGGTCTGATGAGATGAAGACAGAACTTTTTGATGATAATTCTAAGCGGTATGTGTGGAGAAAACCAGGCACTGCTCATCACCTGCCCAATACAATCCCAACAGTGAAACATGGTGGTGGCAGCATCATGCTATGGGGGTGTTTTTCAGCTGCAGGGACAGGACGACTGTTTGCAATTGAAGTAAACATGAATGAGGCCAAGTACAGAGATATCCTGGATGAAAACCTCTTCCAGAGTGCTCTGGACCTCAGACTTGGCCGAAGGTTCACCTTCCAACAAGACAATGACCCTAAGCACACAGCTAAAATAACAAAGGAGTGGCTTCAGAACAATTGTGTAACCATTCTTGACTGGCCCAGCCAGAGCCCTGACCTAAACCCAATTGAGCATCTCTGGAGAGACCTGAAAATGGCTGTTCACCAACGTTCACCATCCAACCTGACGGAACTGGAGAGGATCTGCAAGGAAGAATGGTAGAGGATCCCCAAATCCAGGTGTCAAAAACTTGTTGCATCAGTACCAAGAAGACTCATGGCTGTACTAGCTCAAAAGGGTGCTTCTACTCAATACTGATCAAAGGGTCTGAATACTTATGACCATGTGATATTTCAGTTTTTCTTTTTTAATAAATTTGCAAAAATTTCTACATTTCTGTTTTCTTCAGTCAAGATGGGGTGCATAGGTTAATGAGAAAAAAGAATTTTTTTGAATTTACCAATTGGCTGCAATGAAACAAAGAGTGAAAAATTTAAAGGGATCTGAATACATTCCGTGCCCACTGTAATATATATATATATATATATATATATATATATCACAAAATTAGAATATCATTAAAAAGTTAATTTATTTCAGTTCCTCAATATAAAAAGTGAAACTCATATATTATATAGAGTCATTACAAGCAGAGTGATCTATTTCAAGTGTTTATTTCTGTTAATGTTGATGATTATGGCTTACAGCAATGAAAACCCAAAAGTCATCTCAGTAAATTAGAATACTTTATAACACCAGCTTGAAAAATGATTTTAAAATCCGAAATGTTGGCCTACTGAAATGTATGTTCAGTAAATACAGTAAGTACTTGGTCGGGGCTCCTTTGGCATCAATTACTGCATCAATGCGGCATGGCATGGATGCGATCAGCCTGTGGCACTGCTGAGGTGTTATGGAAGCCCAGGTTGTTTAACAGCAGCCTTCAGGTCATCTGCATTGTTGGGTCTGGTGTCTCTAATCTTCCTCTTGACAATACCCTATAGATTTTCTATGGGGTTGAGATCAGGCGAGTTTGCTGGCCAATCAAGCACAGTGGTACTGTTGTTTTAAACCAGGTATTGGTACTTTTGGCAGTGTGGACAGGTGTCAAGTCCTGCTGGAGAATGAAATTTCCATCTACAAAAAGTTTGTCAGCAGAGGGAAGCATGAAGTGATCTAAAATTTCCAGGTAGAAGGCTGCGCTGAGTTTGGTCTTGATAAACACAGTGGACCTACACCAGCAGATGACATGGCTCCCCAAACCATCACTGATTGTGAAAACTTCACACTAGACTTTGGAAATCAAGGTCCCAGAGTCTGGAGGAAGAGCAGAGAGGCGCACAATCCAAGCTGCTTGAGGTCTAGTGTGAAGTTTCCACAATCAGTGGCGTTCCAGAGCTATAACCTCATAAAGTGACAGTGGTCAGAACTGTAAAAATGGGCTGGGTCATTAAGTACCAAATTGGCTCTGTCACTAAGGGTTAAATACTTCCTAAGAAGCTTGATCAGAGGACAGACGCAGCCCCAATGTCTTCTACATGTCGCTTTTTGTTTCTTGCTGTGTCATATGTACTCATTGTTTCATGGCACAACACTTGCATAGTTTGGTTTATTAATAAGGCACGTCCAAAATTATTCATAAAATATATAAACTTATTCTTTATTGAATGAGTGTCTGCTGAGTGTAACCTCCCATCACAAAACATCAAGTTGTTACAATAAAAGAAAGCCGGCAAAACTGATGTTCGAGAAAGGCATATAGTGACCATATAATAATTAAAAATCACCTAATACGCAGTCACTATCTAATACAAATATGTGACAATGACAGTCAATATATCTATAAAATCGCCAAGTACTAGCACCAACACAATAAACACAGGCAATATTTATCCTTCTTGCTAGATCTAAATTAATAGTCTCAATTCTGCTGGCCTAGGCAGAATCTGAATGAAGTTTGACTGTTCCCTGTGTTTACATAAGCTTTCTCCCAAGCTTTAAAAACATATGGCCTGATTCATCAAGACCGGACGTTGTTCATGCCAGTCTTGATGAGGGGGTATACTAGTGTCAAATTCTCTTGATTCATGAAGAGGTGCACGCCTCTTCAAGAATCAGTAGAGTCCGACAAGTGGCACACGCCTCCGTGCGCCATGCCAGAAATCTTACTCCAGTTAGGCATTTCTGGAGTAGTGAACACCACAGTTCGTCATGGAATAGATGAGCTATGGAGTCTCACCACGCCCCCATCCCACCCCATTTTACAAAAAATTGACAAAACTCAAAGTAGCACCAAAATTTGGTGACATTTGTAGTTTCATGCCAGTCCCAGAAAGCGTTGCTAAAATGAGCAAAGTTGGGGCAGAATGGTGCATGGCAAAACCTGCCAGGCCAGTTCTTCAAAATATAAGCTGCCGTAGTGGAGTAAATTATGCCAGAAATGAAAGCCGGTTCCAAAGTGGAGTTCCATTTCTGGTAGTGGTAGATGGCATTACTACACAGCGGGCACCTCTTAATGAATTAGGCGCATCTTACACTGCCTCCATTAAAGGGAACCTGTCACCAGGTTTGTCCCATTTGACTGCCACCTTTCAGCTCTGATACACAGCATTCTAATATGCTCTATATATGCCCCCAATCTGCTCTGCAACAAAAGAAAAACACATTTTATTATACTTCCTACGGGTCAGTCCGGTCCGATGGGCGTCGCTGGTCTTGGTCCAGTGCCTCTCTTCTTCTTTCGATGCTGTATGCCTTCTGAGCTTTATGTGGATGACACATCCGACGTCATCCACACAGTGTTACCTGGCATTGCTGTCCTGCACAGTCGTACTTCTCTGATCTGACCAGGAAAGGTCAAAGAGACCCGTCGCACATGTGCACTGCAGTACTTTCTTCTGCCCAAGTCAGGGAAGAGAAATACGCCTGCTCTTTGGCATGATGCTGGGGAATACTGTGTGGATAACGTAGGACCCGTCACCCACACGAACCACAGCAGGACGGCATCGCAAAAAGAAGGGAGGCACCGGATCAAGACTAGTGACGCCCATCAGACAGGACCACCCCGCAGGTGAGTATAATAAAAGGTATTTTTCTTTTGTTGCTGGTCGGATTTGGGGCATATATACAGCATATTATAATGCTGTATATGAGGGCTACAAGGTGCTAATCTTATCTCAAATGGGACAAACCTGGTGACAGGTTCCCTTTAAAACTGTTGTGCACAATGACAGCCTTTATCAGGCATAGCCCTTGTTTATTGGTGGAGGGCTAGCATTTCATCTTTTCACTAGGTATTAAAACACCTGTTTATACTTCTATTCTTCACATTGTTAATTCAGACGAACTCAAGTACCATAAAAACTGTGCTAAAAACTATACAGCCATAGCTCTGAATCATTAAAGAGACGTGAAGAATACTTTCCCATCAAGTTGCATTGTGTACAATGTCAGAAAAATCTTCTTAGTTAAATATGCCATGACGGAATGTCCTGTCCCAGATTAAGTCAATCCACCGACAGAACAGATGAATGAGACCGTGGAGACATTTAAATAAGTTTATCCAAAATGAATGCATAGGGATATGTGATGCAAGCTTTTAACTAAGCATCATTCTAGTAACATTCTTGACAATATTCTACAAAACGCCAAAATTATAAAGCCTAAACTTTCAGCACTTTTTACTTTAACAAGAGGCTCCTTTGAAGACAAGTGGGACACGATGACCGCCTTCCCCATAAAATTTTAGGGGACTTTAAAATTTAAAAATTTAAGATCCAGGTAGTAGGATGGGAAATAAAATCGGGAATGTAAAAAAAAATACTGCAATTCAAAAAAACAGGAGCGGGATCTTTCTGCCAAAAAACCCATTCCCCAAGAAAAGCCCCAAACCCTTTTTCTTGTTTTTTTCCTTGATTTTTAAAACAAATTTCCCTGGCTGCCATTTTTATCTAAAACATAAAAAAAAAATCACAAAAAGTAAAATCGGGAAAACTTGTTGAGCAGGGCACTTTGGGTAGTTTTTTCCCTCAAGGGAGGGAAAATTTAAAAAAGGGCTTTAAGGACTTTGGCCAACACTTGTTCAAAAAACTTATCCCCCTTTATCATAGCCCCTCCCTAAAAGCGGCAGAAAGAGGAGGGGCCTGCCGGGGAAATGGACAAAAAAGTTTTCTTTTCTCTTTCTTTTGAGAACTCTTTGGCCCCTTTCTTTCCATAAACGGCAGCTATATTTTTTTTTTTAACAAAAAATAAAAATTAATTTTATTTCTATAGCAAAAAACATATTCCCCCAGGGGGTTTTAAAATTTTTAAAGAGGGGACGGGACAACAATAAAAGACTTTAAAAAAAAACAAAAATCACAAAAATTTAACAAAACAGGAAGAGTGGGGGTTCCTGCTGGGAAAGGGATAACAATTTTTTGGGGAAAATTGGGGGGACAAAAAGGTGGAAAAATTGCTTGTATTGTACGGTCACCATCGTTTTAATAAATAGGGGGGTTCAGGGTTAAAAATGTGTGAACTGGAAAACCAACCAAATGTGAAAAAAGTACAGATTACAAAAGGGGTATTAATTGCAGTTGGGTGTGAAAACAGGGTGATACGAGGGGCCGGGGTTTTAAGAAAATTTTTTATGGGCAAAAAAGAGGATTGTTTTGTTAAGTTTTTAAAGGGGGTAACCAAACTGAAAAAAATGTGTTTTTAGGGGACTTGTTAAAAGGGGTTTTTTTATGTGTTGTGGTTTTTGTGGGGATTTTTTGTAAGTTTTTATTTGGTTTAGTGTTTTTTTTTGTATTTATATTTGATTTTGGTTTGTTTAAGGGGTTTTGTGGTTTTTTGGGTTATTTGGGAATTGTATGTTTTTTTTAAAAGGTTTTTTTGTGAGTGGGAATTTAAAT
>JARQOD010000001.1:781193276-781239706 GCA_033576555.1 Oophaga sylvatica | reverse complement strand
TTGCTGTGGTAAATGGAACCATGAATTCTGCTGTGTACCAAAAAATCCTGAAGGAGGATGTCCGGCCATCTGTTCGTGACCTCAAGCTGAAGCACACTTGGGTTATGCAGCAGGATAATGATCAAAAACAAATCAGCAAGTCCACCTCAGAATGGCTTAAGAAAAAATTAAGACTTTGGAGTGGCCTACTCAAAGTCCTGACATTAATCCGATTGAGATGCTGTGGCATGACCTTAAAAAGGCGGTTCATTCTCGGATAATCCTCCAGTGTGGCTGAATTACAACAATTCTGCAAAGATGAGTGGGCCAAAATTCCACTAGAGCGTTGTAAAATACTCATTGCTATTTATCGCAAACGCTTGATTGCAGTTGTTGCTGCTAAAGATGGCCCAACCAGTTATTAGGTTTAGAGGCAAACACTTTTTCACACAGGGTGCTGTAGGTTTGGATTTCTTTTTCCCTTAATAAAGATCTTCATTTAAAAACTGCATTTTGTGTTTACTTGTGTTATCTTTGTCTAATATTTAAATTTGTTTGGTGATCTGAAACATTTAAGTGTGACAAACATGCAAAAGAAAAGGAAATCAGGAAGGGGGAAACTTTTCACACAACTGAATAACCTATAGAGTATGCTAAATGCATTATATTTTATGGATGCCTCACAATGTCAGATTGGATGACGAAAGCTAATAAGCCCTCCATATAGTTCTAGATCATTTTAGTTTTGTTTTAGAAAGAGATTGGGACTGGTTTAATCCCTTTAGTGTTTTTTTTTCTTCTATAACTCCATTGAATAGAGCCTGGCCTCCTGCGTCCTGCAGCCTGCTAATGGCATTTTCTGCTGTGAGCACTTTCACTTCAGAGTTGGTCCTGCCTTCCACCTGCAGTCAAATTACCATGCCAACCTTGGCAATCCAATAAAAAGAGAAATGCTCTTTCCTTATACTTTTCTTAATAAATTGTTCAGAGCCTTGTGCACGCGGATGTTCAGAGGGAAATGGAGTCCTGTTGCTTCCATGTTACCTGTATTCAATACTGAACCGTATTATGAAGATATTCTTGCCTAAAAGCTATGATACTAGAGGAGCATACCAATTTAAGTACATTGTCCTACAGAAAAATATGGCAGAAACAGTGTGCAATTGGAGGCATGCGGAGATGGTCATGCACATTTTTAGTCACCTTATTATAACTGTACAACTCTTAAGTCATACAGAGTCATAATACAATCGTGCATGAGGCCATAGAATGTGAGTGGTGAAATGAAAATGAAAGGTCACGTCGAAGCGCAAACCATTCTCCTGATTTAAAAATTCTGCATTATATTTATTTTCTCAGGTTCAAATTAATTTCCAAATATTGTGTTTCCTTGATTCATTTAAAGGGAATCTGTCAGCAGGATTTCACCCCCCAAATTATTTATATGTGCATGTAGCTTTGTCAAAGACAAGTCCATCATTATCTCTACATAGGCACTTTGCTCTTCCATTACTCAGAAATCCGTGCTTGAATTGATATGTAAATGAGGCTGTAACTCTGAAGCCTCTGTCACTCCGGCTCTATTCCCCATCCAGCGCTGCCAGTAATGGAGAACAGATTAGCCATGTAAAGGCATTGCTGGACTTGTTTTTGAAAGAGCTAGCATATAAATAGTTTGGGATGTGAAATCCTGCTAACAGATTCCCTTTAAATGAACCAAGGAAACAAAATATTTGGAAAAGAATTTGATCAAGAAAAAAAATACTGATGGAGAGTTTTTAAAACAGGAAAATGGTTTGGATTAATTTCCAATTATTTTGTTTCTTTTGTTCATTTAAAGGGAATCTGTTAGCAGGTTTTGGTAATTGTGTTGTGAAATCCTTTCAGATACACAAATATTTGGTTACAAATTTGCCAAGAATTTTTAGACTTTTCCATGTGAAAAGAAATAACCCTGTAGGGAAATTCAACATTAAGGGAGTCTTGTAGTCTAGACACCCGATTTTTATGCTATTTTTTGCACTTTTTTGGGGGGAGAAAGCATAAGGATTTTGGGATAGGGTTTTTTGTACAATATATTTACACATGTTTGAAGTATGCTTACAAATTTTTATATCATAAAAAGAGTATAAATAAGTAATGTAAAAATGCAGTAAAGAGGGCAAGGAAAACAAAACGGTGGTGAACGGTGGCCATGATTCCGGCTGTACTAGTCTGAAAAAAAGAAAAAAGATTCCTAATTACTATGATTGTTGCTATCTCTGGTAGCAGATTTAAAAGAAAAAAAAAGTGAAAATTAAAAAAAGTCGTCATGCTGAAAATTGAGTATCGATTCTTGGCATTTTTTGGCAATTTGAGGCCTGTCAAAGTCCAAAAAAAAAGAGTTTCACTTGATTCTTTTACAGGCGATAGGTACTTACTTATATACTGGAAATGTGTGCACAAGCCTGACTCAATTAACCAATTGGTTCTGGAGATATCATGGCCACCATTTGAAAAAGTAGTTTCATGAAAAACGAGTTCAAGTTTTTCATACTGATTACACAGAGACAGGTTTACTTATGATCAATCAGCTATTCCAGGACCATAGAGGGATTCTTCCTCATACTCATAAAATTCCTACAGAGCTGCTGTCTCTTTTCTGCAATGAGACCTGTCATCTCTAACGGAGTCAGACAAATGCTGCTCCGCACGACTGAAATGAGCCTCGTCTCGAGTGTGCGCGTACATCTCCGCTTGCTGTACAATAGTCATTGCTATCATGTCCATTAATTTCAGAATTGGCATGAATTCCTCATTAGAGATAATTATTGACAAAAAAGTAGCTATGTTCATAATCTTTGCACCCGAATGGAGACGTTTCGGAGTAAAACTCCAAATGAGTGGGCTGAGCGATTTGTTGTTATTTTGCGTTTCTGCTCCAACACAACATTCCAGCAGGTCTCTGATCAGTGTGAGGTGATTACTAAGGGTCATAATACTAAGGACTGTTTTTTAAAATGCCGCCCCAAAACGATTATCTATTGGGCAAGCTAATCCAAAAGCTAAGAAAGCATACACACACAATGCTGACGGAATGCTACATTGTGCGCCACACGGTCCGAGCACACTCCGGAGATCGCTCTATAAAATGTGCTTTAATTTTTTAATATTGTGAACCAAGCTAAATTATTTTGCAGATATATTCACCACACTAAATACATGAAAAATGTGAAAAAAAATTGATTTTTCTGATCCGCTATACTGGAAGACTCCCTTAACACACTCCAACTGGAATACTGGAGTAACAATAGGTGAAGAAAAGTATGGAAATTAAAGATAGTAATGCTTACCTAAAAAGAGTGAAGATAGAATTAGCCCACCACACCGCCCCGATGTGCGTTTCAGATATATGCTTTCTCAAAGGGAAATATCATCACCTATTGTTCATGGTCACTTGGCTTCTATATTGCTATGTGCTTGGCATATGCTGTTTCAATAGGTGTTTTTCTGTTGAGTGCTGCATTGTACGTTGGATTTTTGATGCTCCCCACTTATTTTCCCCCTTGGTAGACCCATATGTATATAATGGTTATAATTTTTGAATATACATTTTTTTAATAAACTATGTTTTAACCTTATTGATGGTTTACGGCTACTGTGTTGGTTCCTTTTTGTAGTATATAATGAATATTGTAGTGGCGGACACAGGCAGCGGAGGACCTCTATGCAAGAACATTAAATGGGCCCCTCTTTGTGTCTGCAACAAAAGCTGCTTACTGCTTTGGAGGTGATCGTGGTCCTGCATTACCTCTTGGGCCCCTGTGTGGATGCAGAGGCAGCATCAATGGTATTTCCACCCCTGGATACTGTACTCCCAGATTGATGCAAGATGTGTTCGATAATAAACATGATTTGATTGAGAACATAACGACCAGACACAAGGGAGACTAACTGCTGCAGATGTTTAGCTCTAAAAATTAAATTAATAGACGGCACATAGTAAAATTACATAATTTACATTGAACGAAGATGTGTTTTCCCCGTGTCCCGACACTTGTTTCACCTTTTGCAACCATCAATTTCTAAATGCGTTAATATTTTCCAATGAAATTGAATTAAATATGGCTATAAGAGAATTCCAAATCATTGGATTCTTGTTTTCTTTACATTTTACAGAGTATCCCAAGTTTTGTGAAATTGGAGCTGTCGTTGTAATGAGCTATTTACATTGTTCTTGTTTTAGTGTATTGCAAATAGCAGAAGGTTTGTAAATTAAGTTAACAAACCTAATTTGACATGGGAGTTGAATTTTGATCTTAAATAATTTGATTGCATCGAGGAGAGGCATGGATTTTGGTGAGGCCAGCAAAACATTCCAGAGTGTGAAGCTTGCTGATTCAACCGTGACAGCAGATGTCCAGGGAGATCTTTTTGTTCTCATATAGGTAAGCAGACATCAGCAGAATCTGGCACCAGATTCTACCCACTGGCTGCTAAGAAAATATTTTTGCCATATTAGTGTGTGCTTTATTTGAAGAAGCAGATTTAGGAAATGTTTAGGACTTAAAAGCGTTGTCTCATATTGTTGTTTTTAAAGGTAAAAAATCTTTATGCCTCCGTATGAAATTGGAGGCCTATGAAGTTACAATTACACATAAGCTTTGTTTAAGGTAAAAAGGGCCTTAAAAAAAGTGCAGTGATATAAAAATGTTTCAGAATGAAATAAGATTGGAGAACATGTGATCTCAAATTAAAGACTTTAGAAAGTTGGAACATACATTGTTCATCTGTGAATAATAAGACAGTATGGGTGCCTATACACTTTCCCTGACATATGGCCAAATTATCTAATGTGTTTGTCATGAGAGTGTCACATCCACCTGAAAGACCTGGAGTTACAAGGTCATGTTGGGTAATGAATTGCAGTCCTCTTTGGAGACAGTGTGATTCGTGTCCTATTTTAAATGAATTTCCTTTCCTTCAGCACTGAAGGGATTAAGGACTCTTTCCATACTGGCTGGGAACATTCAGCTTTTGGCACACAACTACTGCTGCTACATATACTAGCTCTGGGCATCTCTTCCTTTGCCGGTGAAAGATTCTTCTTCCTGTGCTTACCTGTGTAGTTGGAGTTGGAGTGGCAATTGTAGTTATCTGTAGTTTGGTGAAGTACATGAGTGTTTATCTCCTGGTCCCTCTGACTATTTAGTTCATTCCTACCTATCCCTATCCTCCTCCCTGTTGTTTGTGAGTGCTTTTGTATTATAAAGGTTTTCTGTTATCCCTGTTTTGTCTTTGTGTCCTCTTTACCGTACATTTCTGTCCCGTACCTCATGGGGTGGGGGAGGGGACAGATTAGGGTTTAACAGGAACATAGTACGGTCGGAGACATGGTCCTCTCTACCTTCAAGAGTTCCCCCGGGACAGGGAGATTTAGGGTCCCAGTTCCAGGGACAGTTTGAGACCCTTTTACCTTACTTAAGACTGTCACAGCATGACAGTGTTTCAGCATTGTCCTTACTGTCCCCTGATGTGAGGGTTAAAGAAGGATTAGGTATGTGGAACTAAAAACATACCTCATTCTTTTCTCCAACAAGAGGTAAGAAGTTGCCATAGGAGTCTGGTAGTAGTTAATTCCCCTCTCCTAATTGAAAATACATGAATGCTTATCCAAGTATGTACAGAGGAATTGGGAGTAATATCTTTTGGCCGAATTAGATTTGTGTGTTGCCAGCATTATGTAATTGTTCTGTGTGTTGGTCTGTTGTTACCTGTTAAGGCCCCGTCACACATAACGAGATCGCTAGCGAGATCGTTATTACGTCACGATTTTGAGATCGCTGGAGAGCCGTATCGTGATCTTTGGGGAGCTGTCAAATATGCAGAACTTCCCAACGATTTTAGCCGCCCCAGCGATCTAACTAACGATCTCGTTGCTCGTTGGGACGCTTTCACACAGCAGCTATTTCAACGATCCACACCTTGATGGGGCTGTTCTGTCACCAATCATCTCCGATTGGTGGACGCTACTGCGTTCTGATTGGGCAGCAGGTTTAAAATAAAACCACGTTTGTAGCAATTCCGTCCTTTGTTCCTGTTTGCGTTCTGGTTTCGGATCGTAGCAGCGTTCTTCGGCTGTGACTCTGTATCCATTCATCTGGGCTTTGTTCCTGACAAGCGTTCTGGTTTGTGGATTGTAGTGTTCTTCGGCTGTGACTCCACACAGCCCGGAGAATTCTGCTAAGATCTGCAATCCAGCACGAGGTCAGAAACAAAGGATGGAATCGCTATTCTGTTGCTTTCTTTATGCACGGCGGGAAATGAGAACGCTGTAGCGACCACCAATCGGGGACGAGGGGCACAGGAATGGTCCAGGAAGCTTTGTAATGATCAGCGATCTCACAGCAGGGGCCTGATCGTTGCTACCTGTCAGACATAACGAGATCGCTAGCGAAAGCGTTATTGCGTCACAAAACCCGTGACGTATCAACGATCTCGCTAGCGATATCGTTATGTGTGACGGGGCCTTTAACATTAACACTGTCAATGAAAACAGATCAATACAGATCATAGGTGACTGTGGTCCATCATTACATGCAAACTGGGAAACATTATAGCAGTGTGGATATGGCTAGGGTTATGTTCACATTATTGTGTTTTAGGCATCCACCTGGAAAATCTTCCGACATGTATGTTACATGGAGGCTATAAAAGATGCTTAAGTCACATTTGGCACCTATAGACTAATATGGCATTAGTTTAACAGATACATTGTGAACTTTTTCATGACCTGTCCATTAAACGGATGCCATTTTAGCCTAAGGGTGACTGATGCCACTTTTAGACATCCATTAAATACCTACACTGCTCATAGTTTGTAATGGCATATGTTTAACTAATATTTCATAAGGAGATATTAAAAAAACTCATGAAGTATCATTTAAACAGATGAATGTGATGGATGCCATGCAGAGTTATCAAAAATATGCAATAGGGAGAGTGGAAGTGCGTCACTCCCCAATATAATTAAAAAAATAGTCCTTTCTTTCCTATCTTAAAACATCAGTGCTGGTTATGCCAGGAGTACAATGGAGGCACTTTGCTTGGTTGAAAAACGCTGATGTTTTAAGTTGTGAAATAAAGGGATGATTTCTGTCATATTGGTGAGTGCCGCATTTTCACTCTTTCCTATTGCATTCATTGCCACTGATTGCAATGATGGCATGTACCTTCATATACAGTATTCTGGGACTGCTTTTTGGTTACACTATTTGATTTTAAATGAATTGGGGCCATCTGGTAGTGCCATACATCTCTCTATAAGTCTTTATAAAGATACAATTTTAAAATATAGTTTTTTTTTACTGGAATTCTTGAGATATTAGTATATACCGGCTAAACGGAGGACAAAAAAAACACTAATTAGGCTTCCATCTAGCAATAGAGAGCTATAGATATGTTTCACATGTATGCTGGGAGTTTGGGTGAAAATGTGATTAAAAAGGGAACCTGTCATATGAAAAAAAAATGCTATTAACCTGCAGATATGTGGTTAATCTGCAGGTTAATAGCGTTCTGAACCTCAGTATAGAGAGCGGTGGCTGTAACCATGCCACCAGCACTGACTGACAGCCGGCCCTAATGCTGAGCAAGCTGTGAGTCAGTGCTGAGGTGCGGTTATAGCTGCTGCTCTCTATACAGTAATGACTGAACCCACACTGGCACCACCCTGTGACTGAAATCCGAAAACTGATGGGAGGAATAAAGTTCATTTCCTCCCGGCAGCGGGCTCTAAGTGAGAGCACCGGAGAGGATGAGAACGCTATTAACCTGCCTATTAACCCCATATTTGCAGGTTAATAGCGTTTTTTCACATGACAGGTTCTCTTTAAGAAAGGCATAAACCACAAACCAACTTTATTTGCAGTAATTCATTAACACCTGTAAAAAAATGATGTTTATAGGGAACCTGGCACCATGAAAATGAACACCAGTTTACAAGCAGGATGTTATAGAGCAGCGTGAAAAAATATTCATTATAACCTAAGTTTTAATCATGTAAACATCCGCGTCTTTCTGGGATATTTGGTCTAGTGGGCGGTCCTATCAGTGACTGTCAGCTGACCCTCCATGCACTCTTATACTAAGGAAGCTGTCAGTCACTCAAATGAGTAAAACACAGGTTATACTGAATCTTCTCTCACAAAACTATATATCAATCTGCATTTTCCTAGTGATAAGAGCCAAACATAAATGGATAATTGAATAGAAAATCTTGGTAATAACACTCCGATTTGCCACCGTTTCCACTAAGATACTGCAGCTTTCCTTGTTCCTTTCATGTTAAGTACAGCTTCCACACATTTGTAATGCAACAATTTGTCTTGTGCTTTCATTAGTAGACAAGTTCATCAAATTAAGCGACGGTCTCTTTCTGTACATCTCATACTGCTGGCACATTTATTTTTGCACTTAGCTATCACTAATTACCGTGAAAGGTGATTTAAAGTTGGATAGATTGACTTTGCGCAATCACACAGCATCTGCCAGATTAACTTCTGCTACCCAAAGGATTTTAAAATAAATATATAAAGGCAGATTAGCTGTTTGTATCTACACATTTTAATCTCTTACATTCCCAGCCAAGAAGCATGTCACTCAGCGTAATTATAGGAATGTATTTTTTTCTGCTGTCAAATGTGTTTTGATTAAACACATTCTGTATATATTCCTAATTATCTTAAAACTGATGATGACTATCCCTTTGGATCCAAACTGAAATGGTGCAAAGGAAAACATAGATCTTACTGTAATAGTCCTGTAAATCATGGGCTTTTAATGCATATTAATTGAATGAAGCATGCATAAATACCATAAGCGCATAGATCTCCAATCTACCCTGAAAATCTGCAGAGTAGCACATCTTCAATTGAGTTTTTATGATTATGATCAACCCCAACACAAAGCTGCAAGGTTATTTCAGAAGATGTGATGTTAATGTCACTACTAAGTCAGAGCTTTGTCCTTCTTCCCCCACATGACCTCTATCGCAGTTCATGCCTGGAACACTCTCCCATAGAAGTTAATGAGGGAGCTTATCAAAATTGGTACAAAAAGATGGAATAGATGCCCATGGCAACCAATCGAGTTACTGCTATTATTTTCCAGAAGACATTAAAAAAATGAAAAGTGGAATTTGATTGGTTGCCATGGGCTTCTTTTTCCACCTTTGGATAGTTTTGGATTGTGTTTGGAGAATTATCAGATTTTGGCATACACAAAAGATCAGAAAACTGGTGTTCAGAAAAGCAGCTCAGTCAAGATGGCTGTTCCAAAGAGAAAAAAAATGTATTGATGTTTTCCTGTAGTTCAACTTTTATGCCTTGAAAGATACAGGTAATTGTGGCTGCTTTTGTACATGGTGATGAATATATTCTGTTTGAGTTGGAATTTCCTACTTGTTTAACTTTTCACAGAATATCTTCCAATGCTTCCAGAGATGTATAGAGGTTATATTGGTCTTTTAGTCTAAGATCAAATTGCAGTGTTGTCCATTGAAACCAATAAGTAACATATCTTAGAATAACTAAAAATGTATTTTATTGGTTACTATGGGCAACGTTTAGTGTAAATATCAGTGTCCATGGAAAGCTGATAAGTCCGCCCATGAGGAACAAGCCTAATTTCTGATTACATTATAATGTTCATAGCAAAGGGAAATAGAGACAATCAGATTTTATCACTTTCTTTACCGCCTCCTATATGATTCTGCTGATCATCAGATTTTTCATAAGAAAAAAACAAACTGTAGACCTTTTTATAGGTAGAGAAAGAATACTCATTCTGAAGGAGAGATTTAGACCAATATATGTCCAATTCTCAATCTGCTAACTTTTGAAGTTTTTCACTAATGCAAAACTTTTACCTACAAAAAATTTGCCCTAAAAGGTTGGACAGTTATCACACGTTAGTGTGTCCAGCCACCAAAGCTCAGCGTACATCTAGTGGTAGAGAACTTGAACTTGGTAAGAGAGTAACAGATGAACACAAACTGGGATGTTTTTGTCTCGTTTACTTTCTGAATTAATTTTTTTTAGTCCAAAACAAATATAAATAATCCTGATTTCTCTATGAGATAATGTGCTCCATGCTGTGAATGCTAAGAATAATAGAAGTCATCAAGATGATCTGTGACCATATAAAAGCCCAAGGCTGCAGGCTGGGGCTTATACTGTCACAGAACGTGAAGCAAACTTCTTGTGTTCTTGACAATATTTAGTTCTGGGTTCTTTATTTCCTATAACACACCTCAACTCCTGCAGAATCTCCTTGAAACAGTCTGATCTTGTGAAGAAAGAAGGTCAGCAGCAGCTGTGGTGGATATTTTTTGGAGCAACTTGTCAAAACTGCTGGTAAAGAACTTGTGGAATTAGGAAAGGCAACTGGAGAAAACAATATCTAATGCCACACGTCTGGGTAATAATTAGATCGTGAAATCAAAATGGTTTCTGCTTAAAAAAATAGTATAAATGCAATGGAACTGATGATGTCACACTCACCATACTATATATAACTTCAGGATTGTCAAATGACAAGGTTTGATGTTGTGCCATAATCTGCATGAATCCATTATTCCAGTACTGTGCCTTGTTTTCATAGACATAAATATTAATAAGTAGTTGAAGGAGAAATATTTAGAACCAGGTTGCAGCAGAGTAGAGAAAGTGCCAGCAGATGTTTTTATATTGGAGTTGAGCGATTAAAGCAGCATTACAGTCAAAGTAAAGCTATGTCATCATGAAATTTTCATTTTGTTTTTCGTCTGTAATCCTATATATATATAAGCCAATAGAGAGTTATAGAGCCAGAACTGAAATAGAATCTCCGATGACACTAACTTAGGTTGGCACTTACCCACTAGGAGGGTACTTGGACAGACGTTTTAATGGACAGTGCCTTGGATGGAAAACAGAATGCTAAAATCAGCTGAAAGATGTGGTGTCCTTTTCAATGCCATGGGACCCTGCGGCAGGTGGAAAGAGAGGCTTTCAGGAAAAAACAGAAACAGTAAGAATAGTAGGATGCAGACACAGGAGGTTCATGCCAAGACTAAACACAACCGATATGCACTGCCAAGAGTTGGCACACTTCCTACCAGACAGATTTGTTGTTCTTTTCTTTGCAGGGATAATTGTGTGCAAATCTTACATCACATTTAACATGGCTGGATTTCTTAATGGACTTGGTATCTATTGGATACGAGAAACTATTTGACTACACATTCAAAACACCTTTGCTCTTTAAATTTTATTAGATTGTTCACTTTTCACAATTTTGTAAGAGATATTGCTACGGTAGGCATGTGCCAAGTCATATTCAATTTCTACACCTTGTTCCCAGTAACTGATTATCTTATGTGCAGCTGGTTTTACTCCAAATCTTACACTTACAGGAGCTCATATTTTTGATGCATTGCTTCATACAGGCCATGAAACCAGAATGTTTAATAGGAAATCATTTAAAGATGTCTATCTATACTTTCTCCGGAAAGGATATATGGAAAAAGGAGGATCTAGTCTCCAGGAGCTGTTTGAATTCAGAGCTTTGCCAAACTGAAATATGTAAATGAAAAATAAGTATAAGATTGTTAACACACACACACACACATATATATATATATATATATATATATATATATATATACACTACAGACCAAAAGTTTGGACACACCTTCTCATTCACAGATTTTTCTGTATTTTCATGACTATGAAAATTGTACATTCACCCTGAAGGCATCAAAACTATGAATTAACACGTGGAATTATAAGCTTAACAAAGAAGTGTGAAACAACTGAAAATATGTCTTATATTCTAGATTCTTCAAAGTAGCCACCTTTTGCTTTGATTACTGCTTTGCACACTCTTGGCATTCTCTTGATGAGCTTCAAGAGGTAGCCACCGGAAATGGTTTTCACTTCACGGGTGTGCCCTGTCAGATTTAATAAGTGGGATTTCTGGCCTTATAAATGCGGTTGGGACCATCAGTTGTGTTGTGCAGAAGTCTGGTGGATACACAGCTGATAGTCCTACTAAATAGACTGTTAGAATTTGTATTATGGCAAGAAAAAAGCAGCTAAGTAAAGAAAAACGAGTGGCCATTATTACTTTAAGAAATGAAGGTCAGTCAGTCTGAAAAATTGGGAAAACTTTGAAAGTGTCCCCAAGTGCAGTTGCAAAAACCATCAAGCGCTACAAAGAAACTGGCTCACATGAGGACCGCCCCAGGAAAGGAAGACCAAGAGTCACCTCTGCTTCTGAGGATAAGTTTATCCGAGTCACCAGCCTCAGAAATCGCAGGTTAACAGCAGCTCAGATTAGAGACCAGGTCAATGCCACACAGAGTTCTAGCAGCAGACACTTCTCTACAACAACTGTTAAGAGGAGACTTTGTGCAGCAGGCCTTCGTGGTAAAATAGCTGCTAGGAAACCACTGCTAAGGACAGGCAACAAGCAGAAGAGACTGGTTTGGACTAAAGAACACAAGGAATGGACATTAGACCAGTGGAAATCTGTGCTTTAGTCTGATGAGTCCAAATTTGATAACTTTGGTTCCAAACACCGTGACGCAGAAAAGGTGAACGGATGGACTCTACATGCCTGGTTCCCACCTTGAAGCATGGAGGAGAATGATGATGTGGGGGTGCTTTGCTGGTGACACTGTTGGGATTTATTCAAAATTGAAGGCATACTGAAGCAGCATGGCTACCACAGCATCTTGCAGCGGCATGCTATTCCATCCGGTTTGAATTTAGTTGGACCATCATTTATTTTTCAACAGGACAATGACCCCAAACACACCTCCTGGCTGTGTAAGGGCTATTTGACCAAGAAGGAGAGTGATGGGGTGCTAAGCCAGATGACCTAGCCTCCACAGTCACCAGACCTGAACCCAATCGAGATGGTTTGGGGTGAGCTGGACCGCAGAGTGAAGGAAAAAGGGCCAGCAAGTGCTAAGCATCTCTGGGAACTCCTTCAAGAATGTTGGAAGACCATTTCCTGTGACTACCTCTTGAAGCTCATCAAGAGAATGCCAAAAGTGTGCAAAGCAGTAATCAAAGCAAAAGGTGGCTACTTTGAAGAACCTAGAATATAAGACATATTTTCAGTTGTTTCACACTTTTTTGTTAAGCTTATAATTCCACGTGTTAATTCATAGTTTTGATGCCTTCAGTGTGAATGTACAATTTTTATAGTCATGAAAATACAGAAAAATCTTTGAATGAGGTGTGTCCAAACTTTTGGTCTGTACTGTATATGCTGCTCAAAAAAATAAAGGGAACACTCAAATAACACATCCTAGATCTGAATGAATGAAATATTCTCATTGAATACTTTGTTCTGTACAAAGTTGAATGTGCTGACAACAAAATCACACAAAAATCATCAATGGAAATCAAATTTATTAACCAATGGAGGCCTGGATTTGGAGTCACCCACAAAATTAAAGTGGAATGTAATGTCCTTAAAACAAGTCAAAATGATGCTCAGTAGTGTGTGTGGCCTCCACGTGCCTATATGACCTCTCTACAACACCTGGGCATGCTCCTGATGAGGCGGCGGATGGTCTCCTGAGGGATCTCCTCCCAGACCTTGACTAAAGCATTCACCAACTCCTGGACAGTCTGTGGTGCAATGTGACGTTGGTCGATGGAGCAAGACATGATGTCCCAGATGTGCTCAGTCGGATTCAGGTCTGGGGAACGGGCGGGCCAGTCCATAGTTTCAATGCCTTCATCTTGCTGGAACTGCTGACACACTCCAGCCACATGAGGTCTGGCATTGTCCTGCATTAGGAGGAACCCAGGGCCAACCGCACCAGCATATGGTCTCACAAGGGGTCTGAGGATCTCATCTCGGTACCTAATGGCAGTCAGGCTACCTCTGGTGAGTACATGGAGGGCTGTGCGGCCCTCCAAAGAAATGCCACCCCACACCATTATTGACCCTCTGCCAAACCGGTCATGCTGAAGGATGTTGCAGGCAGCAGATCGCTCTCCATGGCGTCTCCAGACTCTGTCACGTCTATCACATGTGCTCAGTGTGAACCTGCTTTCATCTGTGAAGAGTACAGGGCGCCAGTGGCGAGTTTGCCAATCCTGGTGTTCTGTGGCAAATGCCAAGCGTCCTCCATGATGTTGGGCTGTGAGCACAACCTCCATCTGTGGACGTCGGCCACTCAGACCATTGTCATGGAGTCGGTTTCTAACCGTTTGTGCAGACACACGTACATTTGTAGCCTGCCGGAGGTCATTTTGCAGGGCTCTGGCAGTGCTCCTCCTGTTCCTCCTTGCACAAAGGCGGAGGTAGTGGTCCTGCTGCTGGGTTGTTGCCCTCCTACGGCCCCTCCACATTTCCTGGTGTACTGGCCTGTCTCCTGGTAGCACCTCCAGCCTCTGGACACTACGCTGACAGACACAGCAAATCTTCTTGCCACAGCTCGCATTGATGTGCCATCCTGGATGAGCTGCACTACCTGAGCCACTTGAGGGGGTTGCAGAGTCTGTCTCATGCTACCATGAGTGTGAAAGCACAACCAACGTTCAAAAGTGACCAAAACATCAGCCAGAAGGCATTGGTACTGAGATGTGGTCTGTGGTCCCCACCTGCAGAACCATTCCTTTATTGAGTGTGTCTTGATAATTGCCAATAATTTCCATCTGTCGTGTATTCCACTTGCACAACAGCATGTGAAATTGATTGTCAATCAATGTTGCTTCCTAAGTGGACAGTTTGATTTCACAGAAGTTTGATTCACTTGGAGTTATATTCTATTGTTTAAGTGTTCCCTTTATTTTTTTGAGCAGTGTATATATATATATAGATATATATATATATGTACATATACACACACGATATATTAGCGAATGGATGAAATAAGGTGCGTGACACACACTCAGACGCTACCTCAGGCGTCAGGGAGGCTTAAGTCATATAGCAGATAAATACAGTGCAAAAAAATCTTTACATTTGTGCAGCAAAAAAAACACCTTTACATGTAAAATCCATGTCATGATTTCATTTCTTAAAAGTGCACACAGTGTGTATATACAGTACAGACCAAAAGTTTGGACACACCTTCTCATTTAAAGATTTTTCTGTATTTTCATGACTATGATTGAAAATTGTAAATTCGCACTGAAGGCATCAAAACTATGAATTAACACATGTGGAATTATATAAAAAAGTGTGTAACAACTGAAATTATGTCTTATATTCTAGGTTCTTCAAAGTAGCCACCTTTTGCTTTGATTACTGCTTTGCACACTCTTGGCATTCTCTTGATGAGCTTCAAGATGTAGTCACCGGAAATGGTTTTCACTTCACGGGTGTGCCCTGTCAGGTTTAATAAGTGGGATTTCTGGCCTTATAAATGGGGTTGGGACCATCAGTTGTGTTTTGCAGAAGTCTGGTGGATACACAGCTGATAGTCCAACTGAATAGACTGTTAGAATTTGTATTATGGCAAGAAAAAAGCAGCCAAGTAAAGAAAAACGAGTGGGCATCATTACTTTAAGAAATGAAGGTCAGTCAGTCCAAAAAATTGGGAAAACTTTGAAAGTGTCCCCAAGTGCAGTTGCAAAAACCATCAAGTGCTACAAAGAAACTGGCTCACATGAGGACCGCCCCAGGAAAGGAAGACCAAGAGTCACCTCTGCTTCTGAGGATAAGTTTATCCGAGTCACCAGCCTCAGAAATCGCAGGTTTACAGCAGCTCAGATTAGAGACCAGGTCAATGCCACACAGAGTTCTAGCAGCAGACACATCTCTACAACAACTGTTAAGAGGAGACTTTGTGCAGCAGGCCTTCATGGTAAAATAGCTGCTATGAAACCACTGCTAAGGACAGGAAACAAGCAGAAGAGACTTGTTTGGGCTAAAGAACACAAGGAATGGACATTAGACCAGTGGAAATCTGTGCTTTGGTCTGATTAGTCCAAATTTGAGATCTTTGGTTCCAACCACCATGTCTTTGTGCGACGCAGAAAAGGTGAACGGATGGACTCTACATGCCTGGTTCCCACTGTGAAGCATGGAGGAGGAGGTGTGATGGGGTGGGGGTGCTTTGCTGGTGACACTTTTGGGGATTTATTCAAAATTGAAGGCATACTGAAACAGCATGGCTACCACAGCATCTTGCAACGGCATGCTATTCCATCCGGTTTGCGTTTAGTTGGACCATCATTTATTTTTCAACAGGACAATGACCCCAAACACACCTCCAGGCTGTGTAAGGGCTATTTGATCATGAAGGAGAGTGATGGGGTGCTACGCCAGATGACCTGGCCTACACAGTCACCAGACCTAAACCCAATCGAGATGGTTTGGGGTGAGCTGGACCGCAAAGTGAAGGCAAAAGGGCCAACAAGATGCTAAGCATCTCTGGAAACTCCTTCAAGACTGTTGGAAGACCATTTCCGGTGACTACCTCTTGAAGCTCATCAAGAGAATGCCAAGAGTGCAAAGCAGTCTTCAAAGCAAAAGGTGGCTACTTTGAAGAACCTAGAATATAAGACATAATTTCAGTTGTTACACACTTTTTTGTTAAGTATATAATTCCACATGTGTTAATTCAGTTTTGATGCCTTCAGTGTGAATGTACAATTTTCATAGTCCTGAAAGTACAGAAAAATCTTTAAATGAGAAGGTGTGTCCAAACTTTTGGTCTGTACTGTATATAATGTTAACAATAGTGATGAGCGAATGTGGTTATCCGAGCATGCTTGTGTGCTAACTGAACAACTTCTGCATGCTTGAATACTATGTTCGAGTCCCCGCGGCTGCATGTCTCGTGGCTGTTTGACAGCCGCAACACATGGTGGGATTGCCTAACAAACAGACAATTCATGCATGTGTTGCAGCTGACGAACAGCCGCGATACATGTAGCCCCAGGGAGTCGAACATAGTATTCGAGCATGCAGAAGTTGTTCGGTTAGCACACGAGCATGCTCGGAAAACACCTTACCCATCACGTTCGCTCATCACTAGTTATTAACAAATTTAAACGTGTTTTTCATTTACATATTTGAGTTTGGCAAAGCGCTATCTCTCTGTGTGTACATATATATACAAAAAATGGAGGCAGCACATCCAAGATAGTGAAAAGGTATGGATCTTTTATTCACTGACAACAGTTACATTTCAGCTCTCTCCATGGAGCGTTTTTCAAACTTGCAGGTGCGGTGTCTGTCAGGTGCCTCCTTTTGCCAGTTCTGTAATTTTTGAATTTTTTAATAGGAAAATTAGCACTCCATACAGCATTATATTTCTATTAAAGAATTGCAGACACCTCGGTGGAAGCTGACGGATCACACTATAAATTAATGGGATCAGACATGTGCTTCTCTTAGAAACAAAAGCCAACATGATGATGTCAACAGAGCAAAATAGAAATATACTTGGTTTTGGCTAACTCTGTTTAGGACTTTCCATTAATAATAAAACTATGTAGACACCTCATTGATGTGTTGGCTTGGGCATTCTCAGCCACACCGATAACTAACATTGTACTATAAAAATAGACATGTAGCTATGCAGTTTCCACAGACAGATTACATCCACGCTTGAACACAATCATTTATATGACTACATGTAAAATTTTGTGCTGAATCATCTTTTAAAATATCTTTAGTGTGGTCAGAGCACCACTTTCTGATATACAGATTCAAATCCCCTACATAGTCATAAAGTTGCCTGCAGACTACACAAGTGAGAACTTAGAGTTGGTGCAGATTTATTCTCACTACCCATTCCAGTGGCCATGGCAATACTGTGACTGCAGGCAGCCATTTATTTATTCATTTTGCTTACTTATATGGCTCCATTAATTTATTCATTTTGCTTACTTATATGGCTCCATTAATTCCACACAGCCCTCGACAGATATCATTATCTCTGTTACCATTGGAGTTCACAATCTACCGTAGATTCCCTATCAGTATGTCCTTGGAGTATGGAGAGAAAATCAGAGCACCTGGAGGAAACCCACGCAAGCACAGGGAGAACATACAAACTATGTCCATGTAAAGATGAAAAAAGGTAGAACTCACCGTCACATATAAAAATTCCCCTTTATTGGTTCACATTTCGCACCTTCTGCAGCGCGAACCGGTCGTCATCCAATATGTGCCGCACAAGACTCTCTTGCTTCTACATTTTAATGTGAACCAATAAAAGGAATGGTGATTGCCTCCCTTTTTCTTCTTGACACGGACACTGTCTGAATTGTTTTTTCCAGCTTTCCCTGCACGGATACAAACTTTGGCTTCAGGTGTAACAGTGGTGCCGATCTTTCCTCTTCATTTATGAGAACATACAAACTCCTTACAAGTGTTGTCCTTTGTGGGATTTGAACCCAGGACCCCATCACTGCAAAGACACTAACCACTGAGCCACCATACTGCAAGAAATGTATCACTGAGGTTTATGGGAATGCAGAAAAAAAGAGGTCTTTGTCACAAACTGGAGGTGTGGCCACAGAGTAGATCGGATTTTAAAACAACTAAGCCTTAAAAAGTAGATCTAAACAACATACTGTAAGTCATAGGTGCTGGAATGTCCTCTGCTTGGGACCATTTCTGTTAGTACAGAGAGCCACTGTAGGGGAACGTCTATGCGCCATTTCACAGTAACAACATCTGATTACCAAGGGTTATAGAAACAATTGCTTTAAACTGTGTTGGGGCAGGCGTTTAGTGTGTAATAGGTTATTTGGTTATTTTGTGAACAATTATGATTGAAATTGGGCCATACTGTATTGACAGATTGGTGTTCAAGCTGAACTTAATTATTGCTGAACCACAAGCCTGTGAACTTTCAGAATATGAGGATGTGGCTTTATACATGAAGAGATTGATAAAGAGTACTAAAGAGTTGAAGCATCGCTTGTTTTATTCAATGCAATAAAGAAGAATCATTTTTTTACACTGGAGTTCTGTGGTCTCAGTCTCTTTTCCTAGATATGGATTTAAAGTCACATACAGTGGAACTTGTTTAAAAGAACATATAGCATTTTCATATGGCATATGAAATACCAGTATCAGCAAATATTCTGTAGACCTTAAACAGTAGAAAGTTATCATCTGGTACTCTTATGGGAAAAGCTGGATTTGATGCATGCCAGAGAATGTGTCCTGCCCATATGCTGAATGGCGACTGTAAACTTTATTACAGTCCCATTATATTTTTAATTTTGTTAGAAGGTGTAGACTAAATGAGTATTTTGCATTGTATAGTTGCCAAAAGTTTTAATTTTCACAAAGTTTGTTGCTTCAGTTTTATAGTGGCAATTTGCTTTTACTCTGGCTTGTTATGAAAAGTAATCAGACGAATTGCAAAAATGCACTGTCATTCCATGCCATAAAAATTATCTTAATAAAAAAATCCACTGAATTTCAGCCTTGCTGTTAAGAAGTCTTCAAAGCGCTCAAGAAAGTCCAGAAAGTGCCAAAACCATAAGTTCAGGATTATTTGCGTTTTTTTCACGTTTTTTCGCGGGAAAATATGCATCAAAAATGCATGAATTAAGCATCCTATCATTTAGAATGAATTCCGCAATTTTTGTGCACATGGTGCATTTTTTTCCGCGAAAAAAACGCATCTCGGAAAAAGAACCAACATGTTCATTAATTTCGCGGAATTCTAGCATTTTTCCCGCTATATTATTGACCTAGAAAGTTCAGGAAAAAATTGCGGTAAAACGCGCAATATCCACTCAAAAAACGCACCAAAAACGCGAAAAAAACTCGCATTTTTACCGCAGAATAAGTCCGTTTTTGCTCAGGAAAATTCTGCACACATTCCTGAACGTGTTCACTTAGCCTAAAGCTTCCTGAGACCTTTCATGAGTGGGGGTTGCTTTTAGTCCAAGGGAGTGCGATCACTCACAAAATTTTCAAAGAACACTGCCATGAATAAATAATGGTAACTAAACATGCTGTAAGAGCAACTGCTCCCAACGATCCAGGAGCAATATGGTGATGAAAAATGCTTTTTTCAGCATGAAGCACTATGTTATAAGGGAAAAGTGATAACTATGTGTCTGGGTTGGCGGAACGCACCAAATGAAATATATATAATAATAATAATAATAAGGTGCGTTCGCAACCCGGGGTCCACCGTGCAGAGATGGAACCTGCTGCTAAGCAATGGCGGAACAAGGCGGCGGTTGAACACCGACAACACGCGAGTTAGATGTCACCCGGTACAAACAGCGGCAAACTCTGTTACTTCACAGAGCCGCCGCAACAAAGTAATAGTGCGCTGTTCCCTGTTACACATCACAGGACACAGCTGATATGGTGCAAGTGGTTGAACCCCTAGAATGCGGGGACTTGAGTCTGACTGGACCCACAACGCACACGGTGTCGCACTAGCGATGCCACTACTTGGCACTCAGTGGGAGCAAACACAGCTAACTAAAAAACAAGAGCAAAAAGCTCAACTGACGACAGAGCAGTACCAAAAGGTGTGTGCCAGAGCATGTGGATTGACTGTGCCCTGTAAACAGCACGTGCTAAGCAGCACACGTGGCCGAGACAGGCGCTAGGTCAAGCCGAGTAAAAACCTTCCTGACTAAGGAACACTAAACGGTAATACACGCCGACAGTGTGGCATTTTCTTGGCCCAAACATCCATGCATACACAGAGTGGAAGCGTATCCACTCGCTCACACACCACATGGTTTATACTAGCGTGCGGCAGTGCGATCCTTTTATAACTGCAGCCTTCCAGGACCTTGCTGATGGTCCAATCCGAACTGCTTGAGGACCTGAGCATGTGACCTCCGACTACCAATGAGCAGTCGTCTCACGGGCATGCTCAGATGGAGAAAAGCATGACTTAGTCCCAGGAATGTCTGCTCGCCGCTGACTAATGCTGGTTGCTATAGCTGAACCTGGGGCAGCAGCAGCAACCAAACGCATAACATTAGCCTGAGCAAGACGCTGGGACTGATCTCTCTGCTTAGCAGAATCCTCAGCGACTGAAGAAGAATGGGAGACCGCAGAGGACATGGCTCTAGAATCCCCCTGTGCAGCGGCGGGATCTCCACGCCTAACAGTGTAAGTGAACAAAACATTGAAATTTTGGTCCATGGCCAAGAAACCCTCCAGATCTCAATCTTATTGAAAACCTGTGGTTGGTGAATTCTCCAAACATTAGATGGAGAAACAAAAAAAAAACAGAAATTGTAATAAACTCCAAGCATTGATTGGCAAGAATAGTGTGTCATCTGTCACTATTTGGCCCAGAAGTTGATACCAATCTTACTAGGGCAAATTGCAGAAGTCTTGAAAAATAAGGGTCGACATGTTAAATATTGAGACAAAACTAGATATATTTGTCAATAAAAGTTTAAAAACTTATGAAATGCTTATAATTGTAAACGTTAAGATAGATAAAAAATGTATTATGGATACAATTACATCTACTAACGTTCCTATTTGATCAAAATGTGTCCTAAGAACATCACATATTAAGTATAATAAATATGGTAGTGAAGCAAATTAAAAGCATTCAGATATTTCATGTTTGCTTATATCTTATGAAACTCAGCGCACTGCTCGCAGCTCTGTATTATATAAATTTGCATTCTTCGATATACAGTTAGGTCCATAAATATTTGGACAGAGACAACATTTATCTAATTTTGGTTCTAGACATTACCACAATGAATTTGAAACAACACAAATCAGATGCAGTTGAAGTTCAGACTTTCAGCTTTCATTTGAGGGTATCCACATTAAAATTGGATGAAGGGTTTAGGAGTTTCAGATCCTTAACATGTGCCACCCTGTTTTTAAAGGGACCAAAAGTAATTGGACAAATGACTCCAAGGCTATTCATGGACAGGTGTGGGCAATCCCTTTGTTATGTCATTCTCAATTAAGCAGATGAAAGGGCCGGAGTTGATTTGAGGTGTGGTGTTTGCATTTGGAAGTTTTTGCTGTGAAGAAAACATGCGGTCACAGGAGCTCTCCATGCAGGTGAAACAAGCCATCCTTAAGCTGCAAGAACAGAAAAAAAACCCATCCAAGAAATTGCTACAACATTAGAAGTGGCAAAATCTACAATTTGGTACATCCTGAGAAAGAAAGAAAGCACTGGTGAACTCATCAATCCAAAAAGACCTGGGAGCCCACGGAAGACAACAGTGGTGGATGATCGCCGCATACTTTCTTTGGTGAAGAAGAACCCGTTCACAACATCAACTGAAGTCCAGAACACTCTCAGTGAAGTAGGTGTATCTGTCTCTAAGTCAACAGTAAAGAGAAGACTCCATGAAAGTAAATACAAAGGGTTCACATCTAGATGCAAACCATTCATCAATTCCAAAAATAGACAGGCCAGAGTTAAATTTGCTGAAAAACACCTCCAGAAGCCAGCTCAGTTCTGGAAAATTATTCTATGGACAGATGAGACAAAGATCAACCTGTACCAGAATGATGGGAAGCCAAAAGTTTGGAGAAGAAAGGGAACGGCACATGATCCAAGGCACACCACATCCTCTGTAAAACATGGTGGAGGCAACGTGATGGCATGGGCATGCATGGCTTTCAATGGCACTCGGTCACTTGTGTTTTTAGATGCTATAACAGCAGACAAGAGTAGCCGGATGAATTCTGAAGTGTACCGGGATATACTTTCAGCCCAGATTCAGCCAAATGCTGCAAACTTGATTGGACGGCGCTTCATAGTACAGATGGATAATGACCCCAAGCATACAGCCAAAGCTACACAGGAGTTCATGAGTGCAAAAAAGTGGAACATTCTTCAATGGCCAAGTCAATCACCAGATCTTAACCCAATTGAGCATGCATTTCACTTGCTGAAATCCAGACTTAAGAGGGAAAGACCCACAAACAAGCAAGACCTGAAGGCTGCGGCTGTAAAGGCCTGGCAAAGCATTAAGAAGGAGGAAACCCAGCGTTTGGTGATGTCCATGGGTTCCAGACTTAAGGCAGTGATTGCCTCCAAAGGATTCGCCACAAAATATTGAAAATAAAAATATTTTGTTTGGGTTATGTTTATTTGTCCAATTACTTTTGACCTCCTAAAATGTGGAGTGTTTGTAAAGAAATGTGTACAATTCCTACATTTTCTAACACATATTTTTGTTCAACCCTTCAAATTAAACGTTACAATCTGCACTTGAATTCTGTTGTAGAGGTTTCATTTCAAATCCAATGTGGTGGCATGCAGAGCCCAACTCGCGAAAATTGTGTCACTGTCCAAATATTTCTGGCCCTGACTGTAGGTGACAATTAAAAAATAGATTACAAATTGATGTGGGAGAACTTGACTGGAAATCACAAGCCACAACCCTAGTCCCCCTAGACACTTTTGTGATTAATTAGAATATTAGCGTCAAGTCTGACTTACTGTAATTACCTGCTGTTAGTCCTAACCTCACTAATTCTACTATTATTAATTTATTTTAAGTAGCACTTTACATAATAGAATATTTACAGATAGTATGTTATAGATACAAAACAATATGCTGTGCAAATTAAAAGTGCCAGACTAATAAACTGTGTGAATCTCCAGAATCTACAACATATAAGAAATATGGGGTAGATATGGGAAGTTGGTAAATGAGTAAGCCGATAGGCTTGTCTGGAGGGTGCAGTGTTGAAATATCGGTTCAGGCAGGTCTAGATTTACACATTTTTACGCCCTAGGCCCATGCTTATAATTCTGCGCTCCCTCCCTCAAAAACTTGATTAGAAATACATTGATTTGAAAATTGTCACACCAGCTTTAACGAACTTCACCATCACTTGTCCCATCAGATTGAAGTCTCCTGAAGTCAACTTCCAAAACATTAATTTTCACGTTTTGCGCATACTTATTCACTTGGTGTAATCTGAGGAGCACCGTTTCCCAAAGTTGTGCCATGAACGCTGTTACAGGTCTTCGCAGCTTGATGAGCATACATCTAGCTTCTGGTCGAGTTCCTGATTTTTTGGTTTGCCGCTTTCCATGTATTTTAGAGCATCTATGATAGCAGTAGATATGTAGAAATCAAGCGATGAGCATAATTAATCACTTGGTATCACTATTGTAACACCAAATCTGGAATTTTCCTTTAACACATGGTTTACGCTGAGAGCGATAAAGCAAATGCTTTTTGCTTGTGACTGAGAAAGACAGTGCAAGCTGTAGAGATGGACAACATAAATATGCCGCTCAATTTATTTAATGTTTATTGATCTAAATGTAATAAAACAGCATTTTATATGGCCTTTTCAAAATAATACTGAAGAATTTGTAACTATGTGGTTATTTCTTCGGTATATATGCCCCCTGATTGCTGTGCCCTAGGCCATGGCTTAGGTTGGCCTTTATGGGAAATCCAACCCTGAGTTCAGGGACACCTCGGTCTGGTTTTAGATATGTTGGGAAAGGTAAAGTTGGAAAGTGGCTGATAGAATGGAGTGAAGGAACAAGAGAGACAGAAGAAAAGTTTGTGAGTACGTGGGTACTTGAAGATCAGAAAAGAAACATGAAGAGAAGCGTTGTTTAGAGCATCAAATTTTAGTGTTAGGATTTTAATAAGAATTCTTTGTCTAATAGGCAGCCAGCGGAGGTACTGACACAGAAGGTTGGCATTTGTGGAATGAGAGCTTGATAAGGAGCAGATAGATTGTTGAAAAGTTAGTTTTTATGTAGGCCACAGACAAGTGTTATGATAAGTGCAGTGATAAGGTACTGTCACACTAAGCAAGATCGCTAGCGAGATCGCTTAAGCGTCACCAATTTTATGACGCAGCAGCGACCTCGTTAGCGACGTCGCTGTGTGTGACATGTAGCGGCGATGTGGCCCCCGCTGCGGTGTCGCTGATTGTTCATGAACGTTCTGAGCTGTTTTTTGGTCGTTGGTGTCCCGCTGGTGAGCCTGAATCGCTGAGTGTGACACCCTTTATGAATGACTTTACAGCGGCGCAGGCGGGACTAGGTATTCCCAACGACCGCAGAGGTCGTTATACAGATCGCTGATCGCTGATGAGCTCTTTGTGTTTGGAAGCTAACTAGCGACCACATAGCGATCGCACCAACAATCTCGCCAGGTCGTGTCGTTGTCGTGATCGCTGGTGCGATCGCTAAGTGTGACAGTGTCTTTAGGCATTTTCACTATCTTAGTTGTCTTGTGTGTGTTCAAGTGAGAACTGGTAAAAAGTTTTAAGTTGGAGGTGGCAACAGATGCTTAGTGTCTATATGTAAGGTTTAAAGGGCACCTCACCAAATATTTGAAGGTGAAATAAATTGCCAAGCAATTTGTACAATGCCAAAAGTTTCTTCTACAGAGCAATCGTTTGACACAAATGTAAAAATCACTAAACGTACCTCAGAGACAAAATCAAATGTTTCCTCCCAAGCAGTGTAAAGAGAGAGTAAATTATCAGAGATTAATTATTTTGATTGATTCTGGTTGTGAAGGCGGGAAGTGGCCACATGTTTATTTGTTATTTTGTTTTTGCTATACTTGTGAGAAGTGAATGGAAAAAGGGACAGTAGGTAGGCCAGTCAGGAATGAGAGATGGTATCAAAATTGGGAGCTGAGACCTAAACTTAGGGATTCCATACACAATATATAGCTGTCAGCTGAACGACGCTTTGGCAGTTTGTTTGGCTCAGCAGCTATCTACATACTGGATTGTACATGACCTTTTGAGGGAGAGATGAGATGCCTCCATACTCCTTACATATTAGGCTGTTGGCCAAGCCTGTCAATATTGGCAGGTTCAACCAAAGTTAATCTATTTTATATGGGTCCTTAGGTTTAATCAATGTTTTGGTGGTATTCAATGCCAAATTAGCCAATGTGAATTTTCCTGGGAGGTTGTGAGAAGGATGGGATAAGGTTGTAAGAAGTTACTATGTGGATCTAAAGCCCTTGAAGCTGCATCAGACTGTCCCACATGAGGATCCATCAGTTTTTAGCTTGCTAATTTGTTTCTGTAACTCCCGTAACTCCCATTGGTACAACAAGAATAAAAAAGCAAGAGATCACAATTAAAGCACGCACCCAATATGTCTTAAATAATCACAATCTATGTGCTTTACCCTTTCCTTCCTGCAATAAAATGTGTGATTATTTGCTATACTGTTGGAGTGTGCCTCTATTATGCCCTCATGCTTTTTTGTTATATCTGTTTTTGTTTTTGATCGTTTGAGTGCCCCCCAGTATTTTCAGTATATGTGGTGTCTTTTTATTTTCATTCACTTCTATAAAGTTAGAGAAACAGCATAACTCGGCTGTTTTTTGGATTCCTGACCTCTTCTGGTCGACACATAGATACAGATATTCTTTCTCAGGAATCAATGGCTGATATAGTATCACGCTGTATAACAGTTATAGATAATGTCAGTAATCTATATCAAGTGGGACAACATTCTATATACCATATAAATAGGTTATATCAACATGAACATATAGTATTTGATAACATAGTATTACCTGACATAATATCCGAAGTACTGAGGATCTATACTGGATCTGTTTCACGCTGTCTCAGGCTAGAGGTGGACCGGGGTCTATACTGACCCTAAACTGGGGTCCTGACTAGTCCCTCTACCTGGAGGTACTGTTAATGGTACAGAGGTCCAGGCCGCCAGCGTAACCCTATCTCCTATAAGTCCCTGACCACTGTAATCTAGTCCTTAGAAGGACCCTGATTACCACCACAGGGATATGGGCAGGTCACCGCTTAATAAACAGTAAAGACAAACGAGACAGACAGGGGATAAAGTTAATACTGTCTTGCATACAACACTTAAACACAGAGGGAACACAAAAGGTCTAGGAGATAAACTATAAGCGAGGAGAGGAGAAACCACAAAGGAGCTCTTAGCTTAAGTCTTCTCAGAACCGATCCTATCTGCTGGTCTGTATGAATGCTTTCACCGGCATCTCCCAAGCAGACTGGCAGGTATATAAAGGAAGCTAATTAGTGCATAATCAAACTGCAGCCGGGCGAGGCTGGACCTAGTCTTAGCACAGAGCTAGGTAGAATTAACTCCCTCACTGCCAAACACAAAGAAACAGCAACTCAGCTGCGAGAAGTCAGAATGTGTAATCGCGACGATCTTCGTGGCGATACACCCATGACAGTAACCCCCCTTCTACGAGGGGCCTCCGGACCCTCAGGGCCAGGTTTGCCCGGGTGAGTTGTGTGGAAGGTCCGAACCAATCGATCTGCGTTAATATCAGACGCAGGAACCCACGTCCTCTCCTCAGGACCATACCCCTTCCAATGAACCAAGTACTGAAGGGACCGGCGATTCAGATGTGAGTCAATGATCTTCGACACCTGAAATTCCAAGTTACCATTGACCACCACTGAGGAGGAGGTAGAGGTGACGGTATAACTGGCGCCACGTACCTCTTAAGCAACGATTTGTGGAACACATTGTGGATTTTAAACGTAGGAGGGAGGTCCAGACGAAATGCCACAGGATTAATTATAGAACTGATCCTGTACGGCCCGATGAACCTGGGACCCAGTTTCCAGGAGGGAACCTTGAGTTTAATATTCTTGGTAGACAACCATACCAGATCGTTCACACTAAGGTCCGGACCAGACACTCTCCTCCTATCAGCCATACGTTTGTAACGGTTCCCCATAGCACTCAGATTATTCAGCACTCCTCTCCACACTGAAGCAAGTGACGACGAGAATCGTTCCTCCTCAGGAACCCCAGAAGGGCCCCCCCCATTGAAAGTACAAAACTGGGGATGAAAACCATATGCCCCAAAAAACGGGGACTTACCAGTGGACTCGCTCCGCCTATTGTTAAGAGCGAACTCTGCCAGCGGCAAGAAGAGACCAGTCCTCCTGGTTCTCTGAGACAAAACACCGAAGATATGTCTCTAGGCTCTGATTCAGACGCTCTGTCTGACCATTGGTCTGCGGATGAAAAGCCGAGGAAAATGACAATTGCATCCCCCGACGTGAACAAAATGCCCTCCAGAATTTGGACACAAACTGAGACCCCCTATCTGACACCACATCAGAAGGCAACCCGTGAAGTCTCACAATCTCCCCAATGAACACCTGCGCCAGAGTTTTAGCATTAGGAAGAGCAGGAAGAGCAATGAAATGTGCCATCTTACTGAACCTGTCAACTACAACTAGTATGACAGTTTTCCCTGACGACGGAGGGAGGTCCGTAATGAAGTCCATAGACAGATGAGTCCATGGACGCTCCAGAATTTTCAAAGGTAAGAGGGTCCCAGACGGACGGGTATGTGGGGTCTTAGAGCGAGCACAAACCCCACAGGACGCGACAAAAGTTACTACCTCTTTATTTAAGTTAGGCCACCAAAACCGGCAAGAAAGGAGATCCACAGTTGCTTTACTCCCTGGGTGTCCTGCCAAAGCAGAATTATGATGTGCCTCGATAACTTTTTGTCTTAACTGATCTGGAACAAACAGTTTCCCTGGAGGTCCTACAGGGGCGTCCCCCTGAGCCTCCAATACCTCCTCCTCAAGCTCAGAGCATACAGCCGACACCACAACTCCCTCCTGAAGGATAGGAACCGGGTCATCAGTCTTCCCGGCCCCTGGGAAACTACGAGATAAGGCATCAGCCTTAACATTTTTTGACCCAGGACGATATGTGACGACAAAATTAAACCTGGTAAAAAACAACGACCATCTAGCTTGTCTGGAATTCAGACGCTTTGCAGATTCTAAATACAGGAGGTTCTTGTGATCAGTAATGACGGTGACCGGGTGGACTGCCCCCTCCAAAAAGTGACGCCATTCCTCAAAAGCCAACTTAATGGCCAAGAGTTCCCTATTGCCGACATCATAATTCCTCTCGGCGGACAACAATTTTTTAGAGAAGAAAGCGCACGGATGCCATTTACCAGGGACGGACCTTGGGATAATACCGCACCCACCCCTACGTCAGACGCGTCTACCTCCACAATGAACGGTTGTGATGCATCAGGTTGAATAAGTATGGGTGCCGAAGCAAAATATTTTTTCAAGAGGAAAATGCTTGACAAGCTTTGTCAGACCACCTAGAAAAATCCGTCCCTTTTTTTGTCATGTCAGTGAGAGGTTTGACAACAGATGAGAAATTACGAATAAATTTCCGGTAGTAGTTAGCAAACCCCAGGAAACGCTGCAGTGCCTTAAGATCCTCTGGCCGATCCCATTCAAGCACTGCTCTCACTTTCCCAGGGTCCATACGGAAACCGGAAGCTGACACCAGGAAACCCAAAAACTGAAGTTCCTGTACGGCGAATACACACTTTTCCCATTTGGCGTACAGTTTATTGTCTCGCAAGATCTGCAACACCTGTCTCACATGCTCCTGATGAGACACAAGATCTGGCGAGTAAATTAAGATGTCATCTAAATAAATGACCACAAACTGCCCCACAAGGTGGCGAAAGATGTCATTAACAAAATGTTGAAACACCGCCGGGGCAGTAGTCAGACCAAAAGGCATGACAAGGTTCTCATAATGTCCCTCCGGAGTGTTAAACGCCGTCTTCCACTCATCCCCCTCCTTTATCCTAATCAGATTATACGCCCCCCTGAGATCCAACTTAGAGAACCATTTGGCGCCCACAATCTGATTGAAGAGATCAGGAATAAGTGGGAGCGGATACGGATCTCGGACAGTAATCCGATTAAGCTCACGGAAATCCAAGCAAGGGCGTAGGCCTCCATCTTTTTTCTTCACAAAGAAGAACCCCGCGGCCACTGGGGAAGATGAAGGTCTAATATGCCCCTTGGCCAGACTTTCCGAAATATAATCCTTCATAGCCTGCCTCTCAGGACCAGAAAGGTTATATAACCTAGATTTAGGTAACTTAGCATCAGGAAGCAATTTTATTGAACAGTCATACGCGCGATGAGGAGGTAATTCTTGACACCCCTCCTCAGAGAACACATCCTCAAAGTCCTCCAGAAAAGGAGGCAAAGTTCTAGGCACGACCGCACTGATGACCGTGTTCATGCAGTTACTCTTGCAAAATTCACTCCACTGGCTTATCTCTCTGGATTGCCAATTAATCACTGGGTTATGTTTAGCCAACCAAGGAAGTCCCAACACAATAGGAGTAGGAAGACCTTCCAACACATAACAAGACAATCGTTCTTTATGTAATGCCCCTACTCGAAGGTCTATGTTATGAACAGCTTGTACAAAGCTACCTTGACCGAGAGGCCTGGCGTCAATAGAGAAAATAGGGATCGGTTTGGCCAATACACTCAGTTGCATACCTTGCACCTGGGCAAACCGAGCGTCCACCAGATTAGCCCCGGACCCACTATCAAGAAGAACAGAAATCCTCTCAGCTCTCGTACCTACCACCACCTCCGCTGGTATGAGAAACTGAGACGGACTTGGGGACGAAATACATACTCCCAGGTTGTCGTCCACCACACAACCTGGGATTAACAGTTTTCCGGCGACTTCTTGCTCAGCGAGGCACGGGATGGACACCCCTCAACAAAATGCCCCTCTCTCCTGCAGAAGAAACACTTTCTTGTCTTGCGGCGCACCGCCGATCCCCTCCCTCGAAAAGATGTCCCTCCCAACTGCATAGGTTCCTCAGAACAGACCAGGGGAACCTCAATATAAGGGACTTTAGTAGTGGGTGGAGTCATAACAGGGGGCGGAGTTACCTCGCACCTCTCCCGAAGCCGTCTGTAATACTATTGTAGGAACTCGAGGATTCTGATAGCGTGGGGCAATGAACAATCAGAGACGGGTTTCTTTGAATGCAAATAATGTATTTGTGAAACAGCAAAACACCCAAAAACAATATTCAAACAACCCGTAGTGACATGCAATGAGTCCATATATATATACACAAGTCCAGTTATATGAATCCGGATATATAAGTCCTTGATCCTCTATAGCGAGGGTGGTAAAGTTCTTACGACGGAGTCCTCACACAAATGTGACCACAAGGTAAGTCTGATGCACAGATAACGTGGCTGGATTTACACACTGCTGGTGTGTGAAGAGTCAGATCCAGGTATGCAGAAAACACAGGGAGGTCCAGGAACAAGTTAATCTCAGTTGTGGCTTAATTCAGAGAAGTCCAACAACAAGTTCATAAGTCCGTAAGATTCCAGTAACAGTTCCAACAGCTATCACCAGAGATAATG
This sequence comes from Oophaga sylvatica, assembly GCA_033576555.1. Taxonomy (NCBI): domain Eukaryota; kingdom Metazoa; phylum Chordata; class Amphibia; order Anura; family Dendrobatidae; genus Oophaga; species Oophaga sylvatica. The sequence goes on along the minus strand of JARQOD010000001.1, from coordinate 781,208,548 downwards.
CACGAAGGGTTAAACAGCCACAGTTCAGAAACACAGTTCTTATCAAATGGAGTGAACCAAGGGTTAAATTCCCAAGTCAAACAGTTTAGTGATAACACAGTATGTGCAACTTACATATGCAGAGAATGTCCAGAGCCATGGGTAGAAACTGCTGTGGCTGAGAAACACCTGAAGATAAAGTTATGCACTTTCCTGGTAAATACACAAAAGCTCTGTGAGGAACAAAGCAGCTGGGTTGCAGAGAAACAGAAGCAGAATATTCCAGCAGTGAAGCCAGCACCTGAGCCGGGTTTTAAACAAACGAACAGGAAGTAGGGCACAGAAAACAGCAAACTCCATCTTAACAAAGGGCAAAATCATTGACAAAGTTACCTAGAAAACCCGGAATACTGACATTACTCCCCCCCCTAAAGACGGCCTCCGGACGGTCCTGGACCAGGCCTGTCCGGGTATCTCCGATGAAACTGAGCAATCTTCAGAGGCGCATTGATGTTACTTACTGGTTCCCAAGAATCATTTTCAGGAGAGTAACCTTGCCATCTAACTAGATACTGAAGCCGGTTTCTATGAAGTCTCGAATTAACAATATCCTGTACCACGAATTGTTCTTCGCCATCAACCAACACTGGTGGAGGGGGAGGTACGATACGTCCCTGAAATGTGTTAGGAGAGACTGGTTTTAATAAGGAAACATGAAATACTGGATGTACCTTTAAAGTCCGTGGTAGCTTCAACCGACAGGCAACAGAGCTCACAATCCCCGTGATCTTGAATGGACCGATGAATTTCTGTCCCAGTTTCTGCGAAGGAACACCCAACTTTAGATTCTTGGTGGACAACCAAACTGAGTCTCCTACCTTATACATAGGTGCTGGTTTCCGGAATCTATCGGCCGACTTTTTGTAACGCTCCTGTGCTGTGGTCAGGGAGTCCTTCAAAACTTCAAGATTACGTTGCAACGCCGTCACTCTGTCTTCAACCGCTGGTACCGAAATCGTAACCGGAGACCTAGGCAAAATATTTGGATGATAACCCAGGTTGGCAAAAAAAGGCGTTACCTTCGTGGAACTGCTTTGGGAGTTGTTGTACGAAAATTCCGCTAGAGGAAGTAGCTTCAGCCAATCATCCTGCAAATGACTGACGTAACAGCGTAGATATTGCTCCAAAGTTTGATTTGTCCGTTCGGTCTGCCCGTTGGTCTGAGGATGGTATGCAGAAGACAAGCAAACATTAATGTGGAGCGCAGAACAAAATCCTTTCCAAAATCTAGAGGTAAATTGTATTCCCCGGTCAGAAATGATGTCATCTGGTACCCCATGCAGCCGGAAAATGTTCTGGATAACTAGATCTACTGTCTCTGTAGCTGAGGAAGACCAGCGCACGGAATGAAATGAGCAGCTTTCGTTAAACGATCTACTACCACCAAAATAGTATTTTTACCACCAGAAGTGGGTAACTCCACAATAAAGTCCATCGAAATAGACCCCCAAGGGCGAGACGGTACAGGTAGCGGTTTAAGAAGACCAGTAGGTGAAACACGAGGAACCTTGTACCGGGCACAAACTTCACAAGAGCGGACATAGTCATTCACATCCTTCAAGCAGGTAGGCCACCAAAAAAAACGAGTTAACAATTCCTGCGTCTTCTGTACCCCCCTATGACCAGCCAATTTAGAGTCGTGGACCAATCTGAGAACTCGAAGTCTTACAGCCTCTGGGACATAAATACATCGATCTCTAAGCCACACACCATTCCGAAGGACAAGATTCACATTGTCAGGTGGAGCTGCAAGAAATACGTCACCGTCATAGGCCAGCTTGATCTCCTGCCACAAGTCCCGGTTCCGGAGCACTCCAACGAAATTGGCCTCCGACAAGATGGTCTTCGACGGGGTCCCAGGCACGGAATCCACGGTATGGATTCGGGATAATGCGTCAGCTTTCCCATTACGTGAACCTGGGCGGTACGAAATAATAAAATTAAACTGGTTCAAGAACAAACTCCACCTAGCTTGTCGAGGAGAAAGACACCTGGCAGACTTAAGGAATTCCAAATTGCGATGATCCGTGAGTACTACTACCTGCTGGGTTGCCCCCTGCAAATGGTGTCTCCATTCCTTAAAGGCAGAAATAATTGCCAAAAGTTCCTTATCTGCCACATCATAGTTCAGTTCTGCAGAAGATAACCTACGAGAGAAGAAGGCACACGGGTGCAGCAAACCTTTGTCTCCGGTACGTTGTGAGAGGATAGCTCCCAATGCACAGTCAGACGCGTCCACCTCCACGATAAAAGGCTGTGCAGGATCCGGATGCATCAATATTGGAGCTGTGGTAAAACAACCCTTCAGGCGATCAAAGGCTTCCTGAGCTTGCGAAGACCATTCAAACTTCTTCCCCTTCTTGGTGAGGAGAGTGATGGGACGGACAATTTCTGAAAAATTTCGGATAAACCGTCTATAAAAGTTAGCAAAGCCAATGAATCGTTGTACCTCCTTAATGTTTCCTGGTACCGGCCAGTCCAAGATTGCCTGGATCTTGCTGGACTCCATATTCAATCCCTGAGGCGAGATAACATAACCCAAAAATTGAATTTCAGAACAATGGAACTCACACTTTTCGAGTTTGATGTACAAATGATTATCTCTCAAACGTCTAAGTACGGTCTTGACATGTTCCTGATGTTCCTGTAGGGAGTCAGAAAAGATTAAGATGTCATCAAGGTAAATTACCACATATTGGTCCAATAAATCCCTGAAAATGTCGTTGGCTAAATGTTGAAAAGCAGCAGGAGCGTTACAGAGTCCGAATGGCATCACCAAATATTCAAAATGTCCATACCGGCATCTAAAAGCTGTCTTCCATTCGTCTCCGGGCCGTATACGGAGTAAATTATATGCCCCACGAAGATCTAATTTGGTAAATACTTTGGCCTGGCGAACTCTTTCCAACAATTCTGGAATTAGGGGCAACGGGTACCTGTTACGAATGGTTACCTTATTTAACTCCCGGTAGTCAATGCAGGGTCTTAGAGTACCATCCTTCTTCTTTACAAAGAATATTGGAGCTCCCGCTGGTGAAGAAGATGGTCGGATAAACCCCTTGGCTAAATTCTCATCTATATACTCCCGTAAAGATTTTAATTCCGGAGCCGCCAACGGGTAAACATGGCCGAAAGGAATCGCTGCTCCAGGAAGCAATTCTATGGGGCAGTCATACGGTCTATGTGGGGGAAGTTGATCTGCCTTCCTTTTATCACAAATGTCTGAGAATTCCTGATAAATCAGAGGGAGAGTAGGTACCTGTATCACCTCTTCCAAGTTCTGGGTAACTGGAGCCGCTACAGTTGGACTGATGGTAGAACTGCACTTCGGGAGAAAGGTTATCTCCTTGGTTTCCCAATTGATGATTGGATTTTGTGACCGTAACCAGGGAATTCCTAAAATTACAGGAAAATGAGGAGAAGATATTAACATGAATGAAAGTGTTTCTTGATGGTCTGGTTCCATCTTACACTCCAGAGGCACTGTCTCCCGATCTACTGGTCCAGAAACTAATGGGGAACCATCCACCGTTTCCATAGTGATTGGTGAAGCTCTTAGTTGTGTCTTTATACCATGTTTCTCTGCAAAAGAAGAATCCATGAAATTCCCACCTGCTCCAGAGTCTATCATGGCAGAACTTGATATCCACTGTTCCCTCCCACTGAATCTGTATAGGAAGAGAACAATGTGAATATTTCTCCCCGTGATCTTTAGGGGAAGTCGGCATCAGTATTGGGGGAAAAACCGCATCTAGATGTAGACTAGTTTCTGAAACTTCAGACTCAGCGTCTGTGTTATCATAATCTCCTACTACCGCCAACACCTTGTTGGGTCGCCTAGGACATTTAGGACAATTGATGAGGAAATGATCCGATTGACCACAATAGAAACATAAGCGCTCACGGAAACGGTGTTCGCGGCGTTCATTATTCTCACGTCTCTGCAGTGAGTCCACCTGCATAGGCACCTCCTCAGCCTCTCGCGGGTTTTTGCCTGTGGTTTCCCTGGACGGAAGAGAGTAATTAGTAATGCGATTTACAGCGGCCCATTTTTCTTGTCTGCGTTCAGTTAAACGGGTATCAATACGTACACAGTGCTGTATAAACAATTCAAACTCCTGTGGAGACTCTGAACGAGCTAGCTCATCCTTGATTACATTTGACAAACCTTTTCTAAAGATTGGTAATAAAGCATTGTTTTCCCACTGGGTGTCCACCACTAACCTTTTAAATTCAGTAACATATTCTATGACTGACCGTTTCCCCTGGCGTAAGGAAAGCAAGGCAGATTCAGCGGTAGCACGGCGGTTGGGATCGTCGAACATTTGCGCCATGGCTGCCAGAAAATTGTCCAAATTATTTAGACGGGTATCATGACTTTCAACCATAGGATTTGCCCAAGCCAGTGCACGTGATGTCAACAACATAATAATACATAGAACTTTAGATCTATCAGACCGGTAGTAAGAGGCATGTACATCAAAAAATAATATACATTGATTAACAAACCCACGGAATTGACTTCGGTCACCATTAAAACGGAATGGAGGCAATTTGGGCATACTGGTGGATAAGGTAGGCTCAGTAGGTAAGTCCTCCAGGACTCCTAACCTAGAACGTAGATCTTGGAGAGCCTGACCAAACCCCTGTGCATTGTGGTTAACCCGAGACTCCAAGTCTCTAATCTGATTGAGTGCAGCCGCCACCTCCTGCTGCAAGGAGTTAACTATGGTGAACAGTTTGTCTGCCCGTGTCTCCGTCATTGCCCCAGCAGAATCCTCTTTTTTAGACTGGAATATCCTGTAATACTATTGTAGGAACTCGAGGATTCTGATAGCGTGGGGCAATGAACAATCAGAGACGGGTTTCTTTGAATGCAAATAATGTATTTGTGAAACAGCAAAACACCCAAAAACAATATTCAAACAACCCGTAGTGACATGCAATGAGTCCATATATATATACACAAGTCCAGTTATATGAATCCGGATATATAAGTCCTTGATCCTCTATAGCGAGGGTGGTAAAGTTCTTACGACGGAGTCCTCACACAAATGTGACCACAAGGTAAGTCTGATGCACAGATAACGTGGCTGGATTTACACACTGCTGGTGTGTGAAGAGTCAGATCCAGGTATGCAGAAAACACAGGGAGGTCCAGGAACAAGTTAATCTCAGTTGTGGCTTAATTCAGAGAAGTCCAACAACAAGTTCATAAGTCCGTAAGATTCCAGTAACAGTTCCAACAGCTATCACCAGAGATAATGCACGAAGGGTTAAACAGCCACAGTTCAGAAACACAGTTCTTATCAAATGGAGTGAACCAAGGGTTAAATTCCCAAGTCAAACAGTTTAGTGATAACACAGTATGTGCAACTTACATATGCAGAGAATGTCCAGAGCCATGGGTAGAAACTGCTGTGGCTGAGAAACACCTGAAGATAAAGTTATGCACTTTCCTGGTAAATACACAAAAGCTCTGTGAGGAACAAAGCAGCTGGGTTGCAGAGAAACAGAAGCAGAATATTCCAGCAGTGAAGCCAGCACCTGAGCCGGGTTTTAAACAAACGAACAGGAAGTAGGGCACAGAAAACAGCAAACTCCATCTTAACAAAGGGCAAAATCATTGACAAAGTTACCTAGAAAACCCGGAATACTGACACCGTCTATCAATGCGAATAGCAAGGGCCATAGCGGCCTCCAGAGACGGGGGAGAATCATACTGAGCCAACACGTCTTTTAATTTGTCAGATAACCCTTGACAAAACTGACTCCTAAGAGCTGGGTCATTCCACTGAGTATCTGTGGCCCATCTACGGAACTCAGAAGAAAACTCCTCCGCCGGACGATCTCCCTGCTGTATCTTACGTAACTTCGTTTCGGCAAGGGAGACCCGATCCGGGTCATCATATACCAGACCCAGGGCAGTAAAAAATCGATCTACTGACTAAAGAGCCGGGGAGCCCGGAGGAAGAGAGAACGCCCAGGATTGAGGGTCCCCTTGTAAGAGCGAGATGACAATTCCCACCCTCTGCTCTTCACTCCCCGATGACCGAGGCCGTAGCCGAAAATATAACTTACATGCCTCCCGGAAGGTAAAAAATTTGTCCCGCCCACCAGTGAACCTGTCCGGGAGAGCAACTTTAGGTTCAGATCTGGATTGCTCCGGGGGGAACAAAACCTTGGACTTAATGTCCGTCAGCTCCATGGACAAACTCTGCAACTGCAGGGCAAGCTGGGCTACTGGATCCATGGTAGCTGGGGAGAATCTTTTTAGTATGGCCAGTGAAAATATCACGCTGTATAACAGTTATAGATAATGTCAGTAATCTATATCAAGTGGGACAACATTCTATATACCATATAAATAGGTTATATCAACATGAACATATAGTATTTGATAACATAGTATTACCTGACATAATATCCGAAGTACTGAGGATCTATACTGGATCTGTTTCACTCTGTCTCAGGCTAGAGGTGGACCGGGGTCTATACTGACCCTAAACTGGGGTCCTGACTAGTCCCTCTACCTGGAGGTACTGTTAATGGTACAGAGGTCCAGGCCGCCAGCGTAACCCTATCTCCTATAAGTCCCTGACCACTGTAATCTAGTCCTTAGAAGGACCCTGATTACCACCACAGGGATATGGGCAGGTCACCGCTTAATAAACAGTAAAGACAAACGAGACAGACAGGGATAAAGTAAATACTGTCTTGCATACAACACTTAAACACAGAGGGAACACAAAAGGTCTAGGAGATAAACTATAAGCGAGGAGAGGAGAAACCACAAAGGAGCTCTTAGCTTAAAGGTACTGCCACACTACACGATCCCGCTAACGATCTCGTTAGCGTCGCATACTAATGAGATCGCTAGCGGGATCGTTTACAATATCGCTAGTGTCGGCCACATTTAGCGATGTCGTTAAGGACGCTATCGCGGTTAGTGATCTCCTTAACGACTTTAGCGGTACAAAAGTACCGCTAAATCGCTAAAAAAGGTGCCACATTCAACGATATATACTTACCCAGCGGGACGCCGACGATCAGAATAGGGTCCTGAACGATCAGGGCGACGGACGAGATCACAGCAGGGGCCACGTCATTGCTGCATGCCGCACACAACAACATCGCTAACGGGATCGCTAAATAGTGACGTTTTTTAGCGATCCCGTTAGCGATGTTGTTTAGTGTGGCATACCCTTAAGTCTTCTCAGAACCGATCCTATCTGCTGGTCTGTATGAATGCTTTCACCGGCATCTCCCAAGCAGACTGGCAGGCATATAAAGGAAGCTAATTAGTGCATAATCAAACTGCAGCCGGGCGAGGCTGGACCTAGTCTTAGCACAGAGCTAGGTAGAATTAACTCCCTCACTGCCAAACACAAAGAAACAGCAACTCAGCTGCGAGAAGTCAGAATGTGTAATCGCGACGATCTTCGTGGCGATACACCCATGACATATAGGAATAACCCATTGAGGTATTTGCATACATCATGCTATGTTGTATTTGTTTTTCTATACCTGTTATAAATAATGCCATAGAAAAAGATATAAAAGAAACATCTCAGATGACCTACAGATTGGCAATGAAATGTTACTGACAGATATAAAACTATATCTTCTAGTCAAGAATAAGAGATGTCTTAGCAAAATGCTGATTGCACCACTGGAACATTTTAATCATCTTCTCTACAGGAGATCCTGAGTAGACATCCTGCTCCCGTAAACTACGTACTTTGGATCAAAAATACTTAACATATCCGCTACTTATTTGCTCTTGAAGCATCACCTCTAATGTCTTTACTGCCATTTTAGAGTGAAATAAAATTATTTTGTAAAGAAGTGCCAAGAATAGCTGGCAACTGTTTTTTGCTGTTAGAGTCATTTTCAGTTCTTAAATATTTGTCATTGACATTTCCTTGTAAATGCCACTTATTATTCTTCTGCATATATTACTCCAGCTTTTATGTACTGCAAAACTTGCATACGTATACAATAAATATTGTGGTTGAATTGATGATTACAAAACAATAGGTTTGTGTATGCACAAAGAGAAATTGTAAAATCAGATTTCCACTCTTGGAATAAAATAGGTTATTTTTAGCTTATTTGTTTTATATTGTATCTTCCATTCTGCCATGTTTCTATTGGACAAAATGGCAGGTTATAAGTTATTCTCAGTTATATCAACTGAAAAAAATATGTTTTCTAGTAGAAAAGGTAATGCCGATAAAGCACAATAGTAAATGTGCAACAGTTTCATATATAAGTGTATCTCTACTTTCAAAATGCTGATGCATTCACATTTTTTACATAAACTGTGCCCAAAAGCCTAAACTTTTGCATTTATTAAGAAAGAGTCATATAGAATGCTCTCAGTGGGAGAAGCAAAATAGGAATCTTGTGGGTATGATACCTTTTAATGGCTAACAAAATATAGTGAATGATATTACAGAGCAAGCTTATGTCTCTTCATCAGGCTGGTATAACAAAATCTAAACAATAATTTGGACAATTTAATTTAAATGACCAAAAAGAAGAGTTCCAGAAAAATAATTATATTCAAAATATACCAAAATTTATTGATCACTATTACACTGAAATCCATAAATAACAATAATAAACTATTATAAAAAACACCCAAATTTTGAGAGGAAACCATTAGGCTGCATTATATACTTAGGTGTGTACACCATTTCAAACATAATACTCTCCTTCCAGAAAAAATGTATCATATGCCACAATAGCAGCTAGATCCAGCATTCATATGTAATACAGCATTCATATATCCAGCATTCATATGTAATACATTACCAGGAGATAGATCAATGAACAGGTGACACCCGAAGCGCTGCAGCCCAAACGTCTCCCCCTCACCCCGACGTACGTTTCGCTTCCCGCTTCTTCCGGGGGCGTACTAGAGGGGTATGTTAGGGTTCGATTTCCCGCTGCTGCACAAGGGGAGTCTTGAACCCGTCCCGCTGCGGTCTCCCATTCATCTCCGGCCGCAGTGGAGCCTGCTCAGCAGAGACGTCGGTCCAGGCGTCTTGCCCACTCCTCTACTGTGCAGTGACTTGCTGCTGCCTTTCCTGGATCTGCTATTATAGCCAGTGCTGGAGCAGTCGTCTTTGGAACAAAGTCCTGCGTTTTCCCATCTGAGCGTGCCCAGGGTGAGATCTCTCATTGGAGATCAGGGGTCACGTGTTCAGGTGCTGCAGCGGCTCCTATTGGTCCGCCAGGAAGGTCATGTAGCTACGTGTGTTTGTAACAGCTTCTCATTGGTCCTTGTTCCTGGAAGGTCCTGTAGCTGTTGCTATAAAAGGGTAGCATGGCTGGGCCGCCATGCGCTAATATCAATCATTGTATGCTATGCGCCAGTGTGGTCATGTATATTTGTGGATAGGGACCCGGCTGAAATAAGCCACTAGAATACCGACTTAATCGGTGAGGAGTTTGGTATGGTAGCTGGTCAGGGTCGGTGTCCTAGATGCCCTAGATTACCGGCATAACCGGTGAGGAGTTTGATTGCCGTATTCAGGGCCTGGCGTTCAGACGCCATAGATTGCGGGTGACTCCCGCGAGGACATTAGCGCATGATCACGCTTTATGTACGCTTAGCACTTAACTGTGTATCTGAGAGCCTTACAGGACACAGTGCTTTTTCTCAAGCGGCCCTGTGACGTAACAGGGTTCGCTTTCAACGCTAGTCAGTGCCCTAGCGTGTTTTCTTTGCCACTCAGTTGTGTCTAGTGAGTGCGCACACATCGCCATATAGCGTTGCGGCTCCTCTTCTAGCGGCTCTGTGGAGTAACAGAGTTCGCACTCATTGCCACAGCGCATTACGGCGTTTATGTTGGCAGCTCTGCGGGATAACAGAGTTTGCTTCTTGCGCCTTTTTGCCAGCAGCGGGCTTCGCCTGCACGGTGGACCCCGGGCTGCAAACGCACTTATTATTTATATTATTTTGTGCATTCCGCCAGCCATAACAGGGTATATATATCTAACCCATGCAAACCTGAGCGCTGATTAAATCGCTAATGTGCGTCATCAACCGCGGCTTGGCAGTGGAAGATTACCATTCGTCTTTTATGTTAATATCACTATATAAAGGGTTTTATGATTAACATATGTTTGTAATATATTTGGGGTTGGTTAATAAGATATAACTGGTTTAGATTATATTTGTAGTATTAATCCTATGTCAGGGTATTATAGGGGCGTTTGGATTGGTTTAAAGATAATTACCAATTCAGAAAACACTGTCACTTTAAATATGAGTATTGTTAAAGTAGTATTAAAAGTATAATATTGATTGTTCACTGATTATTATAGGGGCGGTAGAATTGGTTTAAATATAATTACCTATTTAACAAAGCACTGTCACTTTAAATATGAGTATTGTTAAAGTAGTATTAAAAGTATAATATTGATTTTTCACTGATTATTATAGGGGCGGTAGAATTGGTTTAAATATAATTACCTATTTAACAAAGCACTGTCACTTTAAATATGAGTATTGTTAAAGTAGTGTTAAATATATAATGATTTTTCACTGATTATTTTTTGCACTATTATTGTTTTATATGTAGGTGCTTTTTATAATAATTTTGTATAACAGACGTTGGTTGATGGAAAGTTTAAAAAAGAATCCAAGCGTGTGCAGCAGCTTATTATGTGAAGAATTAATTGGATTGAAGGGATGACCGATCTGTTTGTGCGCATGCGCTTGACTCCTTCCTTCACATTTCCGGAGGTGTTCAGAAGTGGAATAGCTTGCGTTTCAGCAAGCGTTCCAGTGGGCGCATGACCGGAAATGACGTGTTTATACCAGGAAGTGTGGATAGCTCTATGCGCCGATTAGAACGGACGGCTGCCCTTAATCCAATTGATGACGCACATTAGCGATTTAATCAGCGCTCAGGTTTGCATGGGTTAGATATATATACCCCTCAGTACCCACCTCTAGTACGCCCCCGGAAGAAGCGGGAAGCGAAACGTATGTCGAGGTGAGGGGGAGACGTTTGGGCTGCAGCGCTTCGGGTGTCACCTGTTCATTGATCTATCTCCTGGTAATGTATTACATATGAATGCTGGATATATGAATGCTGTATTACATATGAATGCTGGATCTAGCTGCTATTGTGGCATATGATACATTTTTTCTGGAAGGAGAGTATTATGTTTGAAATGGTGTACACACCTAAGTATATAATGCAGCCTAATGGTTTCCTCTCAAAATTTGGGTGTTTTTTATAATAGTTTATTATTGTTATTTATGGATTTCAGTGTAATAGTGATCAATAAATTTTGGTATATTTTGAATATAATTATGTTTCTGGAACTCTTCTTTTTGGTCATTTAAATTAAATTGTCCAAATTATTGTTTAGTGTTTGTGAAGTGCCAGATAGGTATTTTTGTGGACATTTTGAGAGTGGTATAACAAAATATTTGAAGAAACACAATTATATACAGTGAAAAACACAGGCATGGTGTGATACATGGATATCTAAATAAACACTGAGCTTAAAGAGAGAATCCTTAATTGGGTAAGATTAGATAAGTGGTGTGAAAGTTTTATGGACCCCATATGCATACATTTATTTCCTTTGTGTGTATTGGAACAACACAAAAAAATGAAAAAGGGCAAACTGAACATAATTTCACACAAAACTCCAAAAATGGGCCAGACAAAATTGTTGGCACCCTCAACTTAATATTTGTTTGCACACCCTTTGGAATAAATAACTGCAATCAATCGCTTCCTATAACCATCAATAAGTTTCTTACACCTCACAGATGGAATTTTTGACTAATCTGATTCTGCAAACTTTTCCAGGCCTCTTATATCTAAAAGGCTGCCTTCTCCCAACAGCAATTTTATGATCTCTCCACAGATATTTAATGAGATTTAGATTTAGACTCATTGCTGACCACTACAAGAGGCACCCAGAAATGGATGAAAATAAAGTGCTGGAGAGTTCTGAAGTATGTTTGGGGTCATTGTCCTGCTGGAAGACCCATGATCTAGAATGCAAACCCATTTCTGACACTGGGCACTACATTGTGACCCAGAATCCTTTGGTAATCTTCAGATTTCATGATGCCTTGCACACAGTCAAGATACCCAGTGCCAGCGGTAGCAAAACAACACCAAAACATCTTTGAACCTCCACCAAATTTGACTGTAGGTACTGTGTTCTTTGCTTTGTAGGCCTCATTCCATTTTATGTAAACAATAGAATGATGTGCTTTACCAAAAAGCTCTATATTGGTCTTATCTGTCCACATGACGCTTTCCTAGAAAGATTTTAACTTGCTCATGTACATTTTGGCAAGCTGCAGTCTAGCTTTTTTTATGTCTCTGTGTCAAGAGTGGGGTCCTCTTGGGTCTCAATCCATAGTGTTATATTTCAATGAAGTGTCGATGGATAGTTCGCGCTGACACTGATGTACCCTGAGCCTGCAGAATAGTTTGAATTTCTTGGCACTTGATTGGGGCTGCTTATCCACCATCTGGACTAATCCTACGTTGCAACTTTTCATCAATTTTTTTCTGCCACCCACGTCCAGGGAGATTAGCTGCAGTGCCATGGGTTGTAAACTTCTTGATTATATTGCTCACCATGGACAAATGAACATCAAGATCTCTGGAAATGGATTGATAACCTTGAGATTGTTGATATTTTTCAACAATTTTGGTTCTCAAGGCCTCAGACATTTCTTTTCTTCTCTTTCTGTTCTCCATGCTTGATCTGGCACATACAGACACACAATGCAGAGATTGAGTCAACTTCTCCCCTTTTTATTTGGTTTCAGGTGTGATTTTCATATTGCCCATCCGTGTGTGTCACGTTACTGGCAATACTGAACTGGAGGTCAGTGGCCGAAGCAGAAGTGTGCAGGTGACCGGACCGTGGAAAGACTTCTGGAAGTGCAGTATATGGCGGTGGTAGTTCACTATGTCGGCAGATGCCGGAGCCCGCCCAAGCTAGGGCCGGCCGAGATCACACACAAGCACCAAGTCCGTTTAGATGATAGAAGTTCGAGGTAGGAACAGCAGGGTTTCCACAAGAAACAGGAAAGCGCCAGCAGAACACCTTCCAGATCAGGAGCTCAGATAATGCTTCACTCAGTTAGACTGAGCACTACAATATACTCAGCAACAGGAAGCTGCACAGGGCCAGGTATATATAGCAAGTCCAATCAGTCTTAATCAAGGCGAGAACAATCAGCAGGGCAGGTGATGATCTCTATCCAATCAGTCTCAATCAGGGCGGGAACAATCAGCAGGGCAGACGAAGTTCATATGGTTTCAGGCTGAAGTTATACAAGTTCCAAATAGCTCCACAGCAAAGGAACAGACCACCAAGCCATGGCTCACAGGTTCAAATCCTAACAATACTCCCCTCTTAACGGCGGCCTCTGGACGCAACTTGCCCAGGCTTTGCAGGATACCGCTGATGAAATTGTCTAATCAAACGAGGAGCATTGACATTGCTTACTGGTTCCCATGAATTTTCTTCCGTGTCGTAGCCCTGCCATTTGATTAAATATTGTAAACAATTTCTGTGTATTCGGGAATCCAAGATCTTTTCCACCACAAACTGCTCCTGTCCATCCACTTCAATTGCATCGGGAGGCGGAGGGATTGTTCTGGAATTGGATTGGCTGTGGCGGCTTTCAACAAAGACACATGAAAAACAGGATGAATCTTCATTGATGTTGGTAGCTGTAGACGTACGGCTAATGGACTCACAATCTTACTGATTTTGTATGGTCCCACAAACTTTTGTCCTAATTTAGGAGAAGGAATCTTCAATTTCAAATTCTTAGTGGATAACCACACTCGATCTCCAATCCTAAACGTGGGAGTGGGTCTCCGATACCTGTCGGCCGCTTTTTATATTTTCCTGATTCCTTTTAATGTTCTTTCAAACTTTTGATTTTCTGTAGAAGAGATTTTTTCTGCGACTCGGTTTAATGGTGCCACGGTTTTTGGAAGGAGTTTGGGTGAAACCAAATTTAAAAAAAAAAGGCGTCTGTTTCGAGAGGCATTTGTGAATTGTTATATAAAATTCCCAAATGGCAGCAATCTCCCATCGTTTTTGCAGAGGGGAATTAACAACGAAAAACTTCTCCACTTGATTTGTACGTTTTGTCTGGGTTTGTTTTCGGAGTAACTTTTTACAATCGTACTTTATGTTAGCGTTAGAAAAAACTGCCCCCAAAAATTTTGAGAAAGGGACCCTCGATCTGAGAGCTTATCCCACTCCTGGAGGCGAAAATTTTTCAAATTAAAAACCTTTTTCTTTTGCTAAGGCAGACCTAACTGGGATGAAATGCGTGCTTGTAAGTCGACCCCTTTTCCCAAAAGGTGTTTTTCCCCCCTTGGAATGGGGGTAGTCTATATAAAGTCCATTGAAATCGTCCCCAGGGTCGGTTGGGTGGCGAGAGGTCAAAGTCCCATAGGGGATGCACGGGGTCTTATATCGGCACAGATGCCAGGAATTAAAATTTTCTTTTCACGCTTTTTGAAAGTTGCCACCAAAAGAAACGGACAAAAATCCGGGTTTTTTCGTGTCCCTTTTTTGGGCCTGCTTTTTTTAAAAGTGCACTAGTTGTAGAACTTTTAACCGAGCTGCTTCTGGTCAATAGTCGTTGACCATCTCCATATTGATTTTTAAAAAACAGTTCACGTCCCCCCATGGAGTGAAAAAACGAGTCGTTTCGTATGCTGCTTTCAAATTTCCAGCAAATCTCCATCATGTAAAACCCCAAATCTTAGTATCTGCCACAATGGGGTTTTTGGGTTGTTTTAAGGTTAGCCTCGCTTGAAAAAAAATTCGGGGGAATGCGTTGCTTTTTGTTAGGGACCTGGTTGTAGAAAAAATTCAAAATTAATTTTTTAAAAACAGATCCCAAGGGTCCCGAGGAGGACATTTTGAGACCCCATAAACCAGAACATATCGGGAAAACCCCAAAAATTTGCTGGCACCCCTGGGAGATGTCTCCACTCTTGAATGCGAATATGGGGGACAAAATTTTTATTTTTCCCCTCATGTTCTTTTTACAAAGCATACGTTGTGAGAAAAATCACATGGTTTTGCAACTTTTTTCCCCTACCCCAGAGAGGATGGGCCCCCCCCACAGTCTGAAAAATCACCCCCAAGTAAAAGCCCAAAAAGGGGGAGGTGGCATAATAGGGGGCGTGTGATTCCTTTTTAAA
>JARQOD010000001.1:781164041-781193176 GCA_033576555.1 Oophaga sylvatica | reverse complement strand
CTATTTGCTTTACTCAGGGGAAAAAAAAAATAAATATCAAGACATCGAAAAAAAATGTACCCCTCTGCAAGTCGAGCACATTTAAAAGGACTGCCACATACTCGATCCCGCTAGCGATCTCGTTAGTTTTGCATATATGAGTCGTAGGGGATTTTTCTATACGAAAAGGGGGCCATTTTGCGTTTTAAAACGACGCTATGCGTTAGCGATTTTTAAGACTTTGGGGGTACAAAAAACCCAAAAAACCTAAAAAAGGTGCCACACAGCTTTAATTTTAAATTTCCCAGCGGGACCCCCCAGGATAAAAGGGGGGCGGAACTTTTCCACCGAGCGGATCACGGGGGAAGCTCGTCGCTGGAAGGCCGCACTGAACAACATCGCTAACGGGATGCAAATGTGACGTTTTTAGCGATCCCTTTAGCGATATTGTTTAGTGTGAAACCCTTAGGGAGAAATTTCAAAACACCTAAGGGGAAAACCACGTTCATCGTTCAAAAATACTGCTATTTGGCAAACCAGGACCTCAAAACCATCAGACCACAGGAGGGATGCATTCGTCTTTACGATGAAAGTACAGGTCAAAAATCCGGGGAAAATGTAGGGAAGAATGAAGTCATGTTTGTTTTAAAGGGGTTTAAAAAACCCCGACTCAGTTACCCATTCTGTTGGGGGGAATTCCCAAATTCCAGAAATTTGGAAGTTTGGGGGAAGGCGACCAAAAGTGAAGCCATTTTTTTTGTTTTAAAATAAAAGGGGAAATTCCCCCAAATCTAACCATATGTACATTTAGTATGTAAATTAAAAACCACTGGGAATTTGATGAAAAAAAAAAAATTGAAATAAATAATTGTCTAAAATATTATTTAGCCATTTTAAATTTGGAATATAAACCAACCTATTAAATGTGGCTAAGGTGTATGTAGCGAGGGGCAAACTGTATTTAAAATACACAAAATCCCCTCAAAAACTTTCTTTGTTTGGTTTTTAATTTTAAAATGCTATAAAAGAAATTAAGAAACCCTTTTCATATATTAAGAAACTATACATAAAAAGGGTTACAGTGGGGGCTCCAGGGCCCGAGTAGGTCAGCAGCTGTCGAAATGTATAGGAATATCATTTTTTATCACTGAAAATTTTCCCCGTCCAGCTATAGGAAGTAGCATCCTGAAACAATATTGACCCCAACGGTCTTGTCTTTGACAAGGGCCCCGTCACAGATAGCGACACACCCAATCCTAAAACAATGCACTTGTCAGGAGGGGTTGTGTCGTCATACGCGCTGGTGCCAAACAGGCACTCAGGCAGCGATCAGGACGCGACACTGCGGGTATTTTTTGTTACCCGCGGTACTTGGGGCACCAGCCCGCTGGTGCGGATGGTAACCAAGGAAAACGGTTTTCACGCTGCGCGGCACCTGGAAACCCTTGTCCTTTGGTTCCCCCCCCCTGCAGCACGAGCTGTATTAACAACACACGGTTTCTAGGCACCACCCGGGGTAAACCCGATGGCCTTGGTTTTCCGTGATCCTGTCCCTCCTGCCACTTCCAGGTGTGGCCAGCGGAACAAACGATCAAAAAAAAGTCCGGACATTTTAGCGACGATCACGATACCCGGGGGGGGGGGGGTGATCATCGCTAAAAGTCACAACAGCGATATCGCGGGGGGGATCGTTTTGCTACAAAATAGTGATCACGCGTTCGCTAGCGAATCGCGTGTGTGACGGGGGGGATAGATAAAGCCAAAAGCAAAAAGGGTTTTTGGGGGAGTAATTTTGTTTTTTGGGTTGCTATTCCATAGGTGGAAGAGTTTTCTTCTGGAGAAAAATGCCCAATTTCCCAAGGGAGTTTTAAAAATCCCCCACCTCGGCAGTTTCATGTCACCTGCACAAGGGGAAACTTTCCACTTGGACCTTATCAGTGCCTGTGCATCACTGTATGCAATATTCCTGTACATGATACTGTTTTAAAAATTTTTGGTTAAACACCACTGTGTGATTACTCTATCTGCATTAAATTTTTTATAATCTTTACTGTGTTCCTGTGTCTTATTCCGTGTTATGATGTGTTTATTTTCTGCATTGTTTCTCATCTGTACATATGCCTCTGTACAGACACTGAGAAAAGGACAAAAAATTTCTGCAGGAAAGAAAAAGTAGAGGGCCATCATACTTCTGGTCCGAAAAAGACTTATGCTGAAGAAAAAAACTTAGGAAGGTAAAAAACTATCTTTCCGTGGCCCCCTTTTTTTTTTAAGTGGTAGAAACACTATACTATAGGAGGATATGGGGGCTTATACCCCGGTATGTGGATCAGATTTTTTTTTCCCCTTGGGGTTTTAAAGGGGTTTTAAATTTTTTTTAAAATAAAAAACAGCAGCAAAAAGAGGGGCAATACCAGGAGGGGGGTTTTTTTTTCAGCGGGGGGAGGGTTTTGGGGCGAATACCAGGATGAAAACAGTTACCAGGGTGGTGGCTTTTCTTTTAAAAATTATTGTGGGTATGACCCGCTGCATGGGGGGGGTTTTTTTGCTCCCCAAAATTCAGTGTGTCGACCCCCCCCAACAATTGTGGTTACAGGGCAAGGGGGGGATCAGACCCCAGCCCTGGAAGTCTATGGGTTTGTCACAGGGAGCGGTGGCGGTCTGGGCCCTGGGGGTTGGGGTATTTGGGGGGGGGAAAAATTTTTCGGGGGTTTTTTTAACGTTCGTGACCCCCCTGTTCTCTGGTAAAATTTTCACCACGCTGCGAGTCTCTGAGGGGTGGTGAGGCAGTAGATGTGGGTCCCTACGGTGGGACTCTTTTCCCCAGGTCGTGGTTTGGGGGTTGTCAGGCATGCAATTAAATAACTTATTTTCCCCCCCTTTTGCGTTTTTTTTTCCTTTTACTGTAAGTGGTAGGAGGCCGGGGGCTGATGGGGTTGATGGGGTGAGTTTTGAGGCAACGGCTGGCAAGGGGAGGGGCCTCCTTTCTTTTCCTTTTTGTGATCCAAAACCCTAAAAAGTATTTCACTCCTAAACTTCAGCTATTTCAAAGCTGACGCCCGGTCAGTTTTTTTGGGGACCTTAGTGATGAAAATGGGGGTTTTTTTATGCTTGGCCCCACTCAAAGTTCCATAACCCGCCCCCTTTTGTACGAATTAAGGGCTGCTTTTTTCCAAGGCCCCGAAAACCTCTGGGTTTTTTCCCCCCCATCGGAAGCTATAGTGAGCTTTGGTCCCATGCCCCGGGGAAAAGTGCGGTACTTCAAACCAAAACCTTCTGTTTCCTTCCCCCGGCCTTTCGACTTGCCAAACTCTCAATCTAGCATGCTGGCAAAAGGGGAAAATGGGTCACCTGTAAGCCCCCCCCTACTGTACTGTCTCGCTGATCGACGGGAAATTTTGGGGCCCAAAACAGGCACTCCTTCTCTTCCTTCACCTCGGGGGAACTACTAGACTCGGGGGCTAAACCACCCCCCTCTCCCCCCGCGGGTGGGGCCCCAAGTTTTTTGAGTCTGAGGCCCTAACCGTTACCTCTCCTCTCCCCTGGTATTTTTGGGCCTTAAAAACCCGGCAAAAACCTGAAGGGTGTTTTTTGAGAAAAGCACCCCCTTTTTTGTAAGGGCGGTTGTGTCGCAGGCTTCCTGCGCTAAAAGCCAGGTATTTTTTTCGGGATTTGTACCCCATAAGAGTCTGTTTTTTTTCTGGATTTTTTTTACGGGTTAGCTTGTGAGGGGGGGACTGGCTCCACACTACACCCCCCATGGTGGTGGTGATTTTTGTTGAGGTCTGTGATGAGGTCATGGCATGTGACCGACCTTTGCCCTACCCAGCTGGGGGGGGCTACAGTATTTAAAGGAAGGTTTTTGGGGTACATGGAGTGGGGAGGGGGGGGAGTCTGGACTGTAAAAGTCTGTTTGGTTTGGGAATCTTTCAGGCTGGACGAGTCCCTGAATCCGGGGGGGTGTCGCACAGAGAGGAACGGCTGGCGAGTTGAGCCGGGGGAAGGACGGTCTTGAAAACCCCGTGGTGACATCCCCGGGGTCGGTGAATGATAAGTTTTTTGGATCCTTGAGTTGGGGGCCCCGGGTTTTAGGTTAGATTTCCCGCTGCTGCACAAGGGAGTCTCGAACCCCCCGCTGCGGTCTCCAATTTTCTCGGCCGCGGGGGCCCCTGTCACAGAGGCGGGTCCGGCGTCTTGCCCACTCCACTACTGGGGGAGTGACTTTTGCTTCTTTCTTTTTGCTATTTACCAATGGGAGCAGACGTCTTTGGAAAAAAGTACTCTTTTCCCTTTCTGGCACCCCCCAGGGAGATTCTCTTGGGATGGGGGTCCATACTCGGTACTGCAGCCCCCCTATTGGTCCCAGGAAGGCCCTGTTGCTCAGTCTTGGGGAACGGTTTCTTTTGGTTTTTTTTCCCCTGGGGGTCCTGTAGCTGTTGCAAAAAAAGGGGTTCTGGGGGGGCCGCCGGGAATATCAACCCATGTAGCTACGCCGTGTGGTCTGCGTTTTTTGGGTTGGGGGACCCGGCTGAAAAAAGCCACAAAAATCCAAAATCGGTGGGAGTTTGGTGTGTAGGGGGTGGGGTCTGTCCTAGATCCCTATTTTACCGGAAAAACCCCGGGGGGAGTTTGTTGGGGCCGTACGGGTTGGCGTTCGACCAGATTGGGGTGACCCCGCGAGGTTTTTAGCGCAGACCCGTATTATGCTCGTTGCAATTATCCGTGTACCAAAGCCTACGGCCCGGGTTTTTTTTCTCGGGGCTCGTGACGTAACAGGGTTCCCTTTTTTGGGCGTTTGACACCCCGCGTTTTACTTTGGGCCACTGAAGTTAATGAGTTCGCACTTTCGCCATATAGCCGTGGCTCCCGTTCGGCTTGGGGATTAACAGAGTTCGCATTAGCCAAACGCCTACGGCATTTATTTTTGCGACTCTGCGGGATACGAGTTCGTCTTTCGCCATTTTTAGCCGGGCTTGTGCACGGGGAAAACCCCCGGGGGGAAGCACCTTCTATTATATCATTAGGTGCGTTCCCGCCCTAAAAAAAATTAGCGCCGGGCTGGGGAGTAAAAAAGGGGGATGACCCGTCAAAACGTATATCCGAGTGGAGGAGGTTGGCGGCTCTTGAGCGCCAACCCCCGCTGTGGTTTTTCCCCCACGTGTTCAGGGGCTAGCGTGGTGCCCCCCGTTTTCCTTGACCCCTGTCCTAATTCCCACCTCCCGCTTCCTGACAAGTTGCGGGGGCGCAAGCAATGTCGGGGATTCGGGCAGTGCTTTTTTACGCTCGGCTTTGGCTGCACGTTTCCCCCGGGCGGGCACAAGTGGGTTTTGTACTGCCTTTTCTCTGGGCAAGCGTTTTGGGGGGGGGGAAACCCCTGTGGGACGTGACGATGGGGGTTCGGGGTGTCCTCGGTTTTTGGGGCCTGAAAAAGGGGTTTTAGGACCCAGGGGACGCACGATAGGATCCAACTGCTGACAAGTACGGGTTGTCCTGGTCCCATTCTCTCCAATTTGGCTTTGGCCCGAATTAGAGTGGGGCCAATAAAGTTTTTTTCCTGTTTGGAGAGGACTGGCAGACCTGTAAAAAGGCGCTTGGTACCGGGGGTTCCGCCAACTGGAGAAATCTTTCTATTTCTACCCCCCCTCGACCCCCGTTTTCAGAGCGGGGGTTGAGCGGACCCTGTGGGGGAGGTTTCGGGTGCACCCCCCCCTTTTCCAAACCTCGGGGGAAATTTCCCCTTTCGGGGTCTTCCCCAGAGACCGGGGAATATGAGTGGGATTAAGTCTGAATGGTAACGTGGTTGTAAGTGGTGCAGTAGGGCATTTCCAAGTTTCCCCGGAAAATAAGGATTTTTGAAAGGGGGGGGGTATTGACCCGGGATTTTTTAAAATTTTCCCTTAAAATTAATTTTTTTATCACCCCTTTCCCCCAATTTTTACTCTCAAAATTTTTTTTTCCCCCCCTTTCCTCCCCTTCCCTAAGGGGTCCCCCGGAAAGGGGAGTGTTTTTAAAGGGCAACCTCCCTCACAAATCACCCACCGACTGTCACCTACCCCTGTCTATGTCTCCTTCCTCGGAGAATTTCCCTTTTTTTTCCCTTTCCGAGGGAAAGATGAGGGGTTTTTTGGGTTTTCCCGCTTCCCACCACTCTCCCCCTATTGGTGGTCCTTGGGGGAATTTTTGGGTTTGGGGGGATCATTGCAGAGACAATTGCCGGGGGTTCAGGTTTCCAAGGAATACCCAAATTTGTCCCCCTTTCCCAAAAGGGGAAGGGGATACACAGACGATTCTCCAAAAAGGAGCGGGGACTTGCCGCCTCATCGCCCTTATGACTGTCTATAGACCTCTTGCCTGGAACGGGAGCCCCCTCGGGGAGAGTGTATCCTCTCTCTTCCTGAGACGGAGGCCATGTCACAATACATCCAGGAAAAATCTGGCCAGAGGGTTTATTAGGAAGTCAGTGTCACCAGCAGGGGCAGGATTTTTCTTTGTGCAGAAGAGAATGGAGAATTACGACCGTGTATAGACTATAGGGGTCTTAACGCCATTACCGTTAAGAACAAATATCCTTTGCCCCTAATATCTGAGCTCTTTGATAGGCTCCGGGGAGCAAGGGTATTTACTAAGCTGGATCTTCGTGGTGCCTATAACTGATCCGCATCCGTGAGGGGGACGAATGGAAGACGGCGTTCATTACCAGAGATGGACATTACGAATATCTTGTGATGCCCTTCGGGCTCTGTAATGCTCAGCCGTCTTCCAAGATTTCGTAAATGACATCTTCCGGGACATGCTTGCCACCTTGTGGTAGTCTATCTGGATGACATTCTCATCTTTTCTCCAGATATGGACTCCCACCGGAGAGATGTTTGCAGGGTCTTCGACCTCTTGCGGGCAAATTCCTTATATGCGAAGTTGGAGAATGTGTGTGTTTGAGCAGGAGTCTTTGCCATTCCTGGGCTATATCATCTCCACTCAGGGATTGGCTATGGATCCTGCCAAACTACAGGCTGTAATGGATTGGCAAGAACCCACTCTCTTAAAGCGGTGCAGCGCTTTATGGGGTTTCATTAATTACTATCGCCAATTCATTCCCCACTTCTCTACTTTGGTTGCCCCCTTGGTAGCCCTCACCAAGAAAGGAGCCAATCCCAAATTGTGGTCAGAGGAGGTCTCCAAGGCCTTTACTTCAATCAAGTCCCATTTTGCTAGCGCTCCTATCCTACATCGTCCCGAGGTTGATAAGCCTTTTATATTGGAGGTAGATGCCTCGTCCGTTGGTGCTGGAGCAGTCCTTTTTCAAAAGGATGCTCAAGGTCGTAAACATCCTTGCTTCTTCTTCTCCAAGACCTTCACACCTGCGGAGAGGAATTATTCCATTGGGGATAGGGAGTTGCTAGCCATGAAGTTGGCCTTTTCTGATGGAGACATCTCCTGGAGGGGGCTCGCTTTCCCTTCCAAGTGTTCACTGACCACAAAAATTTGGTCTATTTACAGACCACCCAGCGGCTAAATTCCCGTCAGGCCAGATGGTCCCTGTTCTTTCTCCCGATTCCATTTCACCCTCCATTTTCTCTCAGGGAGAAGAACATTCGTGCTGATGCTCTGTCTCGCTCCGTGGTGTCCTCTGAGGAGGTGGAGGAGGAGCCTCGGCTGATTGTCCCCACAGAGAGCCTAAGAACTGTGGCCCGGTTTCGCTTGAGTCTGTGCCTCCGGGCAAGACTTTTGTGCCCATCAATTTGCGACCGGAGGTTCTCTCTTGGGCACACTCGTCCAGGGTGGGTGGACATTTTTGGGGCAAAGAGGACATCTGAGTTTTCTGGCGAGGACATACTGGTGGCCACATATGGTCCGTGACGTCAGGGAATACGTTCAGGCATGCGTCTCCTGCGCCAAGAATAAGTCCCCTCGACAACGGCCAGCTGGGTTACTCTTTCCTTTACCGGTGGCAGACAGGCCCTGGGAGATGGTCGGGATGGATTTTGTGGTTGGCTTACCCAAGTCTCGGGGCTGCACCATCATCTGGGTGATAACCGACCACTTCTCCAAAATGGTGCACTTGGTGCCGTTACACGGTTACCGTCTGCACGGGCCTTGGCAGCATTATTCATTAGGCATATTTTCCGCCTACACGGTATGCCAGACAAAATTGTTAGTGATCGAGGTCCCCAGTTTGCGTCTCGGTTCTGGAGAGAGCTGTGTCGTTTACTCAGCATTGGTTGAATCTCTCCTCTGCATACCATCCCGGACGAATGGGTTGGTAGAGAGGGCCAACCAGACCTTGGTCACATACTTGCGACATTTTGTCTCTGCCAGGCAGGATGACTGGGCATCCTTGCTACCGTGGGCTGAGTTTGCTCTTAAAAAATGCTGTGGCTGACTCCACCGGACAGACCCCATTCCTCCTGAACTACGGTCAGCATCCGCGGGTACCAGTGCCTATGCCTGTGTCTTCCGCCGATTCCAGGGTGGCAGACTGGGCTGTGGAGGCACGGGACATTTGGGACCGCACTCAGGATGCCATTCAGGGCCTCCAAAGAGAGGATGAGGTCTTCGGCCGATGCCCATCGGCGCCCCGCTCCTACGTTTGCTCCGGGTGACCTAGTGTGGCTTTCTGCCCGAAACATCAGGTACGGGTAGAGTCCACCAAGTTGGCACCTCGCTTTTTGGGCCCCTTTAAAGTTCTTGAGCAGGTGAACCCCGGTAGTTTACCGCCTAGCCCTTCCGCCTCGCCTTGGTATCACTGACACCTTTCACGTGTCCCTCTTGAAACCCGTGGCCATTTCCCGGTTTTCCGAGTCATCTGCTGGGACGTCGGGTTTCATCTACCGACGATCATGAGGTGAACGCCATTTGTTTGGGTGCAAGGTGGTACGAGGCAAAAAATTTTATTTGGTGGATTGGAGGGGTTATGGGCCTGAGGATAGATCCTGGGAGCCTGCTGAGCATGTTCACGCTCCGCAGCTCATCGCTGCCTTTGAGCGCAGCGAGGTCCAGAGAAGGGGGGTAATGTTAGGGTTCGATTTCCCGCTGCTGCACAAGGGGAGTCTCGAACCCGTCCCGCTGCGGTCCTCCCATTCATCTCCGGCCGCAGTGGAGCCTGCTCAGCAGAGGCGTCGGTCCAGGCGTCTTGCCCACTCCACTACTGGGCAGTGACTTGTTGCTGCCTTCCTGGATCTGCTATTATAGCCAATGCTGGAGCAGACGTCTTTGGAACAAAGTACTGCATTTTCCCTTCTGAGATGCCCAGAGTGAGATCTCTCATTGGAGATCAGGGGTCCATGCTCAGGTACTGCAGCGGCTCCTATGGTCCGCCAGGAAGGCCCTGTTGCTACGAGTCTTCTGGAACAGGTTTCTCATTGGTCCTTGTTCCTGGAAGGTCCTGTAGCTGTTGCTATAAAAGGGTAGCATGGCTGGGCCGCCATGCGCTAATATCAACCATTGTATGCTATGCGCCAGTGTGGTCATGCGTGTGTGTGGTTAGGGACCCGGCTGAAATAACCACTAGAATACCGACTTAATCGGTGAGGAGTTTGGTGTGCTAGCTGGTCAGGGTCGGTGTCCTAGATGCCCTAGATTACCAGCATAACCGGTGAGGAGTTTGATTGCCGTATTCAGGGTCTGGCGTTCAGACGCCATAGATTGCGGGTGACTCCCGCGAGGACATTAGCGCATTGACCACGTATTATGCTCGCTTAGCAATTATCCGTGTACCTGAGAGCCTGACAGGACACGATACTTTTTCTCAGCGCTCTGTGACGTAACAGGGTTCGCTTTTGACGCTAGACAGCGCCTAGCGTTTTACTTTGCGGCTCACTGAAGTTAAGTGAGTTCGCACCTATCGCCATATAGCGCTGTGGCATCCCGTTAGCGGCTCTGGGGATTAACAGAGTTCGCACTTACTGCCACAACGCGCTACAGCGTTTATTTTTGCGACTCTGCGGGATAACAGAGTTCGCTACTTTCGCCATCTTATTAGCAGCGGGCTTCGCCTGCACGGTGGACCCCGAGCTGCGAACGCACCTCTCTATTATATCTATTAGGTGCGTTCCGCAGACCCTAACACCGGGAACCTGCGTGGCCAACAGGTGACAGACAGTAGTCTGTGGTGAGATGACTGGGGTCATGAAGACTGTGTTCAAGTCGTGAGAAGTATTGGTAAGAAAGAGACTGTTTGATGTTTGCTAGATACCTCTGAGGCAAAGAGGTCTCGGGAACCAGTGTGGCAGAGGCCAACAGGTAACGGTCTTGAAAACTGTGTTATGCTGATCGGGATCAGAGAGAGTATTATTGAGAGAGAGACTGTAATTTTGTGTCAAGTTTGCTGTAATAAACGAAATGGACTATTGTTTTAACCCTGAGTGTGCCAGTGTTTACCTCGAAGACCAGCAAAGCAAGTGATCCCCGTCCACACACAGTGTGGAACGTCACAATATACACAAGAATGAGGGACATACAGTCATGGCTTAAAGTGTTGGCACCCTTGAAACTATTCCAGAAAAAGAATTATTTCTCCCAAAATTATTGCAATTACAGATGTTTTGTTATATACATGTTTATTTCCTTTGTGTGTATTGTAAAACAAAAAAACTGAGGACAAAAGGCAAATTGGACATAATTTCACACAAAACCCCCAAAATGGGCTGGACAGAATTTCTGGCACCTTTCCAAAATTGTGGGTAAAACACTTTGCTTCAAGCATGTGATGCTTGCTCAAACTCACCTGTTGCAAGAAACAGGGTGTTAGGATTTGAACCTGTGAACCATGGCTTGCTGGTCTGTTCCTTTGCTGTGGAGCTATTCGGAACTTGTATAACTTCAGCCTGAAACCATATGAACTTCGTCTGGGATAGAGATCATCACCTGCCCTGCTGATTGTTCCCGCCCTGATGAGACTGATTGGATAGAGATCATCACCTGCCCTGCTGATTGTTCTCGCCTTGATTAAGACTGATTGGACTTGCTATATATACCTGGCCCTGTGCAGCTTCCTGTTGCTGAGTATATTGTAGTGCTCAGTCTAACTGAGTGAAGCATTATCTGAGCTCCTGATCTGGAAGGTGTTCTGCTGGCGCCTTCCTGTTTCTTGTGGAAACCCTGCTGTTCCTACCTCGAACTTCTATCATCTAAACGGACTTGGTGCTTGTGTGTGATCTCGGCCGGCCCTAGCTTGGGCGGGCTCCGGCATCTGCCGACATAGTGAACTACCACCGCCATATACTGCACTTCCAGAAGTCTTTCCACGGTCCGGTCACCTGCATACTTCTGCTTTGGCCACTGACCTCCAGTCCAGTATCGCCAGTAACGTGACAAAATACTCAGCCTCTCAAAATGGAGGCCGCTGGAGCAGAAACTATGGAGAAACGTGTCAGAAAACTGCAGGGTGCAATATCCAGTCTGCACACCGAACAGATGAATGGAAAATCACGGATGGACGCATTTATTGCACAAAGCGATCATAATGTCCAGAATCACAACAAGCTATCCAAGATCTGCAGAATGCGGTACAAGTGTTGACTGCTCGAATTACACAGCTAGAAGGACAAGCTTCCGTCTCAGCGTCTGCCATGCCCCCAAGCTACCACCTTTTCGTTTTGGCGGTCATCGAGATAAATTTCGTGGATTTTTGAGTCAATGTTACCTGTTCTTCAATACACATGCTAATCAGTTCCCGACTGATAGGTCAAAGGTGCTATGCATCATTATGCTGTTAACCCACAAAGCGATCGCTTGGGCTAATCCTCTGATTGAGACTCGGGACGCACGTTTAGACAATCTGAACGAGTTTATTCGAGCGATGCTGCAGATGTTTGATGACCTGGCATTACGACAAGGCAAATGTCCCGTCGCAGAGTGTGCTATGGAGTATAGGAGGTGGGCCATCGACATGAATGGAATAATGCAGCAAAAGTAACTTTCTTTAAAAGAGGACTTTCTAGTGTATAAAGGACGAACTTGCCCGTGGAGAGACCCCTTCGGATCTGGATGATTTCATCAAGCATTGCATCTGGGTTGACACCCGTCTGTCTGAACGACAACAAGAAAGTGGACCTCCATGAATCGTTCAACTAACTCTTATAACTCCTCCCTGCCATCGGTCACTAAAGAAGTGCCTAGCCGGAATTTCCGAGATACAGAACTAGAGGCAATGCAAGTGGATGCGATCCAGAGACGAGCGAGTGCAGAACGAAGAGAACAGAGATTTAAAGAGAATCTATGTCTGTACTGCGGGGAAGCAGTAAAATGGTGGCGGCCATAATGGATCCTGATTCTTCCGACGAGGAGTCTTTCATCTCAGAGACTGATTACGCTAAAGATGAGATCCAGTCCATATCATCCATAGTTACACCTACCAGGAAGGAGAGCCGAGACCCCATTATTTTGTAACTATCAAACTGAAGGTTAACTCCCAGTGGATCACCGCATCAGCCATGATCAACTCTGGAGCCAGCGGGATGTTCATGGATTCTGCATTTGCTCAAAATCATGGCATAGATGTGCAGAAAAGACGTTCACCTATTGTGATGGAGACGGTAGATGGATCTCCACTGAATTCGGGGCCAGTGGATCATGAGACAGGACTTTTGGAGATCTATATTGAGCCGCAGCATCGTGAGATGTTGACATTCCTAATTATTTTTTCTCCACATTTTCCCATCATTTTAGGTTTGCCCTGGTTGCAGAAGCAAAATCCTATCATCGATTGGGAGATGAAAAAGATCAGTTTCCCCGAAAAGGAAGTTCAGGCGGAGGTTCCAAGTGAGTCCACATTAGAAGCAGTTCAGAATCGAGAATTGCCTCAGCTACCAGCGGTGTGTGAAGATTTCTTGTATGTCTGTGACATGAAGGGAGCAGATAGACTTCCCCGCATCGACCATACAACTGCCCAATAGAACTACTCCTGGGGGCGGCTATACCGTTTGGAACTATCTACCCATTAGCGGGTCCTGAACTGAAGGCTCTCAAAGAATTTATTGATAAAAATCTAAGCAAAAAATTCATTCGTCCATCATCCTCGCCCGCTGAAACCCCTATATTCTTTGTTATAAAGAAGGATGGAACATTACGGCCAGTAGTGAACTACAGGGAGCTTAATAAAGTCACGGTAAAAAATCGTTATCCTCTACCGTTGATCCCGGAACTCCTAGAAAGAGTACAAAGTGCGAAGATCTTCACTAAGTTAGATTTACGTGGGGCATACAATTTAGTGCGTATAAAGCCTGGGGATGAATGGAAGACAGCTTTTCGTACCTGATACGGACACTTTGAAAGTCTAGTGATGCCCTTCAGACTCGCCAATGCTCCAGCTACCTTTCAGCACCTGGCAAATGATATTTTCCGAGACCTGTTGGATCAGTTCATGGTCGTTTATCTAGATGACATCCTGATCTTTTCAAATTCTATGGAGGAACATCAGACGCACGTAAGACAAGTGCTACAACGGCTAAGGGAGAATTCGTTATATATTAAATTAGAAAAATGTGAATTCCATCAAGAAGAGATTCAGTTCTTGGGATACGTCATTTCACCTCAAGGATTAAGGATGGATGCTAAGAAAATGCAAGCTATCACCAAGTGGCCTATCCCTAAAAATGTGAAAGAAGTTCAGCGTTTTGTGGGGTTCGCCAACTTTTACAGACGTTTTATTAAGAATTTTTCAGAAATCGTGGTACCCATCACGCAACTAACAAAAAAAGGAGCAAAATTCATCTGGACACCCCAAGCGCAAGAAGCGTTCTCTTGTTTAAAAAGGAAATTCACAACGGCTCCCATATTATGCCATCCTGACCCTGAATTGGCTTTTATCATCGAGGTGGATGCTTCAGACTGTGCGGTCGGCGCTATCCTCTCTCAGAGGATAGGGGAAAAGAAGTTGCTGCATCCATGTGCATTTTTCTCACAACGTATGTCTTTAGCTGAAAAGAACTATGACGTGGGAAATAAAGAATTGCTCGCCATCATATCAGCATTCAAAGAGTGGAGACATCATCTCCAAGGGCTGCACAGCAAATTTTGGTGTTGACCGATCATCGTAATCTAGAGTTTATCAGGTCTGCAAAATGCCTCTCTCCTCGGCAGACCCGTTGGAGTCTGTTTTTGAATCAATTGAATTTTGTAATTTCATATCAACCAGGCTCCCGTAACAAGAAAGCAGACGCATTATCCCGAATGTTTTCAAGCGAGGCTAACCTTGTAACAACACCCAAACCCATTGTGGCAGATACTAAGATCTTGGGAGTAATACATGATGGAGATTTGCTGGAAGATTTGAAAGCAGCATACGAAACAGACTCGTTTCTATCACGTCCATCAGGGGACGTGCATCTGTTTTTTAAAAATCAAGTATGGACTGATGGTCGACGACTATATGTACCAGAAGCAGCTCGGTTAAAAGTTCTACAACTAGTGCACGATTATAAAATTGCAGGACACAAAGGGACACAGAAAACGCAGGAGTTTTGTCACGTTTCTTTTGGTGGCCGAACTTTCAAGAAGACGTGAAGAAGTACATTAATTCCTGTGACATCTGTGCCAGATATAAGACTCCACGTGCATCCCCTATGGGACTATTGCAGCCTCTCGCCATCCCAACACGACCGTGGGGATCGATTTCAATGGACTTTATAGTAGATCTACCAGATTCCAAGGGAAAGACATCCATTCTGGTAGTAGTGGATCGACTTACGAAAGCAGCGCATTTCATCCCATGTTCAGGTCTGCCTTCAGCAAAAGATACAGCTGATCTGATAATTTGCAATGTTTTTCGCCTCCACGGAGTGCCGGATGAAGTCGTCTCAGATCGAGGTGTGCAATTTACATCTAAATTTTGGCGCAGTTTATGCTAAGCGCTAGACATCAAAGTACGATTGTCAACCGCTTACCATCCGCAATCTAACAGCCAGACAGAACGTACAAATCAGACGCTGGAGCAGTATTTTCGTTGTTATATTTGCCATCTGCAAGACGACTGGGTAGATCTGCTGCCATTTGCGGAATTTTCATATAACAATTCACAGAATGCCTCTACGAAACAGACGCCATTTTTTTGTAAATCTTGGATATCACCCAAACATCCTTCCCAAAAATCCTGTGGCACCATTAATACCAGCAGTCGCAGAAAGAATCTCTCTTCTACAGCAAAATCTGAATGTTCTGAAAGACACATTAAAGGAAGCTCAGGAGAAATATAAAAAAGCGGCCGACAGGTATCGGAGACCCACTCCCACGTTTAGGATTGGAGATCGAGTGTAGTTATCCACTAAGAATTTGAAATTGAAGATTCCTTCTCCTAAATTAGGACAAAAGTTTGTGGGACCATACAAAATCAGTAAGATTGTGAGTCCATTAGCCGTACGTCTACAGCTACCAACATCAATGAAGATTCATCCTGTTTTTCATGTGTCTTTGTTGAAAGCCGCCACAGCCAATCCAATTCCAGAACAATCCCCTCCGCCTCCCGATGCAATTGAAGTGGATGGACAGGAGCAGTTTGTGGTGGAAAAGATCTTGGATTCCCGAATACACAGAAATTGTTTACAATATTTAATCAAATGGCAGGGCTACGACACGGAAGAAAATTCATGGGAACCAGTAAGCAATGTCAATGCTCCTCGTTTGATTAGACAATTTCATCAGCGGTATCCTGCAAAGCCTGGGCAAGTTGCGTCCAGAGGCCGCCGTTAAGAGGGGAGTATTGTTAGGATTTGAACCTGTGAGCCATGGCTTGGTGGTCTGTTCCTTTGATGTGGAGCTATTTGGAACTTGTATAACTTCAGCCTGAAACCATATGAACTTCGTCTGCCCTGCTGATTGTTCCCGCCCTGATTGAGACTGATTGGATAGAGATCATCACCTGCCCTGCTGATTGTTCTCGCCTTGATTAAGACTGATTGGACTTGCTATATATACCTGGCCCTGTGCAGCTTCCTGTTGCTGAGTATATTGTAGTGCTCAGTCTAACTGAGTGAAGCATTATCTGAGCTCCTGATCTGGAAGGTGTTCTGCTGGCGCTTTCCTGTTTCTTGTGGAAACCCTGCTGTTCCTACCTCGAACTTCTATCATCTAAACGGACTTGGTGCTTGTGTGTGATCTCGGCCGGCCCTAGCTTGGGCGGGCTCCGGCATCTGCCGACATAGTGAACTACCACCGCCATATACTGCACTTCCAGAAGTCTTTCCACGGTCCGGTCACCTGCACACTTCTGCTTCGGCCACTGACCTCCAGTTCAGTATTGCCAGTAACGTGACACACACGGATGGGCAATATGAAAATCACACCTGAAACCAAATAAAAAGGGGAGAAGTTGACTCAATCTCTGCATTGTGTGTCTGTATGTGCCAGATCAAGCATGGAGAACAGAAAGAGAAGAAAAGAAATGTCTGAGGCCTTGAGAACCAAAATTGTTGAAAAATATCAACAATCTCAAGGTTATCAATCCATTTCCAGAGATCTTGATGTTCATTTGTCCACGGTGAGCAATATAATCAAGAAGTTTACAACCCATGGCACTGCAGCTAATCTCCCTGGACGTGGGTGGCAGAAAAAAATTGATGAAAAGTTGCAACGTAGGATAGTCCAGATGGTGGATAAGCAGCCCCAATCAAGTGCCAAGAAATTCAAACTATTCTGCAGGCTCAGGGTACATCAGTGTCAGCGCGAACTATCCATCGACACTTCATTGAAATATAACACTATGGATTGAGACCCAAGAGGACCCCACTCTTGACACAGAGACATAAAAAAAGCTAGACTGCAGCTTGCCAAATTGTACATGAGCAAGTTAAAATCTTTCTAGGAAAGCGTCATGTGGACAGATAAGACCAATATAGAGCTTTTTGGTAAAGCACATCATTCTATTGTTTACATAAAATGGAATGAGGCCTACAAAGCAAAGAACACAGTACCTACAGTCAAATTTGGTGGAGGTTCAAAGATGTTTTGGTGTTGTTTTGCTACCGCTGGCACTGGGTATCTTGACTGTGTGCAAGGCATCATGAAATCTGAAGATTACCAAAGGATTCTGGGTCACAATGTAGTGCCCAGTGTCAGAAACTGGGTTTGCATTCTAGATCATGGGTCTTCCAGCAGGACAATGACCCAAACATACTTCAGAACTCTCCAGCACTTTATTTTCATCCATTTCTGGGTGCCTCTTGAAGTGGTCAGCAATGAGTCTGAATCTAAATCTCATTAAATATCTGTGGAGAGATCATAAAATTGCTGTTGGGAGAAGGCAGCCTTTTAGATATAAGAGGCCTGGAAAAGTTTGCAGAATCAGATTAGTCAAAAATTCCATCTGTGAGGTGTAAGAAACTTATTGATGGTTATAGGAAGCGATTGATTGCAGTTATTTATTCCAAAGGGTGTGCAAACAAATATTAGTTGAGGGTGCCAACAATTTTGTCTGGCCCATTTTTGGAGTTTTGTGTGAAATTATGTTCAGTTTGCCCTTTTTCATTTTTTTGTGTTGTTCCAATACACACAAAGGAAATAAATGTATGCATATGGGGTCTATAAAACTTTCACACCACTTATCTAATCTTACCCAATTAAGGATTCTCTCTTTAAGCTCAGTGTTTATTTAGATATCCATGTATCACACCATGCCTGCGTTTTTCACTGTATATAATTGTGTTTCTTCAAATATTTTGTTATACCACTCTCAAAATGTCCACAAAAATACCTATCTGGCACTTCACAAACACTAAACAATAATTTGGACAATTTAATTTAAATGACCAAAAAGAAGAGTTCCAGAAACATAATTATATTCAAAATATACCAAAATTTATTGATCACTATTACACTGAAATCCATAAATAACAATAATAAACTATTATAAAAAACACCCACATTTTGAGAGGAAACCATTAGGCTGCATTATATACTTAGGTGTGTACACCATTTCAAACATAATACTCTCCTTCCAGAAAAAATGTATCATATGCCACAATAGCAGCTAGATCCAGCATTCATATGTAATACAGCATTCATATATCCAGCATTCATATGTAATACATTACCAGGAGATAGATCAATGAACAGGTGACACCCGAAGCGCTGCAGCCCAAACGTCTCCCCCTCACCTCGACATACGTTTCGCTTCCTGCTTCTTCCGGGGGCGTACTAGAGGTGGGTACTGAGGGGTATATATATCTAACCATGCAAACCTGAGCGCTGATTAAATCGCTAATGTGCGTCATCAATTGGATTAAGGGCAGCCGTCCGTTCTAATCGGCGCATAGAGCTATCCACACTTCCTGGTATAAACACGTCATTTCCGGTCATGCGCCCACTGGAACGCTTGCTGAAACGCAAGCTATTCCACTTCTAAACACCTCCGGAAATGTGAAGGAAGGAGTCAAGCGCATGCGCACAAACAGATCGGTCATCCCTTCAATCCAATTAATTCTTCACATAATAAGCTGCTGCACACGCTTGGATTCTTTTTTTAAACTTTCCATCAACCAACGTCTGTTATACAAAATTATTATAAAAAGCACCTACATATAAAACAATAATAGTGCAAAAAATAATCAGTGAAAAATCATTATATATTTAACACTACTTTAACAATACTCATATTTAAAGTGACAGTGCTTTGTTAAATAGGTAATTATATTTAAACCAATTCTACCGCCCCTATAATAATCAGTGAAAAATCAATATTATACTTTTAATACTACTTTAACAATACTCATATTTAAAGTGACAGTGTTTTCTGAATTGGTAATTATCTTTAAACCAATCCAAACGCCCCTATAATACCCTGACATAGGATTAATACTACAAATATAATCTAAACCAGTTATATCTTATTAACCAACCCCAAATATATTACAAACATATGTTAATCATAAAACCCTTTATATAGTGATATTAACATAAAAGACGAATGGTAATCTTCCACTGCCAAGCCGCGGTTGATGACGCACATTAGCGATTTAATCAGCGCTCAGGTTTGCATGGGTTAGATATATATACCCTGTTATGGCTGGCGGAACGCACAAAATAATATAAATAATAAGTGCGTTTGCAGCCCGGGGTCCACCGTGCAGGCGAAGCCCGCTGCTGGCAAAAAGGCGCAAGAAGCAAACTCTGTTATCCCGCAGAGCTGCCAACATAAACGCCGTAATGCGCTGTGGCAATGAGTGCGAACTCTGTTACTCCACAGAGCCGCTAGAAGAGGAGCCGCAATGCTATATGGCGATGTGTGCGCACTCACTAGACACAACTGAGTGGCAAAGAAAACACGCTAGGGCACTGACTAGCGTTGAAAGCGAACCCTGTTACGTCACAGGGCCGCTTGAGAAAAAGCACTGTGTCCTGTAAGGCTCTCAGATACACAGTTAAGTGCTAAGCGTACATAAAGCGTGATCATGCGCTAATGTCCTCGCGGGAGTCACCCGCAATCTATGGCGTCTGAACGCCAGGCCCTGAATACGGCAATCAAACTCCTCACCGGTTATGCCGGTAATCTAGGGCATCTAGGACACCGACCCTGACCAGCTACCATACCAAACTCCTCACCGATTAAGTCGGTATTCTAGTGGCTTATTTCAGCCGGGTCCCTAACCACACACACGCATGACCACACTGGCGCATAGCATACAATGGTTGATATTAGCGCATGGCGGCCCAGCCATGCTACCCTTTTATAGCAACAGCTACAGGACCTTCCAGGAACAAGGACCAATGAGAAGCTGTTACAAACACACGTAGCTACATGACCTTCCTGGCGGACCAATAGGAGCCGCTGCAGCACCTGAACACGTGACCCCTGATCTCCAATGAGAGATCTCACCCTGGGCACGCTCAGATGGGAAAACGCAGGACTTTGTTCCAAAGACGACTGCTCCAGCACTGGCTATAATAGCAGATCCAGGAAAGGCAGCAGCAAGTCACTGCACAGTAGAGGAGTGGGCAAGACGCCTGGACCGACGTCTCTGCTGAGCAGGCTCCACTGCGGCCGGAGATGAATGGGAGACCGCAGCGGGACGGGTTCAAGACTCCCCTTGTGCAGCAGCGGGAAATCGAACCCTTACATTACCCCCCTCCTAGGGCCCCCCCTTCTTTGGGGCCTCGCTGCGCTCAAAGGCAGCGATGAGCTGCGGAGCGTGAACATGCTCGGCAGGCTCCCAAGATCTATCCTCAGGCACATAGCAGCTCCAGTCCACCAAATAAAACTTTTTGCCCCGTACCACCTTACACCCTACGATGGCGTTCACCTCATGGTCATCCGTAGATGAACCCGATGTCCCGGCAGATGACTCAGAAAACCGGGACATGAGCACAGGTTTCAGGAGGGATACGTGAAAGGTGTCGGAGATACCCAGGCGTGGTGGAAGAGCCAAACGGTATACCACAGGGTTAACCTGCTCGAGGACCTTGAAAGGACCCAGGTAGCGGGGTGCCAACTTAGTGGACTCAACTCGCAGCCTGATGTTACGGGCGGAGAGCCACACCATGTCCCCAGGAGCAAATGTTGGAGCGGGGCGCCGATGTGCGTCGGCGGAGGACCTCATCCTCTCCTTGGATGCCTGAATGGCATCCTGGGTACGGTCCCAAATGTCCCGTGCCTCCACAGCCCAGTCTGCCACCCTGGAGTCGGCGGAAGACACAGGCATGGGCACCGGAACCCGCGGATGCTGACCGTAGTTTAGGAGGAATGGAGTTTGTCTGGGGGAATAAGCCACAGCATTGTTTAGTGCAAACTCAGCCCATGGTAGCAAGGATGCCCAGTCATCCTGCCTGGCCGAGACAAAATGTCGTAGATAGGTGACCAAGGTCTGGTTGGCTCTCTCTACCAACCCATTCGTCTCAGGATGGTACGCTGAAGAGAGATTTAACTCAATACTGAGTAGACGACAAAGCTCTCTCCAGAACCGAGACGCAAACTGGGGACCTCGGTCACTGACAATTTTGTCCGGCATGCCGTGTAGACGAAAGATATGCCTAACGAACAACGCTGCCAGAGCCCATGCAGAAGGTAACCGTGGAAGCGGCACCAAATGCACCATTTTGGAAAAATGGTCGGTGATTACCCAAATGATGGTGCAACCTCGAGACTTGGGCAAGCCCACCACAATGTCCATCCCAACCATCTCCCAGGGCCTGTCTGCCACCGGCAAAGGGTGAAGTAACCCAGCTGGCCGTTGTCGTGGAGACTTATTCTTGGCGCAGGAGACACACGCCTGAACATAGTCCCCAACGTCACGGACCATATGCGGCCACCAGTATGTCCTTGCCAACAATTCAGATGTCCTCTTTGCCCCAAAGTGTCCACCCACCCTGGACGAATGTGCCCAAGAGAGTACCTCCGGTCGCAAATTAGTAGGCACGAAAGTCTTGCCCGGGGGCACAGACTCCAGCGAAACCGGGGCCACTGTTCTCAGGCTCTCTGTGGGGACGATTAGCCGAGGCTCCTCCACCTCCTCCTCCGAGGACACCACAGAGCGAGAGAGAGCGTCGGCACGAATGTTCTTCTCTCCCGAGAGGAAATGCAGTGTGAAATGAAACCGGGAGAAGAACAAGGACCATCTGGCTTGGCGAGAATTAAGCCGCTGGGCTGTCTGAAGATATACCAGGTTTTTGTGATCCGTGAAGACCTGGAAGGGAAAGCGAGCTCCCTCCAACAGATGTCTCCACTCCGAGAAGGCCAACTTCATTGCTAGCAACTCCCTGTCCCCGATGGAATAATTCCTCTCCGCTGGTGTGAAGGTCTTGGAGAAAAAGAAGCATGGATGCTTCCGACCTTGAGCATCCTTTTGGAAAAGGACTGCTCCAGCTCCAACGGACGAGGCATCCACCTCCAATATAAATGGCTTATCAACATCGGGGCGATGTAGGATGGGAGCTCTAGCGAAATGGGACTTAATAGACGTGAAGGCCTTGGAGACCTCTTCAGACCACAATTTGGGATTAGCTCCCTTTTTGGTGAGGGCAACCACGGGAGCTACCAAAGTTGAGAAGTGAGGGATAAACTGGCGATAGTAATTAATGAACCCCATAAAGCGCTGCACCGCCTTTAGAGAATGGGGTTCTTGCCAGTCCATCACCGCCAGTAGTTTGGCAGGATCCATAGCCAATCCCTGGGCGGAGATGATATAGCCCAGGAAAGGTAAGGACTCCTGCTCAAACACACATTTCTCCAACTTTGCGTAGAGGGAATTTGCCCGTAGGAGGTCGAAGACTCTGCAAACATCTCTCCGGTGGGAGTCAATATCTGGGGAAAAGATGAGAATATCATCCAGATAAACTACGACTGAGGTGGAGAGCATATCCCGGAAGATGTCAATAACAAAGTCTTGGAAGACGGCTGGGGCATTACAGAGCCCGAAGGGCATCACCAGATATTCATAGTGCCCGTCCCTGGTATTAAAAGCCGTCTTCCATTCATCCCCCTCACGGATGCGAATCAGGTTATAGGCACCCCGCAGATCTAATTTCGTAAATATCCTTGCCCCTCGTAGCCTATCAAATAGCTCAGAAATCAGTGGCAACGGGTATTTATTCTTAACAGTGATGGCATTAAGACCCCTGTAATCGATGCATGGACGTAATTCTCCGTTCTTCTTCTGCACAAAGGAGAACCCCGCCCCTGCAGGTGACACTGACTTCCTAATGAATCCTCTCGCCAGGTTCTCCTGGATATATTGGGACATAGCCTCCGTCTCCGGGAGAGAAAGGGGATAGACCCGTCCCCGAGGAGGTTCTGCTCCAGGCAAGAGGTCAATAGGACAGTCATAGGGACAGTGAGGTGGAAGGACTTCTGCAGCCTTTTTGGAGAATACGTCTGCATATGACCAATAGTAATTAGGAAGAGAAGTAAAATCTGCGGGCATCTCTGTAGTGGCCACCTGAATGCATTCCCTCATACATCTGCCTTTACATGACTCACCCCAACCCAATATCCTCCCAGAGTTCCACTCAATGTGTGGGGAATGGAAATGGAGCCAGGGCATCCCTAACAAGATCTCGTCTATTCCCTCGGGAATGACTAAAAGTGAGATAATCTCTTGATGGGAAGGTGACATTGACAACGTGAAAGGGATGGTCTGATGTGTGATTGGTGAAGGCAGTGTCGACCCATTCACTACTCGAACAGTCACGGGTTTGGCGAGCATCACCAGAGGTATAGAGTGGTGGAGAGCGAAGGTAGAAGACATGAAATTTCCTTCGGCTCTAGAATCCACACAAAGCGTGACTGTTAAAGTGGATGAGCCAAAATTGATTGTCCCCCTAAAGGACAACTTGGAGGCGTGTACTGCTGTGTCTAGTGAACCCCCTCCAATGGTTACTAGACGCGGTCGTTTCCCGACCGCCGTGGACATTTGTTAGCATAATGCCCTATTTGTTGGCAGGCATTACAGGTCACAGATACTCGAGCAGCCCGAGACTTAGGTCTCACTCGAGAAATCTCCATGGCCTCAGGGGAATCGGACGCCTGAATGGAAGATTCCAGAGGTCTGGCGAAGGTGGGCGCCAGCCGGAACCTCTGCCTACACTGGGCCCGCTCCAACCTCCGCTCGTTAAAACGAAGGTCGATGCGGGTAGATAAGGTAATGAGCTCCTCCAGTGTGGCAGGAATCTCCCTGGTGGACAAGGCGTCCTTCACATGGTCTGCCGGTCCCCTCCAGTACACGGGTATAAGGACTTTATCTGGCCAATCCAGCTCAGAGACCAGAGTCCGAAATTGGACGGCAAACTGGCTGACCATGGATGAACCCTGGGTGATAGCCAACAATTGAAGAGCCGTATCGTGGGTGACACGAGGTCCTAAAAAGACCTGTTTAAGAGTGTCCAAGAAGAGAGGAGCACTCTGCACCACACGATCATCGCGCTCCCATAACGGCGTTGCCCACTCCAACGCCCTGCTCGACAAAAGGGATATGATAAAACCCACTTTCGCCCGCTCCGTGGGATAACGTGCAGCCAGAAGCTCTAGATGTATGGAGCACTGACTGACGAAACCCCGACATTGTTTACTGTCACGGTAAACTTGTCTGGAAGTGGGAGGCGGGAAATAGTCGGAGCAGGGGTAGTAGAGGACAAACTGGCGGCGGCCACACTAGCAGCCTGAACCGCGACTGCAGTAACATCCACCGCTGAGGTTGTGCGCTCTAGAGTTGCCAACCTACCCTCCAGCTGCTGGATATACCGCTGCAGACGCTGGTCGTCCGCCATTTTACCAGCCAGACCCTGGCGCTAATATTATGTTACGGCTGGCGGAACGCACAAAATAATATAAATAATAAGTGCGTTCGCAGCCGGGGTCCACCGTGCAGGCGAAGCCCGCTGCTGGCAAAAAGGCGCAAGAAGCAAACTCTGTTATCCCGCAGAGCTGCCAACATAAACGCCGTAATGCGCTGTGGCAATGAGTGCGAACTCTGTTACTCCACAGAGCCGCTAGAAGAGGAGCCGCAACGCTATATGGCGATGTGTGCGCACTCACTAGACACAACTGAGTGGCAAAGAAAACACGCTAGGGCGCTGACTAGCGTTGAAAGCGAACCCTGTTACGTCACAGGGCCGCTTGAGAAAAAGCACTGTGTCCTGTAAGGCTCTCAGATACACAGTTAAGTGCTAAGCGTACATAAAGCGTGATCATGCGCTAATGTCCTCGCGGGAGTCACCCGCAATCTATGGCGTCTGAACGCCAGGCCCTGAATACGGCAATCAAACTCCTCACCGGTTATGCCGGTAATCTAGGGCATCTAGGACACTGACCCTGACCAGCTACCATACCAAACTCCTCACCGATTAAGTCGGTATTCTAGTGGCTTATTTCAGCCGGGTCCCTATCCACACATACACATGACCACACTGGCGCATAGCATACAATGATTGATATTAGCGCATGGCGGCCCAGCCATGCTACCCTTTTATAGCAACAGCTACAGGACCTTCCAGGAACAAGGACCAATGAGAAGCTGTTACAAACACACGTAGCTATATGACCTTCCTGGCGGACCAATAGGAGCCGCTGCAGCACCTGAACACGTGACCCCTGATCTCCAATGAGAGATCTCACCCTGGGCACGCTCAGAAGGGAAAACGCAGGACTTTGTTCCAAAGACGACTGCTCCAGCACTGGCTATAATAGCAGATGCAGGAAAGGCAGCAGCAAGTCACTGCACAGTAGAGGAGTGGGCAAGACGCCTGGACCGACGTCTCTGCTGAGCAGGCTCCACTGCGGCCGGAGATGAATGGGAGACCGCAGCGGGACGGGTTCGAGACTCCCCTTGTGCAGCAGCGGGAAATCGAACCCTAACATACCCCTCTAGTACGCCCCCGGAAGAAGCGGGAAGCGAAACGTACGTCGGGGTGAGGGGGAGACGTTTGGGCTGCAGCGCTTCGGGTGTCACCTGTTCATTGATCTATCTCCTGGTAATGTATTACATATGAATGCTGGATATATGAATGCTGTATTACATATGAATGCTGGATCTAGCTGCTATTGTGGCATATGATACATTTTTTCTGGAAGGAGAGTATTATGTTTGAAATGGTGTACACACCTAAGTATATAATGCAGCCTAATGGTTTCCTCTCAAAATTTGGGTGTTTTTTATAATAGTTTATTATTGTTATTTATGGATTTCAGTGTAATAGTGATCAATAAATTTTGGTATATTTTGAATATAATTATTTTTCTGGAACTCTTCTTTTTGGTCATTTAAATTAAATTGTCCAAATTATTGTTTAGATTTTGTTATACCAGCCTGATGAAGAGACGTAAGCTTGCTCTGTAATATCATTCACTATATTTTGTTAGCCATTAAAAGGTATCATACCCCAAGATTCCTATTTTGCTTCTCCCACTGAGAGCATTCTATATGACTCTTTCTTAATAAATGCAAAAAGTTTAGGCTTTTGGGCACAGTTTATGTAAAAAATGTGAATGCATCAGCATTTTGAAAGTAGAGATACACTTATATATGAAACTGTTGCACATTTACTATTGTGCTTTATCGGCATTACCTTTTCTACTAGAAAACATATTTTTTTTCAGTTGATATAACTGAGAATAACTTATAACCTGCCATTTTGTCCAATAGAAACATGGCAGAATGGAAGATACAATATAAAACAAATAAGCTAAAAATAACCTATTTTATTCCAAGAGTGGAAATCTGATTTTACAATTTCTCTTTGTGCATACACAAACCTATTGTTTTGTAATCATCAATTCAACCACAATATTTATTGTATACGTATGCAAGTTTTGCAGTACATAAAAGCTGGAGTAATATATGCAGAAGAATAATAAGTGGCATTTACAAGGAAATGTCAATGACAAATATTTAAGAACTGAAAATGACTCTAACAGCAAAAAACAGTTGCCAGCTATTCTTGGCACTTCTTTACAAAATAATTTTATTTCACTCTAAAATGGCAGTAAAGACATTAGAGGTGATGCTTCAAGAGCAAATAAGTAGCGGATATGTTAAGTATTTTTGATCCAAAGTACGTAGTTTACGGGAGCAGGATGTCTACTCAGGATCTCCTGTAGAGAAGATGATTAAAATGTTCCAGTGGTGCAATCAGCATTTTGCTAAGACATCTCTTATTCTTGACTAGAAGATATAGTTTTATATCTGTCAGTAACATTTCATTGCCAATCTGTAGGTCATCTGAGATGTTTCTTTTATATCTTTTTCTATGGCATTATTTATAACAGGTATAGAAAAACAAATACAACATAGCATGATGTATGCAAATACCTCAATGGGTTATTCCTATATGTCATGGGTGTATCGCCACGAAGATCGTCGCGATTACACATTCTGACTTCTCGCAGCTGAGTTGCTGTTTCTTTGTGTTTGGCAGTGAGGGAGTTAATTCTACCTAGCTCTGTGCTAAGACTAGGTCCAGCCTCGCCCGGCTGCAGTTTGATTATGCACTAATTAGCTTCCTTTATATACCTGCCAGTCTGCTTGGGAGATGCCGGTGAAAGCATTCATACAGACCAGCAGATAGGATCGGTTCTGAGAAGACTTAAGCTAAGAGCTCCTTTGTGGTTTCTCCTCTCCTCGCTTATAGTTTATCTCCTAGACCTTTTGTGTTCCCTCTGTGTTTAAGTGTTGTATGCAAGACAGTATTTACTTTATCCCCTGTCTGTCTCGTTTGTCTTTACTGTTTATTAAGCGGTGACCTGCCCATATCCCTGTGGTGGTAATCAGGGTCCTTCTAAGGACTAGATTACAGTGGTCAGGGACTTATAGGAGATAGGGTTACGCTGGCGGCCTGGACCTCTGTACCATTAACAGTACCTCCAGGTAGAGGGACTAGTCAGGACCCCAGTTTAGGGTCAGTATAGACCCCGGTCCACCTCTAGCCTGAGACAGCGTGAAACAGATCCAGTATAGATCCTCAGTACTTCGGATATTATGTCAGGTAATACTATGTTATCAAATACTATATGTTCATGTTGATATAACCTATTTATATGGTATATAGAATGTTGTCCCACTTGATATAGATTACTGACATTATCTATAACTGTTATACAGCGTGATATTTTCACCGGCCATACTAAAAAGATTCTCCCCAGCTACCAT
The DNA here is from genome assembly GCA_033576555.1 of Oophaga sylvatica. NCBI lineage: Eukaryota > Metazoa > Chordata > Amphibia > Anura > Dendrobatidae > Oophaga > Oophaga sylvatica. Next base: position 781,165,634 of record JARQOD010000001.1, on the reverse strand, counting down.
GGATCCAGTAGCCCAGCTTGCCCTGCAGTTGCAGAGTTTGTCCATGGAGGTGACGGACATTAAGTCCAAGGTTTTGTTCCCCCCGGAGCAATCCAGATCTGAACCTAAAGTTGCTCTCCCGGACAGGTTCACTGGTGGGCGGGACAAATTTTTTACCTTCCGGGAGGCATGTAAGTTATATTTTCGGCTACGGCCTCGGTCATCGGGGAGTGAAGAGCAGAGGGTGGGAATTGTCATCTCGCTCTTACAAGGGGACCCTCAATCCTGGGCGTTCTCTCTTCCTCCGGGCTCCCCGGCTCTTCAGTCAGTAGATCGATTTTTTACTGCCTGGGTCTGGTATATGATGACCTGGATCGGGTCTCCCTTGCCGAAACGAAGTTACGTAAGATACAGCAGGGAGATCGTCCGGCGGAGGAGTTTTCTTCTGAGTTCCGTAGATGGGCCACAGATACTCAGTGGAATGACCCAGCTCTTAGGAGTCAGTTTTGTCAAGGGTTATCTGACAAATTAAAAGACGTGTTGGCTCAGTATGATTCTCCCCCGTCTCTGGAGGCCGCTATGGCCCTTGCTATTCGCATTGATAGACGGCTTCAGGAGAGGTGCGAGGTAACTCCGCCCCCTGTTATGACTCCACCCACTACTAAAGTCCCTTATATTGAGGTTCCCCTGGTCTGTTCTGAGGAACCTATGCAGTTGGGAGGGACATCTTTTCGAGGGAGGGGATCGGCGGTGCGCCGCAAGACAAGAAAGTGTTTCTTCTGCAGGAGAGAGGGGCATTTTGTTGAGGGGTGTCCATCCCGTGCCTCGCTGAGCAAGAAGTCGCCGGAAAACTGTTAATCCCAGGTTGTGTGGTGGACGACAACCTGGGAGTATGTATTTCGTCCCCAAGTCCATCTCAGTTTCTCATACCAGCGGAGTGGTGGTAGGTACGAGAGCTGAGAGGATTTTTGTTCTTCTTGATAGTGGGTCCGGGGCTAATCTGGTGGACGCTCGGTTTGCCCAGGTGCAAGGTATGCAACTGAGTGTATTGGCCAAACCGATCCCTATTTTCTCTATTGACGCCAGGCCTCTCGGTCAAGGTAGCTTTGTACAAGCTGTTCATAACATAGACCTTCGAGTAGGGGCATTACATAAAGAACGATTGTCTTGTTATGTGTTGGAAGGTCTTCCTACTCCTATTGTGTTGGGACTTCCTTGGTTGGCTAAACATAACCTAGTGATTAATTGGCAATCCAGAGAGATAAGCCAGTGGAGTGAATTTTGCAAGAGTAACTGCATGAACACGGTCATCAGTGCGGTCGTGCCTAGAACTTTGCCTCCTTTTCTGGAGGACTTTGAGGATGTGTTCTCTGAGGAGGGGTGTCAAGAATTACCTCCTCATCGCGCGTATGACTGTTCAATAAAATTGCTTCCTGATGCTAAGTTACCTAAATCTAGGTTATATAACCTTTCTGGTCCTGAGAGGCAGGCTATGAAGGATTATATTTCGGAAAGTCTGGCCAAGGGGCATATTAGACCTTCATCTTCCCAGTGGCCGCGGGGTTCTTCTTTGTGAAGAAAAAAGATGGAGGCCTACGCCCTTGCTTGGATTTC
>JARQOD010000001.1:781112623-781163941 GCA_033576555.1 Oophaga sylvatica | reverse complement strand
ACCGCATCGTGCATGTGGCAGGCAGGAGATCACGATCAGTGGTAACCAAGGTACACATCGGGTTTCCGGGCGCCGGGTGGTGCCTAGAAACCCGATGTGTATGTTAGATACCAGCTCGCTGCTGCAGGGGAGCTGGTAACCAAGGTACACATCGGGTTTCCAGGTGCCGCGCAGCGCCTGGAAACCTGATGTTTACCTTGGTTACAGCTCCCTGCACCAGCGGGCTGGTGTCCAACGTACACTGCGGGTAACTAAGCGACGTTACCCGCAGTGTCGCTGTCCTGATCGCTGCCTGAGCTGCCTGTTTGGCAGCTCAGCAGCGATCATGTAGCGACACACCAGCGATCCTGACAAGTGCATATCGTTGTCAGGATTGCTGGTGTGTCGCTATCTGTGACGGGGCCCTTAGTCATATGACAAGACTCGTTGGAGAGTCAATATTGACTTTCAGGATTGCTACTTCTATAGCTGGCACTAGAGTAATAGTTCTCTCAGTGATAATAAACACTGATATTCCTATACATGGCTGAGCAGCTGCTGAGCCTACTCGGGCCCTGGAGCCCAGACTGTAACCTCTGTACTATGTATAGTTCTTCTTACTATATGAAAATGGTTTACGTTAATTCTTTCTATAGCATAGTTAGTAAGATAAGATCCAATCAAAGAAAGATGTTGAAGGAGGATTGTGTGTATTTTATATATACAGTTTGTCGTCAGCTTACATACACCTTAGCCACATTTAATAGGATTGGTTCTATAGTTCCAAAGTGTAAAATGGCTAAATAATATTAGAGACAATTATTTATTTCAACTTTCATTTCTTTCATCACAATTCCCAGTGGTTTAGAAGTTTACATACTATACTGTACATATGGTTAGTATTTGGTAGCATTGCCGTTATATGTATTATCTAACACATGGCTTACACGTTTTGTGTCGCCTTCCACAAGCTTCTCATAAGTTTCTGGAATTTGGGCCCATTCCTCCTAACAGAACTGGTGTAACTGAGTCAGGTTTGTAGGACCACTTACTCATACATGACTTCCAGTTCTATCCATACATTTTCCATGGACTTTTGCACCAATGTACTTCATCTGTAAATGACAGAATGCATCACCTTCCTGGCTGGTCTGATGGTTGCGAGGTCCTGTGTTGTGCCAAATTATGCAGTATTGTTTGAACAGATGAACGTGGTTCCTCAGGTGTTTGGAAATTCTCCCTAATGGGTATGCCACACTAAACAATATCGCTAACGGATCGCTAAAAAACGTCACTATTTAGCGATCCCGTTAGCGATGTTGTTCATGCGCAGCTTCCAGCGACGAGCTTCCTGTGATCTCGCTCGTCGCTGGAATCGTTCCGGACCCTATTTCATCGCTGGCGCTCCCGCTGGGTAAGTATCTAATCGCTGTGTGGCACCTTTTCTAGCGATTTAGCGTACTTTGTACCGCTAAAGTCGTTAGAAGATCGCTAACGGCGATAGCGTCGTTAACTATATCGCTAAATGTGGCCGCATTTAGCGATATAGAAACAATCCCGCTAGCGATCTCATTAGTATGCAACGCTAACGAGATCGCTAGCGGATCGAGTAGTGTGGCAGTACCTTAAGATGTGCTCGACTTGCAGAGGTCTACAATTCTTTTTCTGATGTCTTGGATGATTTATTTTTATTTCTCCATGATGTAAAGCAAATAGGCAAGTAGGATTTGAAGGCAGGCTTTAAAATACTGCCACATACTGTTTATAGCTTCAATCAACTCACATGATTACATTTATCTTATCTGAAGCTACTAAGCCATGAGATCATTTTCTGGTGTTTCCAATCTATAGAAAGGCAGAATCAACTTGGTGTATATAGATTTTTTACCCTCTTGAATTTGCATGTAGTGAGTTACAAATTCAATTATTTGTGTCTTTCAAATTTGTTGCAAAAAATACTTCTGTCTGACTGGTTACAAAGTACATATTCAAAACTATTTGCTAAAACAAGAGTTTATTCACCTGGATTTTTTTGGGGAAAGGGGATAAATTAGTTTTTATGACTTCAACTTAAGGGTATGTAAATGTATGATTTAATTTGTATATAGTGTACCTTTAAAGGTTGCCATATATATTAGACAAATATTGACAGAACTTGACAGAACCCACAGGACAAATAATGTGTAGCTGTTCGACCTACATTTAGATATCAGAGGAAAAACTGATTAGGAATATTGGATTTTAGCGTATCTAAACCTTTAGTTGACATAGGGGGGCCGCCATCAGGGCGTATGGGGCCCGATGAGCAGAAGAGAGAGGCCCGCTGCGGGCCCACTCTCTTCTGCTTACCGGGCCTGCCACTTCAGTAACTGATCTGAGAATGCACGTTCAGATAAAATCTGTTGCCTTGCAGGAAATTCCTCCTGCACGGCAACAGTTAACACAGTCAATAACCGCCAGCCAATCACAGGCCGGCAGCTGACGTCAGCGCTTACGTCGCCGGGAACGACGGTCCGCGCCTCAGATGTATGAAGCAGAGAACACCGCTGGACCTCGGCCAGATAAGGAGAAACTTCTTCTTTTGTAAAGCAGCACTAGGGGGGTGCATTATACTACTATGGGAGTGCATTATACTTCTCTACTGGTGAATTATACTCCTATGAGGATGCATTATACTACTATGGGGATATATTATACTACTATATATGACTATGGGGTGCATTATACTCCAATTGGGGGCGCATTATACTACTATGGGGCTGCATTATACTACTGTGGAGGTGCGTTATACTACTATGGGGGTGCATTATACTGCTATGGGAGTACATTATACTGCTATAGGGGTGCATTATATTGCTATGGGGGTGAATTATACTACTATGGGGTGAATTATACTATATATAACTATGGGGTGCATGATACTGCTATATATGACTATGGGATGCATTATACTACTATATATGATTATGGGGGTGCATTATACTACTATATATGACTATGGGATGCATTATACTATTATGGATGACAATAGGGGCAGTATGGAGAGACATGAGGCAGAATGTGAGGACACGTGGGGACCAGAATGTGGGATATTATTACTGTAGGGGCTAATTAAAGGATATTATATTTGTGGGGGAGGAGAGGTCCTGTTACTGTGCAAGGCAACACGGTCGCTTTTTTTCTTCATCTGGCATAGTGTAGAGGCTGGGGAAAAATTGGGGAATGTGCTCTAGATAACTGTTATTTCCTGAAGATACGAATCTTGGCTGCAAGAAGTGATGGCGATCTGCACTGGATGAAGATGAAGGATTTCAACTAGAGACGTCATCGGTGAGTTACCTGTATGTTAGTACACTGTATACAGAGGTCTGTTGTGAACACCTTTAATCTGGCTTCTGAGTTTGGGCTCCCTCTGGTGGTTGCTTCTGGTAATGGAGCTGCTGAGGCTGACAGAAGTCGATCACCTGAGGGGGATGATTGGAGATCAGGTGTTACTGACTGGGGAGATATAAGTGAGCAGCCTTCCCATAATGCTTGCCGGTGATTTGTTTCTTCCTAGCCTTTTGGAAGTCTGCTTGCGCCCTGCTTTGTCCTGCATCTTTCAGATAAGTTATTTTGCTGTTAATTCTGTGGCTTTTGTTTACATTTTGCTTTTCTCAGTTTTCTGCCTTGCTGGAGTTAGTTCAGCCGCGGTTCCCTGCGGGGACCCGTGCTGGACTCTGTGTTCATTTGCCACAGCTGCTTCAGTCTTTTCTGTGGTTCTAGTTCCCTGTTATTTCAGTATCTGTTGTTTTGCTTCCAGTAACACCAGAGTTCTGATTTAGCGGGGGAGAGGTCGTGTGGCCTCAGGATTTTTGCATATCAGACATGTTGGAGTTTTCTTAGGGTTTTTGCTGGATTGCAGACAGTATCCTTTTCTATCCTGTTCTATCTAGACAGTCTGGGCCTCAGCATTTGCTTACTCTATTTTATGTCTGTGTTTGTGCTTCATCTGTCTCACCGACAATATATGTTTGGGGGCTATCTATTCCTTTGGGGCTCTACTCTGGGGCAGTTAGCTTTCTCCTTTCTCTCTTTAGATTAAGTTAATTGTTTGACTGTGTCGAGGCGTCTAGGACATCGTAGGTACGTCCCACGGCTAATTCTAGTTGTGTTGTCAGTTTAGGGGTCTGCAATCCGCTAAGTTACCAACCTCTGTGGTGTCTGGTTGCCTAGTCTATTTTTCCTGTTAACCTCCTCGGTTACCGAATCATAACAGAGGTCCTGTGTATAATGTCACCAGTGATCACTGTATTATCTATGCAGTGACACTATATACAGAGCACCTGTGTATAATGTCACTGGTGATCACTGCATATTACCTGTACACTGACACTATATACAGAGCTCCTATGTACAATGTCACTGGTGATCACTGTATTACCTGTACACTGTATACAAAGCTACTATGTATAATGTCATTGGTGAGCATTGTATTATTTGTACACTATGTGCTATATTCAGAGCTCCAGTGTATAATGTCACTGGTGATCACTGTATTACCTGTACACTATACACTGTATGCAGAGCTCCTATGTATAATGTCATTGGTGAACATTGTATTACTTGTACACTATATGCCATATACAGAACTTCTGTGTATAATGTCACAGGTGATCACTGTATTACCTGTACACTATACACTGTATACAGAGCTCCTATGTATAATGTAAGTGGTGAACATTGTATTACTTGTACACTATATGCTATATACAGAGCTCCTGTGTATGATGTCACTGGTGATCACTGTATTACCTGTACACTGACACTATATACAGAGCTCTTGTGTATGATGTCACTGGTGATCACTGTATTACCTGTACACTGACACTATATATAGAGCTCCTGTGTATGTCACCAGTGATCACTGTATTACGTGTACACTGATACTATACACTGTGTACTATATGCAAAACTGTGTAGAATGGCACTTATGGTAAAATTATTATTGTGTTTTTTAATTAATGATCAGTGTTGTCGTATTCGGTCACTATGTGGCTGTAATATGTGGTCTGGTCATGGTATGGCTGTATTTGTTTCTTGTATGTGGTATTATTCGGTCACTATGTGGTGGTAATATGTGGTATGGTCATGGTGTGACAGTATTTGTCTCTTGTATGTAGTATTATTTTTAATTTTAAGAAATGTATGTGACACATTCCTTTAAAGAAACATAAATAAAAATATAAAAAAGTGAGTATTGGATATTTTAACAAATATTTAATAGGTTAGAGTAGAGTAGGGTCTGGCCAAAAGAGTCTACCTGGTCATGGTGGTGGTGGCTTAAGAAATTTTTTTTAGCCAAAACAAAAACTGCTGGCTATGTATTTGATCTGGTGTTAGATGAGAACTGATAATGTGTGATTGGTGAGGACGTGGTGCAGATGTGGAGTTTTTCTATGAGTGGACGGTCAGATTGTGGAAGGTTCGCGGGTTGCAGGCGGAGCTGGGGTAGAGTCTGGGAGAAATGTCAAGGTGGCCCGAAAATTTTGCCAGTATGGGGCCCTGAAATTCCTGGTGGCAGCCCTGGACATAGGATAAGTTGACACTAGAGGTGTCCGATAGCAGTTTATTCTCTGGCCCCCTTTGAGTACACATGCACACTAAGAGAAATTGCATATGCATGTGCATGAAGTTAGTATCGACAGGAATAGGTATTGTCTGCAGCTACTGAAAGTCCTTAATGTCTTCTTGCAACATGCTGAAGTAGTGGGATTGCTGTGGATATGAACTGAACTTAATAAAAAGTTCTAAAAATAAAATGGTCAAGTTGCTACCTGCGCCTCACTGCTGTCAATGAGTACAATGGGTTATTGATTAATAGCTCTTCCACTATCTTACTCGCTGGTGTTCTATAGATTTCTGCCTGTGATTTTTTTTTCTTTGAAATTTAAAGTACAAATTCACAGAGATATAGACTTCTATGAGCCTGTCTTCAGATAATGAGGAGAGACGAATAAAGCCAAAGTGGCATAGCAACTGGACCCCTACCGATCAAAATGTCTGTCAAAAATTTCTGAAAATGTACTCTTGAAGGGAGATTCTGATGACAAGAAGTCTCCTCCCAATTTTGTTGTCATGAAGATCTTAATATCATGGCCAAATACAATTTCTAATCCCTACCTGGTTTGGATAATGGCAGATGCATGTGTATGTGTAGGAGGTACATGGATGTGGTGATTAAAAGACACATGATTTCCATTACAACACTGTGCTACCAGACAGAACAGAGTGTGTCTCTACACTGTCCAGCGTTGACAATCTCAGACTTTCCAGGGACGCAACCTATTAATGAAGGTGCAAGATAAAGTGAAATAGCCTTTATTAATATAAATACATTGAAACAACTAATTTAACTCTAGTGAGTGCAGACTAGCAATTGAGATCTGCTTATTTGTATGTAAAAAGGAGTGGTTATTCTTTCAACAATGCCCTGCTACCTGGGAGGTTTGCCTCAATTTTTTTTATCAGATTGGGGTTGACAAGACTGCTGATTGACACATTCGATATATTTTTTAATCAATGTTCAATTACCGTACTTTCTTATATTGTATGCATTTCCCTATTAATATATAGATTGTTGTCACGGATAACACCTTGGGAATCACGCTAATCCCACCACTGCCACCAGTTTGTCAGACATAACAGTCAGGGGTCTCACACCACTGCTGCCAGCAGTTTGTCAAGGAACGCAACTCCAATTGTCAGGACAGTTGCGTAATTAAATGACGAGTGACGGATGAGGCCGTGGCTGCTTCCACTACAAGGCCAGTTATTGGGGAACTAACAGTAAGTGTATGGTATATATACTGCCAATTCCAGCTCTTGTAATATATATATATATATATATAAATATATATATATATATATATATATATATATATATATATATATATATATATATATATATAAATATATATATATAATATAGTGGCTCAATGGTTAGCATTGCCGCCTTGCAGCGGTGGAGTCCTGGGTTCAAGTCCCACCAAGGACAACATCTGCAAGGAGTTTGTATGTTCTCCCCGTGTTTGCGTGGGTTTCCTCCGGGTTCTCTGGTTTCCTCCCACATTCCAAAGACATACTGATAGGGAATCTAGATTGTGAGCCCCATCGGGGACAGTGCCGATAATGTATGTACAGAGCTATTAAATTTTATATATATGCAATTACATATGATTAAAAAGAATAATGAAAGAGAATTACTAAACCTGATGTTGCAGGAATGACTCTTATCTTCATGGAGGGAAGCATTCCGATTGGGAAAATGGAACACTCTCACAGCAAACTACCCTATGTCTTCCAGAATGATCAAAGTCAGACACTCAAATTCTGCTTTTTATTAGCTCAAAGTTACACCCACATACCTGCCTTTGGTGACTTCATGTAGGAGTTGCGAGATATGCTAGGTTTTTTAGAATTTTGAGATTCCCAACTTACGCCACCAGAGGTCCCTGGCGGTAGATGTTGTCGTTATATTTCTTATCGCGATTTTACCTTTACATAGAGATGAAACATGACCTGGATGGCATAATCTATCGGAAAGTTATTAAGTTGGGGGGGTTAAAATGGTTTCACGGTGATGTGACTGAATGCGTGATTTTCGTTCCTTTGCTACGACACCAAAAATATATCTCCCATAAATATCGTATCATTGCAAACCCTAATGTTCATCACTGGCCACTGGCTCCAAAAAGTCTGCCACCAAGGCTTTGATCAGAGGAAGCTCATGCCTGGGAAATGTACTTTTCCATCTCTGCATAAATGAATCTCAGTCTTATTGTCTTTTTTTCCAGAGCATGTCTCGTGTTGTAAATACCTTGTCACTGCAGGAAACCCCTACTTCAATGGAGATAAAAGTGTCAGCTCTCTCACTTCCCTATCTATAGTTAGTTTCTTTCTTCCAAACCAGAAAGAACACAAAGAAGAAATCCCTAAAAAATACCTTTTAATTCATTGATTAAAAACATCATAAATAGACAAGAAGACAAAGCTAGGGGATCCAGGTATATGTATCAAACTACAAAAAAGTAGATAATTATGTTATGGGGGGCAAAAAACTAGAATCACCCTAATGAGCCCTAATGATTCCCTTCCTGACTGCGGAGGTTGGCACCCTAGTTGTTGACAACATGGCGCCCCCGCTCAACGTCGGTGCCCCTAATTAGGCCTCTTTCACACATCAGTTTTTTGCAATCAGGCACAATCCGTCCAATTGGTAAAAAGACAGATCCGGCTTAAGTTGGAAAAAACTGATGTGCCGGATTGGGTTTTTAGCTGGATCCGTCGTGAACTTTTGAACCTGGAAAATGTATTGTACGCATGTCTGGCACGGAGGAGAGAGAGAGAGACCTTGGTTCGGCTTCCAGGCAGGCGTACATGAAGAAAACGGAGTATGGTGGCCGGATCAGTCCTATACCTGATCCGGCTCCCATAGTCTTGTATTGTATGACCAAGCCTGACGTGCCGCATCAGGCGCTGTCAGGCGTTTCCGGCAGAAAAAAAAAGTTACATGATGCGTCCTATCCGGCCGCCGGAATTAAAATCTATGACGGATCCGGCAGAAAACGGACTAAACGCAATGACATGCGGCGCGATCCGGCGCTAATGCATGTCAATGAGAAAAAAAACGGATCCGGTGGTAAAAAAAAAACGGATCTGTTTTTTTCAAAAAATGCCAGATCGTGCCTGATGGCAAAAAACTGATGTGTGAAAGTAGCCTAATAATACCCTGAATCACCCTAAAGCCAAAAAACGGGATACACAGAAAAAACACACACATACAGTACAGACCAAAAGTTTGGACACACCTTCTCATTCAACGATTTTTCTGTATTTTCATGACTATGAAAATTGTAGAATCACACTGAAGGCATCAAAACTATGAATTAACACATGTAGAATTTTACATTACACTTTACAAAAAAGTGTGAAACAACTGAAAATATGTCTTATACTATGTTCTTCAAAGTAGCCACCTTTTGCTTTGATTATTGCGTTGCACGCAGAAAGGGTGAACGGATGGACTCTACATGCCTGGTTCCCACCGTGAAGCATGGAGGAGGAGGTGTGATGGTGTGGTGATGCTTTGCTGGTGACACTTTTGGGGATTTATTAAAAATTGAAGGCATATTGAACCAGCATGGCTACCACAGCATCTTGCAGCAGCATGCTATTCCATCCGGTTTGCGTTTAGTTGGACCATCATTTATTTTTCAACAGGACAATGACCCCAAACACACCTCCAGGCTGTGTAAGGGCTATTTGACCAAGAAGGACAGTGTTGGGGTGCTACGCCAGATACCTGGCCTCCACAGTCACCAGACCTGAACCCAATCGAGATGGTTTAGGGTGAGCTGGACCACTCACCGCTTCAATTTTGAATAAATCCTCAACAGTGTCACCAGCAAAGCACCCCCACACCATCACACCACCTCCTCCATGCTTCACGGTGGGAACCAGGCATGTAGAGTCCATCCGTTCACCTTTTCTGCGTGCAAAGCAGTAATCAAAGCAAGGTGGCTACTTTGAAGAACCTAGAATTTAAGACATATTTTCAGTTGTTTCACACTTTTTTGTAAAGTGTAATGTATAATTCCACATGTGTTACTTCATAGTTTTGATGCCTTCAGTGTGATTCTACAATTTTCATAGTCATGAAAATACAGAAAAATCTTTGAATAAGAAGGTGTGTCCAAACTTTTGGTCTGTACTGTACATATATCACCGAAAAATACCTAGGTGGAGAGACCTAATTGTCTCAAATAAAGTGCTGGAATGCTGTAAACTTATCTTGAAGCATCCTGCAATCTGGACTTATCTCGGAGAGAAAATGCAGCTATGTTAATGACTTATCTCGCAGTCAAACAATGCTTATATGCTGCAAAATGTCACAAAACCAGGTAAATACCCAGAGAAGAAAAAAAAACAAAAAAAAAAACGTCTACAGACTGGTAGAATGTATCCACTGGTAAATACTGGGTAAATAGTTAAATGAGCAATTGAATTTTACTAGTTATCTTTGATAGAGGTGGCTGTCACGCTGTATAGCAGATATATATATATATGTGATGTCAGTAATCTATATCAAAAGGGCAACATCCTATATAACATGCGCATAGATATATGATAACATAGAATTACCTGACAATGTCCAGTGGGTCAATACGGAATCCGTTATACACTGTCTCCGGCTAGAGGGTGACCGGGGTCTATGCTGACCCTAAACTGGGGTCCTAACTAATCCCTCTACCTGGAGGTACTGTTAAAGGTACAGAGGTCCAGGCCACCAGCGTAAACCCTGTCTCCTATCAATCCCTGCCAACTGTAATCTAGTCCTAAGAAGGACCGTGATTACCACCAAAGGGAATGAACAGGTAACGGTTAATGAACAGAAATACATACAAGAAAGACAAGAAATAAAGTAAATAAAGTCTTACATACAACACTCACACACAGTAGGAACACCTAAGGTCTCAGAGATAAACTATAAGCTGTAAGAGTAAAAACAACTAAGGAGCTCTTAGCTTAAGTATTCTCAGAACCGATCCAGTCTGCTAGACTACATGAATGCTTTCACCGGCATCTAACAAGCAGACTGGCAGGTATATGAAGGAATCTAATTAGAACATAATCAAAAGCAGCCGGGCGAGACTGGACCTAGTCTTAGCAAAGAGCTAGGTAAAATTAACTCCCTCATTACCAAACACAAAGAAACAGCAACTCAGCTGTGAGAAGTCAGAGTGTGTAATCGCGACGATCCTCGTGGCGATACACCCATCACAGTACCCCCCCTCTACGAGGGGACTCCGGACCCTCAGGGCCAGGTCTGCCCGGGTGAGTTGTGTGAAAGGTCCGAACCAATCGATCTGCGTTAACATCAGACGCAGGGACCCACGTCCTCTCCTCAGGACCATACCCCCTCCAATGAACCAAGTACTGAAGGGATCGGCGACTGAGACGTGAGTCAATGATTTTCGACCCATGAAATTCCACGTTATCATTGACCACCACTGAAGGAGGAGGTAGAGGTGACGGTATGACTGGTGCCACATACTTTTTAAGTAATGACTTGTGAAACACATTATGAATTTTAAACGTAGGAGGGAGGTCCAGACGAAATGCCACCGGATTAATTATGGAACTGATCCTGTACGGCCCGATGAATCTGGGACCCAACCTCCAGGAGGAAACTTTAAGTTTTATATTCCTGGTAGACAACCAAACCAGATCGTTCACCTTCAGATCTAGACCAAAAACTCTCCCCCTATCAGCCATCCGTTTGTAACGGTTCCCCGTAACCTTCAGTCTTAACCGATCTGGAACTATCAGTCTCCCTGGAAGTCCCACAGGGGCGTCCCCCTGAGCCCCCAATACCTCCCCCTCAAGCTCAGAGCATACAGCTGACACTACAACTCCCTCCTGAGGAATAGGAACCGGATCATCCGTCTTCCCGGCCCCTGGGAAAGTACGAGATAAGGCATCAGGAAGCAACTTTATTGAGCCGTCATATGCGCGATGAGGAGGTAACTCTTTACACCCCTCCTCTGAGAACATCTCCCCAAAGTCCTCCAGAAAAGGAGACAAAGTCCTAGGCACAACCGCACCGATGACCGTGCTCATGCAGTTATTCCTGCAAAATTCACCCCACTGGCTTATCTTTCTGGATTGCCAATCAATCACTGGGTTATGTTTAGCCAACCAAGGAAGTCCCAACACAATAGGAGTAGGTAGACCCTCCAACACATAACAAGACAATTGCTCTTTATGTATTGCCCCTACTCGAAGATCTATGTTATGAACAGCTTGTACCAAGCTACCTTGACCGAGAGGTCTAGAATCAATAGAGACTATAGGGACCGGTTTGGCCAATACACTCAGTTGCATACCATGCACCTGGGCAAACCGAGCGTCCACCAGATTAGCCCCGGACCCACTATCAAGAAAAACAGAAATCCTCTCAGTTCTAGTACCAATCACCACCTCCGCAGGCACGAGAAACTGAGAGGGATTTGGGGACGAAATACACACTCCCAGGTTAACTCCTTTGCTTAAAGAGGCCCGGGATGGACACCCCCCAACAAAATGTCCCTCTCTCCCCGCAAAAGAAACACCTTCTAGTCTTGCGGCGTACCGCCGATTCCCTCCTACAAAAAGATGTCCCTCCCAACTGCATGGGTTCCTCAGAACAGACCAGGGGAACCTCAGTATAAGGGACTTTAGTAGTAGGTGGAGTCATCACGGGAGGCGGAGTTACCTCGCGTCTTCCCCAATTCGTCTATCAATGCGAATAGCGAGGGCCATAGCAGCCTCCAGTGATGGAGGAGAATCATACTGAGCCAACACATCTTTTAATTTGTCAGACAACCCTTGACAAAACTGGCTCCTAAGAGCTGGGTCATTCCACTGAGTATCTGTTGCCCATCTACGGAACTCAGAAGAATATTCTTCCGCTGGACGATTTCCTTGCCGTATTTTACGTAACTTTGTTTCAGCAAGGGAAACTCGATCCGGATCATCATATACCAGACCCAGGGCAGTAAAAAATCGATCCACTGACTGGAGATCTGGGGAGCCTGGAGGAATAGAGAACGCCCAAGATTGAGGGTCCCCTTGTAAGAGCGAGATAACAATTCCCACCCTCTGCTCTTCACTCCCAGATGACCGAGGCCGCAGCCGAAAGTACAATTTACATGCCTCCCGGAAAGTAAAAAATTTGTCCCGCCCACCAGTGAACCTGTCCGGGAGAGCAACCTTAGGTTCAGATCTGGTTTGCTCCAGGGGAGACAAAACCTTGGACTTAATGTCTGCAAACTCCATGGACAACCCCTGCAACTGCCGGGCCAGCTGGGCTACTGGATCCATGACAGCTGGGGAGAATCTTTAGTATGGGCCGGTGAAAATGTCACGCTGTATAGCAGATATATATATATGTGATGTCAGTAATCTATATCAAAAGGGCAACATCCTATATAACATGCGCATAGATATATGATAACATAGAATTACCTGACAATGTCCAGTGGGTCAATACGGAATCCGTTATACACTGTCTCCGGCTAGAGGGTGACCGGGGTCTATGCTGACCCTAAACTGGGGTCCTAACTAATCCCTCTACCTGGAGGTACTGTTAAAGGTACAGAGGTCCAGGCCACCAGCGTAAACTCTGTCTCCTATCAATCCCTGCCAACTGTAATCTAGTCCTAAGAAGGACCCTGATTACCACCAAAGGGAATGAACAGGTAACGGTTAATGAACAGAAAGACATACAAGAAAGACAAGAAATAAAGTAAATAAAGTCTTACATACAACACTCACACACAGTAGGAACACCTAAGGTCTCAGAGATAAACTATAAGCTGTAAGAGTAAAAACAACTAAGGAGCTCTTAGCTTAAGTATTCTCAGAACCGATCCAGTCTGCTAGACTACATGAATGCTTTCACCGGCATCTAACAAGCAGACTGGCAGGTATATGAAGGAATCTAATTAGAACATAATCAAAAGCAGCCGGGCGAGGCTGGACCTAGTCTTAGCAAAGAGCTAGGTAAAATTAACTCCCTCATTACCAAACACAAAGAAACAGCAACTCAGCTGTGAGAAGTCAGAGTGTGTAATCGCGACGATCCTTGTGGCGATACACCCATGACAGTGGCTTCCTGGCAGATCCAACATACTATATTTCCTAATTTTTATGAGGAGTGTTATTTCTCCGTACACTTATTATTAGTGTGTTATTCTTATTTTGTTTCTTTTGTAGGATACATAGTTGTGTTCCATTGCCCTTCTGGCATTGGGGTTCTATATTTTAGGGATGTGGTCCATTACTATATACTATTATGTATGGGTTATAGACTAGATTAAATTGTGCTAATTTCAATATGTCTATAATATTCATGTAGGTACCGTTATTATTTTTTTCTCGGCTGTGGAACTTAATTTTGTTCCCCCTAACAGGTTACCGGTTATCTAGTAACAATCAAACTTCTTTTTGTCCGTATTTCCGTCTTGTGGAACGCAAATTGCGGTCCATTGGGATCCCATGCTGTCATGTGACTGGTAACCGGATGTTTATTTCACGCAGCCTAGCATTGCCGAGAGCTCTCTTCCCCTTGATGATGTATTTCCGGTCTGTGGAGCGCAAGTTGCGTTCCATTTGGACTCCATGTTTTAAACATGTGACTGGGATTTATCTTTAAATAATGGCCTGGGCGCGCATGGAACACGCCGCACACTGCATTGATCTCTCGGCCATAGGGTAACAGACCCCAACTTTTGACCCCTGATGAACCCTTAATAACCTGAAGGGGGACACGCGTCGGGTTTCTTTCTCATCTCTGGCTGATAAGTATTGTTCTTTATTTCTGCACACCATATGCCTGACAGATTTGTGGGGATGCATTATATGTACCTTTCTCCCTGGAGTCTATTAGGGAGGTAATCAATATCAGCCTCCATGAACTGGGTTGAGGTATCCCTGATATAATGAAATGAAAATGTTGGCTTAAATTGAAATTATTCATCATATAATAAAATTAATATACATACAGTCCTATTTGATATATATACTCTATCTATTGGTATTATCGCTTATTTATATCCCGGATGGGATCTCCATTTTTGAGTGTTTAAAGCGCTTAATTATACATATTTATTTTTTGGGTGACATACAGTTCTGTGGGGATTTATGCATTTTATTATGAGTGTATTTGGGAGGTAATCAACATCAGCCTCCTTGAATTGGGGTTTACTAACTGACATATTGCAATATATGTTTGCTTAAGGGATCGATTATTGTATCCAGCCTTATTAACACATCTGTCACTGTGTGTTATTGTTTTCATATATCCCTGGTGGGATCTCCATTTTGAGTGTATAAAGTGCTTAACTGTTTACCCAGTATTTACCAGTCGATACATTCTACCAGTCTGTAGACATTTTTTTTTTCTTCTCAGGGTATTTACCCAGTTTTGTGACATTTTGCAGCATATAAGCATTGTTTGACTACGAGATAAGTCCTTAACATAGCTTCATTTTCTCTCCGAGATAAGTCCTGATTGCAGGATGCTTCGAGATAAGTTTACAGCATTCCAGCACTTTATTTGAGACAATTAGGTCTCTCCACCTAGGTATTTTTCGGTTATATATGTATGTGTATGTTTTTTCTGTGTATCCTGTTTTTTGGCTTTATGGTGATTCAGGGTATTATTAGGGGCACCGACGTTGAGCGGGTGCGCCATGTCGTCAACAACTAGGGTGCCAACCTCCGCAGTCAGGAAGGGAATTATTAGGGCCCATTAGGGTGATTCTAGTTTTTTGCCCCCCCATAACATAATTATCTACTTTTTTGTAGTTTGATACTTATACCTGGATCCCCTAGCTTTGTCTTCTTGTCTATTTATGATGTTTTTAATCAATGAATTAAAAAGTATTTTTTAGGGATTTTTCTTTGTGTTCTTTCTGGTTTGGAATTGATTTATAACTTAATTTTTCTGAGGTGTTTAGTTTCTCTCTTCCCAGCCACAATTAATTTTATATATATATATATATATAGTATATATATATATATATATATATAGTATATATATATATATATATATATATACATATATATATATTTCAGCTGGAGTTGTTTTTAATGGATTTTAATTTTTATCTATGACAGCTGTGTTTGGAAACTCAGTCTATGTTCATTGTAGCAGTATTTTTGCTACCCTATCTGAGAACATACAACAAATATTCAAAACCATTATAATTATTACATGTGGCCAGGAACCCACTCAGTCTTAATGGTTCCCCCACTTAAGAGTCAGGACAAGACAATGATGCCAGTGGAGTACTCCTAAGTACCACCAACTATCGCTTACCCATGTCTGATGTAAGGAGGGGTGCCTCGCTATACCCCGAAATGCGTTTCGCCACGGCTTTATCAAGGGGAAGTGTCTGCCTAGCGTCACCCACTGGTTATATAAATGCAGCGGACCAGGTGTGGTAATCAAGTCGGCGCATGCCCAGTGTGACCGGGCAGCATTGTCTTATTTCTAAATACCACATAGCGGCATGTTTAACAGTGTGGCTAGTTAATCAGCACCCCTTTGATCTGTGAACAGACATAGTCTATGCATATTGTATTGCTGATCGCTTATGTGTTTGCTCTAGACACATTTTGTTATCTGATTTGTGCCCTCTTGTCCTGTCCACTTTTTATATGGGCTGCCTCTCTTCATTTTTTAGAATGCTTCTCCTGATCACCTTTCATATTTATGTACTTATAAATGTTTGACATTTTTTAATAAAAAAATATTTAGACTTGAGAGTCCTCAGTGGTTGATACCTTTTAATGGCTAACTGAAAAGATGGTAACAAATTGCAAGCTTTCGAGACTACGCAGGTCTCTTCATCAGGCAAAGACTAAAACAAAAGCTGAAGAATCACATATTTATATACACAAAAGGACACAGGAATAATGCAATAGGTAAGACAAGTGACGTGAAGCAGAACTGTCATTATGGCAGAGGGATGAACATAAATATGACTAGTTCATAGATAAGGAGTGAAAGTTTTATTACCCTCTGATTGGGGTCTGGTATTGTGTTGTGATGACCCTAAAAGGTCAGGGAAGCAGATTCCTTAATTGTTGTAGAAAGACATAAAACTCTGGGATATATTCATCCCAGCACTAAGAGTGTCAAAGGTCATCATAAGTTTATATTCCCAGACTTTTCTATCCTTCTCAGATTTGAAGTTAGATTTTAATACAAGTAATTCCATATCCGTCATGCTATGACCGGGCATACAAAAGTGTTTTGCCACAGGTAAATCCATTCTTTTTTCTCTTATTGTGTGGCGATGAGAATTCATCCTTGTTCTCAGTTTTTGCCCGGTCTCCCCCACATACAGACACCCAGTTGGACATTTAGTACATATAATTAGGTACACCACATTAGATGTGATGCAGCTGAAAGTACCTGGTATCTTGTAGTCCTGATGGGAGTTGGGGATCTTTATCCTGTCCGTGGTCATTATAGATGCACAGGTTTTGCATTTCTTTTGTTTGCAAGGAAAGGTACCTGCAGCTGTTGGGGAGGACAGGGAGCTTCTGACAATGATGCTTCTTAGATTTGGGGGCTGCCTAAAACATAGTAGTGGGGGGTCTGGAAATATGGATTGTAATCGGGCATCTTTTTGTAGTAAAGGTTGTAGTTTCCGTCCAGCTCCCCTTAGCATCTCCAGACTTGGATTGTAGGTGACCACTAGAGGCACCCGGTTATTTTCTTCTTTAGCTTTGTAATGTAGCAGGTGATTCCTTGATATTCTGGTGACTCTTGTAATTTGGTTTTCAATTGTTCTTGGATGGTAGCCCTGGTTCAAAAAAGTCTTTCTGAGGCGACCAAGGTGTTCATCTCTATCCATGGGGTTGGAACATATACGATTGTATCTGATGGCTTGGCTGTAGACAATAGAGTTTTTTATGTGTTTTGGATGGAAACTGTCCCATTTAAGATATGTTGGACGGTCGATTGGCTTCTGATACAGGGATGTCTCTATTTCATTGTTCTTTAGCTTAATGGTGGTGTCTAAAAAGTTAATTTCAGTGCTGGAGTAGTTAAGTGTTAAGTTGATGGTGGGTGAAATTGATTGAACTGTTCATGGAACGTCTTTAGCTGTTGTTCAGACTCCGTCCAGATGATTAAAATGTCATCAATGTAGCGGTAGTAGGCCCGAGGCCTGATGGGGCATGAGGACAAAAATTCGCTTTCAAGCTTGGCCATGAAAAGATTTGCATACTGTGGAGCCATTTTACTTCCCATAGCTGTGCCAGTCTCCTGAAGATAGATCTTGTTGTCAAATTCAAAGTAATTGTGGGTGAGGATGAATTTTGTGAGTTTCACCACAGAATCAGCATCATTCCCGGTGTTTCCCATGAAGACTTTGCAGGCATTTAATCCATCCTGGTGTGGGATATTAGAGTACAAAGATTCCACATCCATGGTCGCCAGGATGGTTCCTTCTGGTAGAGAACCTATTGCTGCTAGTTTATTCAGTAGGTCAGTTGTGTCCTGAATGTAGCTGGGTGTATCCTTTACCAGGGGTTTAAGAACACCCTCTACCCATCCAGATACTTGCTCAGTAAGGGTGTCCACACATGAAATAATTGGCCTCCCTGGATTTCCGGCTTTGTGGATTTTGGGAAGCATGTAGAATGTCCCTGTTCTTGGACTTTCTGGTATCAGGTCATCAGCTCTTATGGATTTGTCAGACAGACAAGATACCAACTTGCTTAGTTAGCCATTAAAAGGTATCAACCACTGAGGACTCTCAAGTCTAAATATTTTTCTATCTACTGGCTAACACGGTACGAAGATACACATCTTTCCTATGACATTTTTTAGTATTTGTAACAATAAAGATTTGTATTTTACTTAATATACATTTCCTTTTGTGGTTTCTGGTTACTCCATGTTTTCCTTCTTTTGCCTATCTGAGAACAGCATAATGTAGGGTCGGAGACCCTTGATGTATCATTGATAAAATGATTGTTGTATCTGCTCAGATCTAGTGGTGAGCTCTGTATAACCCTGCCCACTAGAGATTAGCGATGTGGAATTGAATTCTACTCAAATTTTACAAAAACCCGTATTTGCTGGAATTTTGGCTGTCATGGACCTAAGAGAGCTCTACGTAAATGTGGAGGATGTCCTAGGATTCCATCGCATGTGACGGGATCAGTAGATCAGAGATTCCAGATAGGTGGCAGTGAGCAGCAGAGGGACCAGAGAAGTAAATGGAGGTTGATTTTAAGTATATGTATTTTTTTACATTATACATTTATTATGCTCAGCTGTCTGTGGATCTAGAGAGACCCCTATGCATAAAAAGGGATATTAAATTCGCAGAGAGTAATTTCTACGCAAATTTGAATTTCATGGTAAAATCCACGTGAACAGGCAAATTCTGCATAGGCAGAAAGGAGGACTACATGGAAGCATATTTACTAGAGATGAGCGAATATTTCAATATTCGGTTGGCTCACGATCGCCAAATTTGCAATATTTGCCAATTTAACCGTCAATTAAATCGCCGAACATACACAACACAAAAGCCGTTGTTTCCCAAGCTGTGTGACTCTAATCGGCGGTGAAATCATCCCCACCTGTCATAAAGCCATGGTTCCCACGCTGTCAGAAGACAGCATGAGCCCGCAACTGTGATCGGAGGTATAAAGTTTACCCCCGGTCACTGGTGTCAGCTGATAGGACTACAGCTCCCATCAGCTGACACTTGCCTCCGCTAAAAACAGTGAGAGCAGGAGTGGATGGTGGGAATACTCATCAGCCGCTCCTGCGCTGTAAATAAATAATTTAAAAAAAACCCTGCATGGGCTCCCCCTATTTTTCATAACCAGCCAGGCAAAACTCACAGCTGGGGGATGCAACCCTCAGCTGTCAGCTTCAGCAAGGTTTGTTATCAAGAATTGAGGGGTCACCACGCTGTTTTTTTAATTATTTAAAAAAATAATTTAAAAAATGGCGTGGAGTCCCCCCATTTTTGGCAACCAGCCTTGCTAAAGCTGACAGCTGGAGGCTGGTAAGGAGCCATGGATAGTAACCCCCCAGCCTCAAAATAGCAGTCCACAGCTGCCCAGAAAAGGCTCATCTATTAGATGTGCCAATTCTGGCACTTTGCCCGGCTCTTCCCACTTGCCCTGTAGTGGTGGCAAGTGGAGTTCATATTTGTGGGGTTGATGTCACCTTTGTATTGTCAGGTGACATCAAGCCCCGAGGTTAGTAATTGAGAGGCGTCATTATTAATAACCCTATAGTCACATTGTATAAAAACACACACCAAGAACAAAATCCTTTAATTTAAAAAATGACAGACTCCTTTAATAATCTTAATTAAACCACGCTTACAACTTCGCCTAATTCCACCGAAGCCCTCGATTTCCTGTAATACACCAAAAATAATAAACAACAATATACCATACTTCTCTGTTGTTCTGTCCCACACCGTAATCCATGTCTGGGGAAGAAATAGTTTTCAACCTGGATGGTGCCAAGATGCGACCGTCCTGGCTGAGAACCGCTGGTGACTGAGCGGCTGCCATTTTTTTCAGAAAAATAATCTTTTATTAATTAAATACATGTACAGTAAGCTGCACACACTGTACTAATTGTATTTGTCACAGACATCTGTTTATCTACCAATTCTATATGTATTTACTGCATGTAAACCATGTCTTCTATCCTGTCGGCTCCTGCTGTGATTTTACACTATTGCGGCTGCTGAATTGCCGGCTTTTCTTATATCTATCTATGTAATATAATACATATATATGTGTGTGTGTCACTGACATATATATATATTTATATATGTATATGTATTCTATATGTATATATCTATTCTGTCTATTCTATACTAACCTGTCACGCTGTGATTTTACTGAACGCGGCACATGCATTACCTGTTTTTATTCTATCTTTTACCGAATGCTACCGACTTTTTCCGATTTTAAGAAAAATGGTCGTGTTACCGATCACGAATCTGAATGTACCATATTGGTGCTGAATTTATGTTTGCCGATCGTTTTCCGAACATATTCGCTCATCTCTAATGTTTACCCATCCTCTAATGATAATCTCCTGATAAAACGCTGATTTTATTGAAACTACAGCATTCAGCTCTGTAAGGCCTCTTTCACACATCCGGTGTGCACCTGACGGCGCCCCCGGCATTTAGCTGCAGCGCCGCATCAGAAAACCTGATGCGCCGCTTGCGCCGCATGCGTTTTTTTGCCGGATGGTTTCTGATGCCCGGAGACATCAGGGGAATTTACATGCTGCGTTTTGTCCGGCCGCCGGAATGTACATTTCCGCCGCATCCGGACAAAATCGCATACGACGCATTGACATGCGGCGCCATCCGGCGCTAATGCAAGTCAATGCAAAAAAAAAACGCAAGCGGCGCATCAGGTTTTCTGATGCGGCGCTGCGGCTAAATGCCTGGGGCGCCGTCAGGCGCACACCGGATGTGTGAAAGAGGCCTAAGTCATACATAACTGGAATCAGAGTCTCTGGCCTATATCATCATGTTCTCAGATTAGGTGTCAAAACTGGTGACAGATTCACTTTAAGTTATTTCTACAGATGTGGAATGACATAAAGAATTTATAAGGCAAATTCCTCGCAAACAAGTTCTTTGTAAATAGTCTTTCTGTAATGACATTTCCGTTGTGCCATTCGAAGAAAGTCAGTTATTTCCCAAGGAGGTGTTTGTGACCTGCTTCAGGCTGATCTCCTGTCTGCATGTCCATAACCTCGGTGTCAACTGTGAAAAAAGAAACCTTGCGCATTGTTAGGCACTTGAGAAAGGTTTCATACCTTCACAGCTGTCCACACGAAAATCAGACATAAAAGAACAGGCCCTGTAGGAATTATACTGAAATTGTCAACTTTTTAAAGATGGTTGCCCAGCGGTACGGTGTCTAATGAGGGGCATATCAACATTTTCAAGTAAAACTTCACATTCTGGTTCTTTCTGTTTGGGTGACTGCCAATTGAAAAAATTCACAGAAAGTTCTGTCTGCTGAGCATCTATTTTCTTCTCATGCTTCAACATTGTTACTTTGATCTTTCTAGAAACAAAAAAAAACCTGGAATCACAGAAAGCACAAGAATCCACCACTTTTTGGCATATAATTGGTGTCTTATCTGCTATTCAGCATATTTTTTTTATCAATTCAGAGCCATTTCTTTTTTGAAAGTCAGTTTGTAAAAGTGAAATGAAAAGTGAGAGTGGTGTTCTGCTTGGTCAGGATTTAGACCGTTTTATAAAATGCAACTTTTTAAAACTAAAAAAAAAAGTCGCAAATGAGAAATTGAAAAATGAGTCTAATTTCTACCCCAAACAAATCCACGGCATAGATAAAGTGCTGTAGTTTTAGGCTGGCTTCATATTAGTATTAGGAACTCAACTTTTCTGTCCCATTGTAATGGAGCGGACAAGAGAATTTATGCAGGGAACAGATCTGTCACATCATGGCAAGAAACAGCTTTATGGAGCACATTGGTTATAAAAGGGGCTGGTTGGGTTTCAGTCTATAAAACAATAGAGTAAGAATGCTCTCTAAAACACTACCTTTTTGAAAAGAGCTCTGTACTACAAGACCATACTTATAGAAGTGTCATCAAATTTTTTATTCTGTAATCCATTGTAATTATCTATTTAAAGGGAATTTGTGAGCAGGTTTTTGTTTTTTAATCTTATAGCAGCATAATATAGGGCACACAGCCTGGTATGTGTCACTTATCAAGCTGTGTGTTGCAGTTTCAATACAATCAGTATTTTATCAGCTGGAGATTAACACTGCCGGACGATAGCCCACGTGCACACCAATCAAGCTAATATGTGTAACCCCAACCCCACCACTGAGTAGCAGCTTGCTGACAATTCACAGTGTAGATAGGAAGGGCGCAGGCGAGGTTATACACAAAGCCCAGAACTCTTAGCTGTGCTACATCTACATTAGACAAAAAAGGATTATATCAAAACTACACCAAGCAGTCCACTAAGTGATACATTGCTGGAATCAGGCACGCTTGGCCTATATTATGCTACTCTCAGAGTAAATAGCAAAAACCTGCTGCCAGATTACAGAGTATTTGTAATATTTACCAATCACGGTCTTCTCCAGTTTCCAGCACCACTTCATTCTCCATGTGACTGCTCTGCGGCTCACACAGCGTTTACTATGTGGGCAGGTAGATGCTTTCCCAGTGCAAGTCTATGAGACTCAGAACAAGGCTCCATAAACTTACATTGAGAAAGCAACTTCTGGCCCAGAAGAGACCCTGTGAGAGCTGGCTAGTATGATCTCAGGTCCCATGGGTCAGAAGAGGACCGGAGAGGTGATGGACAAGGGAAGGCGGCAATCGGGAAGTACCACGGTGGCTCAGTGGATAGCTCTGCAGCCTTGCAGCGCTGGAGTCCTGGGTTTGAATCCCACCTAGGACAACATCTGCAAGGAGTTTGTATGTTCTCCCCGTGTTTGTGTAGGTTTTCTCCTGGTTCTCCGGTTTCCTCCCACACTCCAAAAACATACTGATAGGGAATCTAGATTGTGAGCCCCATCGGGGACAGCGATGATAATGTGTGCAAACTGTAAAGAGCTGCGGAATATGTTAGCGCTATATAAAAATAAAGATTATTATTACCGTATTCTAATACATTTCCAGACCATAGTATATATAGGCGGTATTACGTAATAAAACTTGTGATGAGACTTCTTTTAGTGGTCACTTCCAGGAGGGTCACTGCATATTTTATTCTATCAGGTCACTTGTCAAGTGTTACTGGTGGTTTGGCTGATTTCACAGCTGCATGACCCCTAATGAAAGCAAAGCTGCCCCTCCTGAATAATTCAGTGACTTGAAGACACATTTGCATGCACAGTTTATACTGACTTTAGTGCTGTTGTTGGAGATATAGAGAGAATATAAGATCAAGCCTCTATTGGGTTCAGGGAATACTAATGTCTGATCGCTATATTTATTTGTAAAAATGAGTTTCATTTCACAAAATAAGCATTTGTAACATTACAAGAGGCTTAGTGTTACATTCCATCTGTAGGGGAAGACATTAATCTCTGAACACTGTGAGCACTGCGTTCTTTTCCTGGCGCTTGATGCCAGCTGTGGTTGTTTTATCTCTTCTATGCCAACACGTTGTTTCTGTGATCCATTTTGCCCATGGCTTTGGCTGTCTATTAATGACATACTTTTGACAATCATGGCCTTTGTTGAAAGACAGCACAAATATGTGAATAAGAGGGGTCCTTGTTGGGAACATGAATATTGAATTCTTAGACAATGATATGTAAAGAACACTGACTAAAAGTTTTGCCATAATTAAAATCAATATCTCTATTAGTCCCATGTATAATTTATACTGCACGGATCCTCTGTTGGGGCGTTTTCTAATTATAATTATTTGGTTCCTATCGATAGACTTCTAACGCAGGTAGGTCTCGCGCTGTGCCATGAATACAGCTCTGAAGTGGATGATATATACCATTAGTGCTCACTATTAGTTGATTGACTTTAGACTTTATTGATGATTCCAATGTAAATAAGTTATGGACAATTGGTTACAATATATATGTCAATTTATTAAAACTTGGGGCCCTCATTTTCTTTTTTTTTAACCAGATGATTTATAAAATGTGCGGCAGAGCAGTTAGTATTTCAGGGGTTAGCAATGATTATTAAGACATCAGAAAAGCCGTCTGTAATTTTTCTGACTAACCTTTCCTGTCCTTCCTTTCTTTGTTGTAGCTGATTCTGCTTCAGGCTGCCGCTGTTCTTTCTGTAGTCGTAGTGGGTGATGTCTGAGCGTCTCTAAAAGATCCTAACATTCAGCTAGGTGTGTATTGCCTTTTTCTCCCCTCTGCATGCTTTCTTTGCTTTTGCATTGCGTTTTTTCCTTTGCTCTTCTAAAACTATTTATTATGTTTTCATTCTCGTGAACTGTGAAGTACTTTCTTTATTCAATTAGACTTTAGAATTCATTATACACCTGCCATCAATACGCAGAAAAGAATGCGGCCTATAGAGGGGCCTGTATAATACTGTAACTTGGATACCCCCATCAGCCCAATAGTTAGATCTTTACAATTAAGCAAAATTGCTATTTATGGCTATATTATCAGTGCCATCCATCACAGAATAAAAAGAAAAACAGATGAAAGTGAGTGTCAATATCTGACAAATTATTAAAACGTTTACTTAGTCAATTATCTAGTCCTATCCATTTTGGGGAAATCTATGTGCCAATCACTATGGCTGCCACAAGGTTTGTAATCCAGTTTCTGTGGGTTTTAAAATTGCAAATCTGCCTAGAGGTGCAGTTAAAATTGATGGCATGTTTTATTGCATAACTAGGCAGATTTAGAAGGAGCATCATGGTGTTCCTATTAGTTGTTATCCTGTCTTTTCACACCATGTACAGCT
Source organism: Oophaga sylvatica (assembly GCA_033576555.1). Lineage (NCBI taxonomy): Eukaryota > Metazoa > Chordata > Amphibia > Anura > Dendrobatidae > Oophaga > Oophaga sylvatica. Next base: position 781,138,917 of record JARQOD010000001.1, on the reverse strand, counting down.
CAGAGATTAGTAAATATTTAAAGGGAACCTGTCATGTCCCCAAACACTATTAACACACAGGTATGGGGCTATTCTGCAGATTAATAGCATTCTAAACCTGCCGCACTAACAGCATGACTACCAGGAGGAAATGAATTGAATCCCTGATAGCAGCCTTTGGCTTTCAGTTATTGAGGCGTGGCTGGCACGACTTTAGTCACTGCTCAGGATATAGTGAGCGTCAGCTATAATCACTCACCGGCACTGACTGACAGTCGGTTTACTAGGACATGACAGGTTCTCTTTAACAACTTCACTCAATAAAATAAACTGGTCTGCCATAACATTAAAACCACTGCCAGGTGAAGTAAATAACATTATCTCTTTACAATGGTATATGTTAAAGGGTAGGATATATTAGACAGCAAGTAAGCAGTTAGTTTTGAATTTGGTGTTCTGAGAGCTTAGCACATTGGCAAGTGAGAATTTGAGAGACTTTAACAAGTGTTAAATTGTGATGGATAAATGACTAGGTCAGAGGATTTTCAAAGCTGGAAATTTTGGATCCTTGTATTAACACCTTCCTGCAAAATGGGGTAACTGTATGTCAAGATTCTAGGATATTTTCTATAATTTGACATACGATTACTTCAAAGAGATGGCACAAACTCCAGAATTATGATGTGGTCAGAGGGTTGGAGACGCAGCAGAAGCACTCACTTCTGTGATAAAACAGTCAGAGGAATCTGTTACCTCAGGCAGAGAGATGTGTTACCTCAGGCAGAGAGATGTGTTACTTCAGGCAGAGAGATGTGTTACCTCAGGTAGAGAGATTTGTTACCTCAGGAAGAAAGATTTGTTACCTCAGACAGAGAGATGTGTTACCTCAGGCAGAGATATGTGTTACCTCTGTTGTTACCTCAGGCAGAGAGATGTACTCAGTTGTTACCTCAGCAATAGTGTACCTCAGTTGTTACCTCAGGCAGAGTGATGTGTTACCTCTGGCTGACCAATGCTTTACCTCAGGCAGAGATATGTGTTAAAAATCGCCTGTGTCAAATGGGAGGAGTGCACATCCAAAGGAAATGGATGTGCACTCCTCCATTTGGCACAGGTGATTTTAATTAGCAGGAGACTGCAAAGTAATGTGTCTAGCCCTTTTCTGCTCTCACTGAAGAGCTGGAGGAAGGTGAGTTTCAGTACTCCTTTCATTTTTGGTGTGGGTGCCATGTGGCGGCCATTGTTGCTGTGGCTTTGTGCTGGTGGGGCGGTGCGGTCTGGAGTCATGGGGACTCAGTCTTGCAGCACGGGTGCTGTGGGGCAACAGGCCGTCTGCCCTGCTGGTGCATTGGAGCGGTGCGGTGGTCTCCGCATGGCTCCGCTCCGTTAGGGTTGGTCAGGACCTACTACGAGGTTTGCCGTGACATGGCAGTGGGCTTCATACAGTCTGATCAGAATTTTAAACTAAGAACCTCATGTTCAGTTATATATATTTTTGCCGAGAGGCATTAGATCATTGTATGATTTTTGGAGGTGCTGTCCTCTCTCTTTTTTGAGCATAGAGATATGTGTTACCTCAGGGAGTGATGTGTTATGTCAGGCAGAGAGATGTGTTATTTCAGGCAGAGAGATGTGTTACCTCAGACAGAGATATGAGTTACCTCAGGCAGAGATATGTGTTACCTCAGGCAGAGAGATGTGTTAAGTACTGCACAAAGCTATCCGCTAGCGATCTCGTTATCGTTGCATATAATGAGATCGCTAGCGGGATGTTTCTATATGCTAAATGCGGCCACATTTAGCGAATAGAACGCGCTATCGTTACGTCTTTTAACGATTTTAAAGGCGGTACAAAAGACCGCAAAATCGCTAAGAAAGGTTGCCACAACTATTGATATCAGTACCCAGACGAACGCCAGCGAACTGAAATAGGGTCCGGACGATTCACGACAGGAGTCACAGAGGAAGCTCGTCCGCTGAGAGCTGCCGCACTGAACAATATCGCAAACGGGATCGCTAATAGCACGTTTAGCGATCCCGTTAGCGATAGTGTAGTGCATACCCTTACTCAGCAGGGAGGTGTGTTATCTTAGTCAGAGAGATGTGCTGCTCAGGCAGAGAATGTTACTCGTGTAAGCGCTGCGCGCAAGCCAACCTCCAGTATGTTTAGCTGAGAGAGCAGCAAACGCATAACAGAAGTGAATCTATTGATGCAGTACACTAACCACAACTAAGGCACAGATCTAGTTGGTCAGATGCTGTCCACTAGAGATTACTAAGATAGAAGAAGTATTCCGAGGATCCCAAGAACATAGAGCCCCAACGAATGGGTGACAGAGTATACAACACAGACAGAAAGTATGAGCAAACGCTGGGCCAATCTGCCTAGACAGAAAAGGATAGAAAGGATACTCACTGCAATCCCAAAAAAAACCTAAAAAATGCCAACGCTACTGATTGCAAAAACACCTGAGATCACACGACCTCTACCACCTAAATCAGTTCTCTGGTGTAACAAAACTAAGCGGCAGCCACTGAAAAAACTGGAAAAGGCAAATGAACAAACAACAATGGCTCCAGGGGAACTGAGAGGAGCCCAAGCCCCCCGGGGGGGAACCTGGCTAACCTCACAGAAATGCAGAGAAATATGCAAATGGTAAGCATAAAAACAAAAACAGAAAATATCTTATCTGAAAGCAGAAGAAGAGGCAAGAATCAGCAAGCTTCCAAGTGAACCAGGAACCACAGTTGAGACAAGAACAATTGATCACCGGCAACCATGATGGGAGGGAACCTCCCTTATATCAGACCAGTCTTGGCTCCTGATTGCCAATCCTCATTGAATGGTTCAGTACTGTTTGTAACCACCAGAGGGAGATTCTGCTCAGAATTCATTTCCAAAACATTCACAACAGTACCCCCCCTTGAGGAGGGGTCACCGAACCCTCATTTGTGCAACCAGGTCGGTCAGGATGAGCTCGGTGTTAGGCACGGATCAGTCTCCTAGCATGGATGTCCAAGCAAACACCCAAGAATTGTCCTCCTGACCATAACCTCTCCACTTAACCAAATACTGGAGTTTCCGTCTAGAAAAACGAGAATCCAATATTTTCTCAACCACATACTCCAGATTGCCCTCAACCAAACAGGGTCGGGAGACGCAGCCATAGGAACCACTGGCTCGACAAACCTCTTCAATAAGGACTTGTGGAACACGTTATGGATCTTAAATGTCCCTGGAAGAAGTAAACGAAAGGAAACAGGATTAAGAATCTCCATGATCTTATAAGGTCCAATGAACCTAGGCTTAAACTTAGGAGATGCAACTCTCATAGGGATATTTCTTGAGGACAACCAGACCAAGTCCCCCACTTTAAACCGAGGACCATCAGTCCTATGCCGGTTGGCAAACCGCTGGGCCTTCTGAGAGAGGGACAACCTCTCCACTACCTGGTCCCAAATCTGCTGCATACGCTCCACAACAGAGTCAACACCCGTACAGACAGAAGCCTCCGTCTGTCCCGAAGAAAATCGAGGGTGAAACCCAAAATTGCAGAAAAATGGAGACATCAAAGTGGCAGAGCTTGCCCTATTATTAAGAGCAAACTCAGCCAAAGGCAAAAAAGAAACCCAGTCATCTTGATCAGCAGACACAAAGCATCTCAGATAAGTCTCCAATGTCTGGTTTGTTCTCTCAGTTTGTCTATTGGTCTGAGGATGAAAAGCAGAGGAGAAAGACAATTGAACACCAAGTTTAGAATAAAAAGTCCTCCAAAATCTGGAAACAAACTGGACTCCTCTGTCAGACACAATGTTCTCAGGAATGCCGTGTAACCAAACCACGTGCTGAAGGAACAAAGGCACCAATTCGGAGGAAGAAGGCAACTTAGGTAATGGCACAAGATGTATCATCTTGGAAAACCTATCACAAATCACCCAGATAACGGTCATTCTCTGAGAAACAGGGAGGTCGGAAATAAAATCCATAGAGATATGGGTCCATGGTCTCTTGGGCACAGGCAATGGCATCAACAAACCACTAGAGCGAGAGCAAGGCTTGGAGCGAGAGCAAGTCCCACAGGACTCACAAACTCCCTGACGTCACGAGACAAAGTAGGCCACCAAAAGGACCGACTCACCAAGTCTCTGGTACCAAAAATTCCGGGATGACCAGCCAACGCGGAACAATGAATCTCAGACATCACACTCTTTTTCCACCGGTCTGGGACAAACAATTTCCCAATAGGGCAGCGCTCGGGTTTATCCTCCTGACACCCTTCCAGAGCCAGTCTCAAATTGGCGAGATGGCGGTAAGAACTACACCCTCTTTCAAAATAACAGCAGGATCAGATAACTCAGGAGAGTCCGCAAGGAAACTCCTTGAGAGGGCATCCGCCTTAACATTCTTAGTGCCAGGAAGAAAGGAAACCACAAAATTAAAACGTGTGAAAAACAAGGCCCACTGGCCTGTCTAGGATTAAGTCGCTTGGCTAATTCCAGATAAACCAGATTCTTATGGTCCGTGAGGACCACCACCTGATGTTTGGCTCCCTCCAGCCAATGTCTCCACTCTTCAAAAGCCCACTTCATGGCCAATAACTCCCGATTACCCACGTCATAATTACGTTCAGTTGGAGAAAATTTTCGAGAGAAAAAGGCACAAGGGTTACTTTTAGAGGTCTCAGGATCTCTTTGGGACAAAACGGCACCTGCCCCAATTTCAGAGGCATCAACCTCCACCTGAAATGGCAGAGAAACATCAGGCTGCCGTAGAACAGGAACAGAAGTGAATCTCTGCTTAAGTTCCTGAAACGCAGAGACTGCCTCAGGAGGCCAATTCACCACATCAGAACCCTTTTTGGTCAAATCAGTCAATGGTTTAACAATAACAGAGAAATTACCAATAAATTTACGATAAAAATTGGCAACACCCAAGAATCTCTGAAGAGCCTTTAATGAAGTAGGTTGGACCCAATCACAGATGGCCTGAACCTTGACCGGGTCCATTTCAATAACAGATGGAGACAAAATGAATCCCAGAAATGAGATCCTCTGTACGCCAAAAAGACACTTGATCCCTTCACATACAGAGCATTCTCTCTCAAAATCTGGAACACAGTCCGAACATGTTTCACATGAGAGTCCCAGTTATTGGAAAAAATCAATATATCATCCAAATAAACAATAGAAATTTATCCACAAAATCCCTGAAAATGTCATTCATAAAGGACTGGAAGACGGAAGGAGCATTAGTGAGCCCAAAGGGCATCACTAGGTACTCAAAATGCCCCTCTGGGGTATTAAACGCCGTCTTCCATTCATCCCCGTGCTTAATGCGAATAAGGTTATACGCCCCCTAGGTCAAGCTTGGTAAACCAAGTAGCACTCTTCACCCTGGAAAACAGGTCAGAAATCAAGGGTAACGGATATTGATATTTCACAGTGATCTTGTTCAAGAGACGATAATCAATACACGGCCTTAATGAACCATCCTTTTTGGCCACAAAGAAAAAACCGGCACCCAAGGGTGAAGAGGATGGTCTGATATGACCCTTCTCCAATGACTCCTTGATATAAGACCGCATAGTGTCATGTTCAGGTACAGACAAGTTAAAAAGGCGACCTTTAGGAAATTTACTACCAGGCACTAATTCAATAGTGCAGTCATAGCTCCTATGGGGGGGCAAGGATGCAGATTTACTTTCGCTAAACACATCAGAAAAATCAGTCAAAAAGTCAGGAACATCCTGAGACTGGGGAAAGGCAGAAAAAACAGGAGTGTTGGCATTAACACATTGGCAGCCCCAACTGGTTACAGACACAGATTTCCAATCCAAAACAGGATTATGAGACTGTAACCAAGGGAAACCTAGTACAATAATGTCATGCAGATTATACAGTACCAAAAATTTGCAACTCTCCTGATGATCAGGTTCAACCCTCATTATCACCTGAGTAGAAAACTGGGGTTTATTCTCAGCCAAAGGGGTAGAATCAATCCCCAGTAGGGGAATAGACTTCCGTAGGGGTATAAGGGAAACCCACAACGTTTGGCAAAATCAAAATCCATCAGGTTAATAGCTGCTCCCGAATCAACAAAACTTGAGCAGAAAATGTGGACAGGAAGCAAATCAGGGTAACAGTCAACAAAAAATTTAGTCTGAACACTACCCAAGACAACTGAGCGTGCAAAACGTCTTCCCCGCTTAGGGCAGACAGAAACAGCATGAGAGGCGTCACCACAATAGAAACATAACCCATTGCGTTTTCGAAACTCATGACGCTGTGCCCCAGAAGCCATCTATCACACTGCATGGTTCAGAAGCTGGCTCACAAGGCAACACTATTCCACGCATACCTCTACGCTCACGCAAACGTCTGTCAATTTGAATCGCTAATTGACATAAAATCATTGAGACCAGAGGGAGCAGGGAAACCCACCATAACATCTTTTACATTCTCTGACAGCCCCTTCCGAAAAAGGGCTGCCAAAGCATCATCATTCCATTTGGTTAGGACTGCCCATTTTCGGAATTTCTGACAGTACAACTCAGCGTCCTCAAGCCCCTGATTTAATGCAAACAAGGTTCTTTCAGCTTGATCAGTGACATTAGGCTCATCGTACAATAACCCCAGAGCCAGAAAAAATGCATCAACATCACTCAAAACAGGATCCCCAGGTGTCAGGGAAAAAGCCCAATCCTGAGGATCGCCGCGCAGGAGAGAGATGACAATTTGAACCTGCTGTGCTGCGTTCCCTGAGGACTTAGGTTTTAAGGCAAAAAACAACTTACAGTCATTTTGAAATTCAGAAATTTGGCCCGATCTCCCAAAAACAAAACTGGCATGGGAATCCTAGGTTCCACAACCGGCAACCCAGCAAGATAGACAGCAATACTCCGAACCTCAGTGGCAAGCTGATCCACACAGGCTAGACAGCTGTGCAAGCCCATTGAGAGAGAAAAAAAATCCTCCTCAGCACCCAGAGAAAAAGAGGGAAAAAATGCAAGAAACAGAAAAAAAAAAAAAAAAATCTCTGACAACTCTGACAACTTTTTCTTTCCACACTATTTTTCCCTTCTGTGAGAACCATACAATTTTCAGTTTGGCCGGTGATACTGTTATGTTTTGGTAGCTGAGGAGAGCAGGCAAAAACGGCAATACACCAGAGAGGTTGGAATCTATTGGATTGCAGTACCCTGACTAAACCACCACAACTAAAGGCAGCCGTTGAGCGTTCCTACGTTGGTCCTAGATGCCTCGTCACAGCCTGAGAGATTAACTACACCTAAAGATAGAAAGAGGAAAGCTATCTGCCCCGGAGCAGATCCCCAAAGAACATAGGAAGCCCCCAAACATGTAATGGTGGTTAGACAAGAGGAAATACAGAAACAGACAGAAAATAGTATGAGCAAACGCTGGGGCCCAATCTGCCTAGACAGAAAAGGATAGAAAGGATACTCACTGCAATCCAAAAAAACCCCTAAAAAATGCCAACGCTACTGATTGCAAAAACACCTGAGATCACACGACCTCTACCACCTAAATCAGTTCTCTGGTGTAACAAACTAAGCCGCAGCCACTGAAAAAACTGGAAAAGGCAAATGAACAAACAACAATGGCTCCAGCGGAACTGAGAGGAGCCCAAGCCCCCCGGGGGGGAACCTGGCTAACCTCACAGAAATGCAGAGAAATATGCAAATGGTAAGCACAAAAACAAAAACAGAAAATATCTAATCTGAAAGCAGAAGAAGAGGCAAGAATCAGCAAGCTTCCAAGTGAACCAGGAACCTCAGTTGAGACAAGAACAATTGATCACCGGCAACCATGATGGGAGGGAACCTCCCTTATATCAGACCAGTCTGTGGCTCCTGATTACCAATCCTCATTGAATGGTTCAGTACTGTTTGTAACCACCAGAGGGAGCTTCTGCTCAGAATTAATTTCCAAAACATTCACAACACTCCACCAGGGGATGCTGGTGAGGGAAGAGAGGTTGCATCTACAGCGTAATACCACAGAGCAGCAGCAGCGCCACCGGTGGCGAAAGAGTTGTCAGACGAGCCGAGTCAGAAGCAGTCAGGACAAGGAGTATCAAAGGTCACAGCAATTCACGTGGTCAAAATACAAGCCAAAAGTCGAGACAGACGGGAGCAGATATAACCGAGACAAGAGAGAATAAATAGGTAAGAAGACAAGCCGGGTCACATACCAAGGGTCCAAGTACAGGAGCAAACACTAAGACAAATGGGGTGGCAGAAAAAGCAAGTCACGGGAACAGAGAAAACGGGCAGAGGACAAAACACGATATCAAGGGGTCAGCTGCTCTAGCCTGGAAGCATGAGCTATCACTGACATTGGTCAGCAGGCCACAGCAGACTGAAATTGCCCCACAGGACCCAAAACGAGGCAGAGAAGGTTAACCCTCGCATGACCAGACCTGGGAGAAAATAACATGAAACAAACCCCTGCCTGGATCATGACAGTACCCCTCTTTCAATGTGGTGCCACCGGACCCCCAGGTTTACCTGGATAATGGGCGTGAAAGGCCTAGACCAACTGATCCGCATGGACCGAACGTGCAGGCACCCACGACTGGTCCTCAGGAACGTAACCCTTCCAGTGGACAAGACATTAAAGAGAGCGATGGACCATCCGAGAGTCCATAATTCGTTCCACCTCATACTCATTTTGTCAGTCCACCGAGACCGGTGAAGGGGGAGATGAATCCTCAAAGGAAGACCCCAAGGGTTTCAAAAGGGCTTTATGGAATATGTTGGGGATCCGTAGAGACGGTGGAAGATGCAAACGGAAAGCCACCAGTTGACCACTTCTATATTCTCATAAGGACCAATGAATTTAGCAGAAGGAACCTTAAGTCTAATATTCCTGGTAGATAACCAAACCTTATCCCCTACCCAGAATACAGGCTCAACAGACCATCGTTTGTCAGCAAAAAATTTATATTTAACCTGCGCCTCCCCAATTTTCTTCTGAACCTCCTTATGAACTTCCGATTATAAATAGCAAACCCCTGGAAGCATTGCAGACCTTTCAGATCTCTGGGTTGTACCCAATCAACAATGGCCTGAACCTTCCTAGGGTCCATCTAGAACCCCTCGGCGGACAAAATGAACCTCAGAAAGGACAGTTCCTGAACAAAAAATGAACACTTTTCTAGTTTAGCAAAAAAAGAGTTCTCCCGGATCCTCTGGAGAACAGCACGAAGGTGACCCATGTGAGTCTGTTTATCCAGCGAGTAAATTAAAATATCGTCCAGATAAACCACCATAAAACGGCCAATAAAGTCAGCAAAAACATGGTTAATAAAGTTCTGGAAAACTGCCGGCACATTAATCAGACTGAAATGTATAACTAAATTCTCAAAGAGCCCCTCAGATGTGAGAAATGCAATATTCCACTCATCCCCCTCCCATATCCGGATAAGGTTATATGTCCCCCAGAGATCCAGCTTGGAAAATCATTTGGCCCCAGACAATTGGTTGTATAAATCAGGAATAAGTATGTAGGGGGTATGTATTTTTCACAGTTATCTTATTTAACTCACGAAAATCGAGGCATGGGACGTAAACCACCATCTTTATTTTTTACAAAAAAGAACCCCGCCCCACGGGAGAAACAGAAGGGCGAATGAGTCCTTTACGTAGACTCTCGGAGATATATTCTTTCATGGCAACTCGCTCTGGACCAGAAAGATTGCATAAACGGGCCTTGGACAATTTAGCATTAGGAACAAGATCAATACTACAATCAAATCTGTGGTGTGGTAGTAAAACCTCAGCTTCTTTTTTGGAAAAAACATCCTCAAAGTCCTTCAGGTACTCCGGAATACCCTCCAGACTGATGGATACACAGATACAAAAACAAAGCAATTACTGGAAGAATTAGGTCCCTATTTCACAATATCCCGGGACTCCCAATTAATGACTGGGTTGCACAGTTGTAACCAGGGAAACCCCAACACCAGCCCCATAGGAAGATTGTCCAAAATAAAACATAAAATGCGCTCCTGGTGTACAGCCCCCACCTTGAGAATAAATTTTTCAGAGACAAAATGGATACCGTCCTTAGTGAGGGGTGTAGAATCAATGGCCACAACATTCATGGAAATTTTCAACCTAACTGTCCCTAACTTGCAATTGGCCACCAATTTAGAGTCAATCAGGTTCACCAACGACCCACAGTCCACAAAAGCCGAAGTGGGCGTAAAACAGTTCCTAACAGCAAGTTCCACATTAAGCAGTACTTTACGAAATGAGGAAAAATGTACCTGAGAGTCTGGGTAACCCCCTCGACAGTTACCCAGACTTAAGCGTTTTCCCAACACCTTGGAGGTCAAAGGAAGGAGGGACAATCCTTCTTCCAATTCCAATGTCCCAGAGCACCACAGTAAAAGCAGAGCTTGCCTTCCTGACGCCGTCTCCTCTCCTACTTCTTGACGGTGGTGGCTCCCACCTCCATAGATTCAGCTTGAGGCACCTGAGCGCTGAGTCGTTCCAGGACACCTAGGGAGCCCATTGCCTAAATTCTGAGCAGTACAACTTGGCAGAGAGCTTTCCCTGAACGAGACCCATGATCGTGTCGTCTGCCAATCTGACCCGGTCAGGTCATCATAAATTAGTCCCAGGGCCTCAAAGAATATATCCACAGACATTCTCTCAAGGGCAGTCGGGGGTAAAGAGAAAGTCCAAGACTGCGGATCTACCCTGAGTAAAGATATGATAATTCCCACCTGCTGACTCTCGTCCCCCAAAGATCGGGGTCGAAGGGAAAACAACAACTTACAACATTCCCTGAACATACAAAACTTTTCCTTCTCACCGGAGAAGGTGTCAGGGAGTTTAATAGAAGGTTCAGGGGAATGCAAAAAATGTCAGTAACATCACCATCCTTACTAACAGATGCAGAGGCAGCATCTCGGGAAGTCTTAACTGTCTCAGCCAACTCCCTCTGTACTTGCTGGTGGGACGTAGCCAAAGCCCTATGCTCTATAAAAAAATTCTGCATAATTTGTGTCAGACTAGCTACTTGATCAGTCAAGGTGTGGAGCGGATCCATAACCTGAGAAAAAAAATGCAAAATTCCCCTTTAAATGTGCGGTCAGTGATAATGTGAATGCTGCTGCAGTGCAGTAGAGCGCAACCTCCACCAGGGTATGCTGGTGAGGGAAGAGAGGTTGCATTACACAGCGTAATACCACAGAGCAGCAGCACCGGCGCCACCCTGTGGTGAAAGAGTGGTCAGACGAGCCGAGTCAGAAACAGTCAGGACAAGAAGTGCCAAAAAGGTCACAGCAATTCACATGGTCAAATACAAGCCAAAGTAAGAGGCAGACGGAAGCAGATATAACCGAGATGAGAGAAAATAAATAGGTCAGAAGACAAGCTGGGTCACATACCAAGGGTCCAAGTACAGGGAGCAAACACTAAGACAAGCAGAGTGGCAGGAAAGGGAAGTCAGGGGAACAGAGAAAACGGGAAGAAGACAAAACAGTATCAAGGGGTCAGCTGCTCTAGCCTGGAAGCATGAACTATCACTGACATTGGTCAGCAGGCCACAGCAGACTGAAATAGCCCCACAAAACCCAAAACGAGGCAGAGAAGGTTAACCCTTGCATGACCAGACTGGGGAGAGAATAACATGAAACAAAAAGAGAAGAAAATCCAGCTCCGGAAATAATGTAAAAATCATCCTTTTATTAAGGCAAATATTAAAATACAAAAATCCAGCATGGCTGCTGTACTAGTCTCAGCGGCGAATAAATGAAGACACCGCAACACACGGTGACTGCCCACTGAAGTCTGGACGCGCTTCGAGCACCAACTGCTCTTAGAATCAGAATAACCTTTAGTATCACACCAAGTGAAATATAACAAAGACACACAGGTGAAATCAACCAAACAAATTAAAACAATTAAAAACACATGACATTAATAATGAAGCATGAATTCTTTTCTAAGGTTTAAACCCGCAGGTGCACGGGTATCCAGAAGATAAATCCATAGAGCCTCTCGATCCCGAAGAAGTTTTTCTCTATCTCCACCTCTAATTTTAGCTTTAATCTGTTCTATTGCATAAATCTTCAAATATGAAATATCCCTATTATGAGTGGAAACAAAATGTTTAGACACATTAGATACATTCCTGATAGTAGGATACAATATATCATGAAGGTGCTCTCGTGTCCTTTCCTTCAATCTGCGTATAGTAGATCTTACATATTTCATATTACATTTTGTACATTCCATTACATATAAAACGAAATCCGTCATTAAGATGTCCGATAAAGGTGGCTCGGTGGTGGTCATGAATGATTCTGATTACCACCAAGCCATCAGCAATATGATATCCCAGGACACTAGCTATCTGTTATTACAGGGTGATCCAACTCCCCTTTTTCAGAAAAAGAGTAATCAAATCATTGCTGAGGGTGTTAGGCTGGGTTTTTTCACTGAGAAACAATCAGAATATTTACGTGTCACAAACCCAGTTATTCCTATTTTACATGCATTGCCAAAAACTCATAAACAGGTTTTTCCTCCACCGATGCGTCCCATTGTTGCAGGCATCGGTTCTCTGACTGAACGCCTGAGTCAACGGTTAGATTCAATTCTTCAACCATTTGTACATCGTATACCATATTTCATATTTGAAGATTTATGCAATAGAACAGATTAAAGCTAAAATTAGAGGTGGAGATAGAGAAAAACTTCTTCGAGATCGAGAGGCTCTATGGATTTATCTTCTGGATACCCATGCACCTGCGGGTTTAAACCTTAGAAAATAATTCATGCTTCATTATTAATGTCATGTGTTTTTAATTGTTTTAATTTGTTTGGTTGATTTCACCTGTGTGTCTTTGTTATATTTCACTTGGTGTGATACTGAAGGTTATTCTGATTCTAAGAGCAGTTGGTGCTCGAAGCGCGTCCAGACTTCAGTGGGCAGTCACCGTGTGTTGCGGTGTCTTCATTTATTCGCCGCTGAGACTAGTACAGCAGCCATGCTGGATTTTTGTATTTTAATATTTGCCTTAATAAAAGGATGATTTTTACATTATTTCCGAGCTGGATTTTCTTCTCTTCATGTATTGCAACGTCTGGCAGTGACGTATCCTTGCTCGGATGGACTTTGGATCCATGGAGGTGAGCTGAACTATTTCCTTACTATGCAACATGAAACAAACCCCGGCCTGGATCAGGACACTCAGGAAGAGATATGTGTTACCTCTGGGAGAGATGTTGTGAATATGTTAGAAATGAATTCTGAGCAGAAGCTCCCTCTGGTGGTTACAAACAGTACTGAACTAGTCAATGAAGATTGTGAAGATTGGCAATCAGGTGTTACAGACTGGTCTTATATAAGGGAGGTTCCCTCCCATCAGGGTTGCCGGTGATCAATTGTTCTTGTCTCAACTTTGGTTCCTGGTTCACTTGGAAGCTTGCTGTGTCTTGCCTGCATCTTCTGCTAACTGATAAGATATTTTCTGCTTTTATTTTTGTGCGTTCTTTTTGCATTTTGTCCTGCACTTCTGTGGAGGTCAGCCAGGTCCCCTCCGGGGGCTTGTGCTCCTCTCAGTTTATCTGAACCACTGTTATTTGTTCATTTGCCTTTTCCAGTTTTTTCAGTGGCTGCTGCTTAGTTTTGTTACACCAGAGAACTAATTTAGGTGGTAGAGGTCGTGTGATCTCAGGTGTTTTTGCAATTAGTGAGTTAGTATTTTTTTAGGGTTTTTTGGCTTGCAGTAAGTTTCCTTCCTATCCTTTTCTTTCTAGGAAGATTGGGCCCCAACGTTTGCTCATACTATTTTCTGTCTGTGTCTGTATTTCCTCTTGTCTAACCGCCATTACATGTTTGGGGGCTTCCTATGTTCTTTGGGGATCTGCTCCAGGGCAGATAGTTTTCCTCTTTCTATCTTTAGGTGTAGTTAGCTTCTCAGGCTGTGACGAGGCGTCTAGGACCAACGTAGGTACGCTCCACAGCTGCCTTTAGTTGTGGTGGTTAGTCAGGGTACTGCAATCCAGTAGATTCCAACCTCTCTGGTGTATTGCCTTTTTTTTGCCTGCTCTCCTCAGCTACCAAATCATAACAGAGAGATGTGTTACCTCAGGCAGAGAGATGTGTTACGTCAGGCAGAGAGAGGTGTTACCTCAGGCAGAGAGATGTGTTATCTCATGCAAGGAAATATGTCACCTTAAGCTGTGAGTCCCTGCCATTTCATCTGTTTACTCACTTATCATAAGTTACTTATGATTACCCCCCTGCCCAGTAGCTGTGGTATGTGCTGACCATGAACTGGAGCAGCTCTGCACGGTCAGACATAGGAAATAACAGTATATAGCAGGGGCACATTTATAAAATGAGGAACATTTTTTAACACATCCAATTGTGGAACTTATTATTATTCCAAATCGATTGATTAAAATGTACTTTGTACATGGGACAACCTTTTAAATGTTGTTGTGGTGTTGTTTTTTCAGAACTCTTTTGGGGTCCTCAATGCCTCAATGTTTCACTGTTGTTTAAGTGAAATGTGGTGAAGCTCGACAATATTAATCTGGTGGTTTTAATATTATGGCTGATCAGTGCATATTGAAAGAAACAAATCCTTTTTAAACTTTGTCCTTCGTTTATAAAGCTGTTATGGAGCCTGAGTATAGCAGACATATTTAGTTTACTTGCAGCTGATTAGAAGTTTAATTTCATGGAAGCTGCACTAATTACATTTAGTAATTAACACTGTCTTGGAAAATGTTATAGTTATGCTTTCCTACGTGAAATGCTAATAGCTTTACTCTAACTAGTTGTGAAATGAAAATAATCTAACCCTAAAAATATATAACTATGACACATTTTAGGGATTGCTGATTATTTTGTGCATGAGTATGTCATTTCTTAATGTAGCCATGAGTTTATATAAAAAAATATATGCATTTGTTTTTATTTTATTAAATAAAAAAATGAATCATCCTATCATGTGTGTAACACGTGACCTAATTTCTACTGTACAGGTGAAAAGAAAGCATGTTCTTTCTGCATCCTCCATCTCCACAGTTAGGTTCATATCTGTTTATACATCATAATAGTCGTGTTATTGCAAAATCTAGCCTGATATTTCCACTGATTAGCCACAGTTTGGATGGAAAATCCAACAAATCCAGCACGGCATGTTCCAAGGCAAAAGGTCTCCACTGTCTTTTGTTTGCTCATGTAGGCGCCATTCAGTATTGTGACTGGCGCATGTGCATGCAGGCCTCGTCATACTCTCCACATACCAGTCATGCAAATACCCGATATGATCTTGTATGCTGGAATTTAAAAGGAAAGCATTCAGCATTGCCCATTAAAAATAAACATGTTCTTTGCTTCCCTTTGCTGCCCCTGATTTGATTTTCAGAGCCATAAAATCCCATAGCACACGAGTACATACTCCAAATGCCTACTAGTTTGAGGATCACAAGTTCTCTAGCATTTCTGCTCCGTTGCAAATTGATGAGATCTTCAAAGAGTAGACTCTGCTTCCAAAAAACCTATTATCTTTATGTTCTTTAACTTTACATTGTTATTTGCACAATGAAAATGATTTTGGAATATGCATGAAAATTTAATGTCAAATAGAAGCTTATTTTCTCCTTAAGGGCTTCGTATTTCCCCAAGAGATTGTTTTACTCCTTAAAGTAGTAGCGGCTTGTTAATGCAAGCCAGTGGCAATTGTGTTTTTAAGTATTTTATAAAGATTGCTGCCTCTGTTTTTCTGTAATAATGTTGGAGAGAACACATTTATGTTAAAAGAGGTTAGGTATAAAATTAATTGTTGTTTTTTAGAGGCAAAAGGCCGCAAAATAGCGAAATCTGTTCACGGAAACCTGAATATCTCACCACCACAACACATACAAACACATATAAATATGTGATTCTTCAGATTTTGTATTAGTCTATGCCTGATGAAGAGACCTGAGTAGTGTAGAAAGCTTGCAATTTGTTACCATCTTTTCAGTTAGCCATTAAAAGGTATCAACCACTGAGGACTCTCAATTCTAAATATTTTTCCACCACAACACATGAATATGTTCATCCTATACAATAAATCATCACATTGCATGTTCAGTGATCTCTATGAGTGATTTGTGTACATGCTCCCGGTTCGCTGAGCAGCCGATAACTGTTTTCTAATTTTCCACCTTTTCCTTAAACCTTCTTTAGCAGTTACCAGCAAGACTTCTTTCACAAACAGTTATGGATGACTATGACATAAGGTCTGCTGCCAGTATCCTGGCCTCTGTGAAAGAGCAAGAAGCCCGCTTTGAGAGGTTGACCCGAGCTTTAGAAGAAGAACGTCGTAATGTGTCCCTTCAACTTGAGCGTGCCAATGTGCCCTCTGAAAGAATGAGCATGTGCAACATTGGTAATGGGCAACCGCTAACCACTGCCTGGCAGCAGCTAGTTCTGCAGGTAAAACCTGCCTTTTATATTGTTTTATCACTCGTGCACCAATGATTATTTGCTTGCATTTGTTACTACAATTGGTTTTAACATGTATTACAAGTTGCAGCTGTTCTTTAATTCTATTTCTTGTGTATACAGTGTTCCATCCTTTTGCTGCTTTCATCTCTCAGCATTGATTAACTAGACTGGAATGATCATGGTACTGTTGACTTTTTATCTCATCTTCAGTGGTCAGCCGTACAAACTTTGAGGACAACTTTTAATAACAGCACCACACACTTAAGCCTATTGACTTTTAGAATCATGCGATTTGCCAAAACTACACATCACACTACTAGTTTATCAATTAGTTCTAAAGAAGGCTGCCCATGCTGGTGCATGATTTATTCATTACAAATACTTTACAAACGAAAATACATTTTTTTTACTTGTGAATAAAGCATTATTAGATTAATATAGGAAAGGGTCCTTTACAGTTAGTGTAGTCAACCTTGAAATGCCTCACCCCAACAAATGGCAGTGGCATAACATTCAATAATGAGCTAGGTAATTATATAATGACGGCTAGCATTGCTAATTGTCACTAATATAGTGAATAGCATGTAATTAATCCAAATAAATTATCCACCTGCTTTGTGAGATCAGTGCTTTTTTCTGAGTGGGTGGGGTGGGGATTGTTATGCCTTCCTTTGGATAAAGTAGTCAGGTCTGAAGAAAGGTTTAATTTGTTAGGTCTCTTACCATGCATTTTCAGGCTCATTATGGGTCTATAATGACATGGGAAGTGACAAAGGGTCTTGCTTGCCTATTGACTTTGAATGAATACATGATCAGTTTAATACTGGCATCCGATTATGAAGATGTTAATGGAATGCAGGTATATATGAGAGATAGGGCTTGTTCACACATTGCTTTTTTTTGCCGTTTTTTTTTTTTCTCTCTCTCGTTTTTACCCTGAAAAAAAAGCTTGTTTTTACAATAGCAGCAAAGTGAATTAATTTTCTGAAATTTTGTGCACTTGCTACTTATATTTTTTTCCTACAGATTTGAACCAGCTAAGTATTTATTTCAAAATGGCAGCATGTCTAATCCCTCAGTCTTTTTGCAGCAAATGAATGGGGAAAAAACGCAGAAAAAGGTAGCAGAGATGTGCTGATTGTACGCAGTATTTTTCCTGCCAACAGTTTAATTTTTGCAGCAGAAAAATCTGCTCATACTCAATGTGTGCACATAGCCATAAGGCTTTACCATCTCCTCCTGTGCTCTGTGGTTTTCAGCATCATCCTGCCTTGGACTTTAGATTGTGTGTACACATAGATGAGTCCTATAGTCTTGCGGTTTTGTGAAGTATCATTTTGTGCATTGGAAAAGTGTAAATAGAGCATTTCTACCACATTCTATGTAACTTAATACTGTACGGCCAGGCTTCTCTACCTCTTTTAGTGCCGCTATAAGCGTGCCCTATATTACTTGGTGTGATTTTCGATCTTTGCTCCCATGTTGTTAGATGAAGCCCATTACCTTTTGTCTTGCGAAAAAACACGCTCACATTTATCAGCAAAAGAAATAAATTGCAGTTGTACCATAGTTTTTTAGCACTGCAGTAGAAATATGATATATTTAATGGCTGTATGCTGGCCATGATATTTTTCCTGTGAAAGGATTATTCCATGAAATAATACTACCAATACATTATGTCATAGCCTGTGTCTGCTATGGTACAACAATTACTGCACACTAAGTCCACAGGGGCAACTCACTTGATTTTTTGATGTGCCACCGGCTCATAGAAAGTAATTACTCATTACTGCATGGCTATAGTTTTGGATTGAGGGAACGGATGAAAAAAAGTTTGCGTTTTTAAAGGGGATTTCAAACTAACAAAATTAAATGGAGGTCGAGTATGCATGCTACCGGCTCCATACAGCTCTATGGGATGTATAGAAACAGTCAGACTCATTTATATTTACTTTTTAATTTTATTTTTACTTAAAGAGTTATTCCCATCTAAGCTGAGATAGTTATACCCTCCATCCAGAATCTAAGCCATGGAGGTGGAGCATTGGAAACCCTTTAGAGTGAACTAGGGAGTTAAAGAAAAAAAACTGCTCTGCCACTTTCGGCTCTTTATGTAGCTCAACCTCCAATGGTCAAAGCCTGGTGAGTAGTGATGAGCGAGTATGCTCGTTGCTCGGGTTTTCCTGAGCACGCTTTGGTGGTCTCCAAGTATTTGGAAGTCCTCGGAGATTTAGTTTCTGTTGCCGCAGCTGCATGATTTGCGGCTACTTAACAGCCTGAATACATGTGGGGATTGCCTGTTTGTTAGAGAATTCCCACATGTATTCAGGCTGTCAAATAGCCACAAATCATGCAGCTGCGGCAACAGAAACTAAATCTCCGAGCACTTCCAAATACTCAGAGACCACCCGAGTGTGCTCGGGAAAACCCGAGCAACGAGTATACTCGCTCATCACTACTGGTGAGAGTTACTCCTGTCTCGTCCATGAAAGGCTGAGATGGAAGTGGGAGTAACCCTTTAAAGTGATGTTCCAAACTACAGGCAGCTTGAATCAGCATCGGGCAGCACGACTGCAGCCCAGTATGTTTTTTTCTAAAACACTCCGGCATTTCAGTGAAAATGAGAGTCAGACGGGGACAAAAGGCAGAGACAAAACTTGATTGGCGCTGCCCTAGGCCGGATTCTTTCTGCTCCACTCTAGTTGATTGACAGGTCCCTCCCTATGCACCTGTCAGTCAACTAGAGGAGGGTCGAAAGAAGATGGCTGGGGGTAGTGCCGAACTAGTCATGACTCTCCTTATAGTTCCTTGGCAAACTGTTTTCTCTGAAATGCTTCAGAGAAAAACATACCTGATTGCAATCGTGCAGCTGTTCTCTGACTCATGCTGCCCAGTTTTTGGACAGCAGCACAAATCAAGTGACAGGTTCTCTTTAATATAGTCATTATTGCTTGTAACATAACTGCTCAACAATCTTAGACTATGTGCTCATGCATTCTTTTTTTGCCACTTTTCCAGTGTTCTTGCCATAATTTAACAAACATTGTGCATAAAACCTAAATGTGACTGTGACCCCAGCGTGTGAACACTGCATAACTGACACAAATGTAATTGACAGTTACATTAACCTGACTGAACACAGCCAGGCGAGACAGCAGTGAGTAATATTGTATCTAAATTATATATTGCACCTTACTATGATACTAACGTAATCACCACAGCTTTTGTGAAGAAAATGTGACCAAGGTCAGATGAATAAAAAAGGCTGAAGAAAAAGGTTGTTGAAATAGATCAGTCATAGCTAAGGTCAGTTATTCATGACTTCATTATAATAACGTATCTGTGCAAAAATGGGATTCATGGAAGAGTAACAACATGAGACTCACTGCTACCTAACAGTAACATCAATGGTTATCTCAGGATAAGAAAAATAATAGTAAATGGGTTATCCACAAGGCTTTTAAAGAATTTTGGGAGAGTGCAGGTTGTATTATGGTTGCTCCAGTGCAAATTCGGAATTGTCTATGTTCAGATCAAAAGTCACATATGGTAAGGCAGTGACATGATATGGTGGTCATCTTCTGCCTCAACTTCATTATTGAAGTAAACAATAACTTTTGCACAAAAATAAAATTATAAAAAAGATATATTGTATATATCAATGCACTTATTCCATTTTTTTAAGCATAAAAGCGATGCGCACAACATGCAGTTTTTAAAGTGTAAAATTTTTTACTATTTGCAAATTATTTTAAAAAGATGTGGAAAAATGACTGAGCTATGTCAGGTACAATTCGCCTGCACCGAGTTGCGGTATACAGCTCCTGAAACACTAAAATTCCATTCTGTCTGTCGTGTGACGGTGTTAGTAAATGTAACTCAACGTCTGCTGTCTAGAGGCTGAAAAGTAGCTGTTTGTTGTGACAAGTTAATGATCTCAAAGACAAGAACAAGTCTACATCTGAGTAGCTGAAGAGAAGTAAATCCAAGTATCCACTATTTAGTTTATATATATATATATATATACATATATATATGTATATATATATATATATATATAATAAATACACATGTATATACAGTACAGACCAAAAGTTTGGACACACCTTCTCATTTAAAGATTTTTCTGTATTTTCATGACTATGAAAATTGTAAATTCACACTGAAGGCATCAAAACTATGAATTAACACATGTGGAATTATATACTTAACAAAAAAGTGTGTACCAACTGAAATTATGTCTTATATTCTAGGTTCTTCAAAGTAGCCACCTTTTGCTTTGATGACTGCTTTGCACACTCTTGGCATTCTCTTGATGAGCTTCAAGAGGTAGTCACCGGAAATGGTTTTCACTTCACAGGTGTGCCCTGTCAGGTTTAATAAGTGGGATTTCTGGCCTTATAAATGGGGTTGGGACCATCAGTTGTGTTGTGCAGAAGTCTGGTGGATACACAGCTGATAGTCCTACTGAATAGACTGTTAGTTGCTTTTTACTTGCCATAATACAAATTCTAAGTAAAGAAAAACGAGTGGCCATCATTACTTTAAGAAATGAAGGTCAGTCAGTCCGAAAAATTGGGAAAACTTTGAAAGTGTCCCCAAGTGCAGTTGCAAAAACCATCAAGCGCTACAAAGAAACTGGCTAACATGAGGACCGCCCCAGGAAAGGAAGACCAAGAGTCACCTCTGCTTCTGAGGATAAGATTATCCGAGTCACCAGCCTCAGAAATTGCAGGTTTACAGCAGCTCAGATTAGAGACCAGGTCAATGCCACACAGAGTTCTAGCAGCAGACACATCTCTACAACAACTGTTAAGAGGAGACTTTGAGCAGCAGGCCTTCATGGTAAAATAGCTGCTAGGAAACCACTGCTAAGGACAGGCAACAAGCAGAAGAGACTTGTTTGGGCTACAGAACACAAGGAATGGACATTAGACCAGTGGAAATCTGTTCTTTGGTCTGATGAGTCCAAATTTGAGATCTTTGGTTCTAACCACCGTGTCTTTGTGCGACGCAGAAAAGGTGATCGGATGGACTCTACATGCCTGGTTCCCACCGTGAAGCGTGGAGGAGGAGGTGTGATGGTGTGGGGGTGCTTTGCTGGTGACACTGTTGGGGATTTATTCAAATTGAAGGCATACTGAACCAGCATGGCTACCACAGCATCTTGCAGCGGCATACTATTCCATCCGGTTTGCGTTTAGTTGGACCATCATTTATTTTTCAACAGGACAATGACCCCAAACACACCTCCAGGCTGTGTAAGGGCTATTTGACCAAGAAGAATAGTGATGGGGTGCTACGCCAGATGACCTGGCCTCCACAGTCACCAGACCTGAACCCAATTGAGATGGTTTGGGGTGAGCTGGACCGCAGAGTGAAGGCAAAGGGGCCAACAAGTGCTAAGCATCTCTGGGAACTCCTTCAAGATTGTTGGAAAACCATTTCCGGTGACTACCTCTTGAAGCTCATCAAGAGAATGCCAAGAGTGTGCAAAGCAGTCATCAAAGCAAAAGGTGGCTACTTTGAAGAACTTAGAATATAAGACATATTTTCAGTTGTTTCACACTTTTTTTTAAGTATATAATTCCACATGTGTTAATTCATAGTTTTGATGCCTTCAGTGTGAATGTACAATTTTCATAGTCATGAAAATACAGAAAAAACTTTAAATGAGGTGTGTCCAAACTTTTGGCCTGTACTGTGTATATATATAAAATATATATATATTATATTCTATATTATATATATATATATTTTTATATTAATAAGGACTCCTTGCTTATTCTAAAATTATAACGATCCTTCCATTGTGCCTCCTTTATTAATGACAGTCATTGCTTCTTTATTGTAATAATGCTCCTGAGCATGTGTACATAGAAATAACAGGTGCCTCATAGAAAAAGTCCTATCACGTCACAGTCAAAGAAGAGCAAATCTCCCAACATTTTAAGAAACGGAAAAGGAAATGTATTTTAGCACTTAGCCAGTTATTTTGACCCTACTGAAGCCTCTAAGTGGTCTCACTCACTATGATACACCTTTCATGACCCCTGTAGAGTATTATGACCCCACAAACCTTACACAAAGTATGATGCCCCACAGCACCCCACACAGTATGATTGCCACCACAGCCTCTCATACAGCATGGTATCCACCACAGCCCCAATATACAGAATGAGAGGCACCATAGACTTGCACACATTAAGATCTCCACCACAGGCTCCTATAAAGGGTGTGATGTCTACCAAAGTCCCCCGTACAGTATGATGACCCACAGTCCCCTTACAGTTTGATGTCTCCATAACCATCCAATACAGTATGATGGCCACCACAGCCCCAACCTAGTATAATGTACCCCATAGACCTTTAGACAGTATAATGTCCACCACAGCCACCCCACACAGTATTGTGGCACCCCAGGAGTTCCGTTCCCACAGTGGCCTTGCCTCCCTCCAGGGGGGAGTGATGTCATACCTGGAAGCAAAGAAGTTATCAACTTAACAGGTAGTTCCAGCATACAACACAGTTCCTGCTCCAGGCCAGCAGGGGAAGCTCTAACCCGACTTGAGGAGAGCTGCTCTCTGGTCGGAAACAGGAAGTTAGTAGATAGTTAGTGCCTGAACGAGGTCAGTATCATAGATCCCCCATACACTATGAAGATCCATGGCCCCAATTATGTATGACAGTTATCCCACAGCCCGCTATATAGTATGATGGTCCACATCACAGCCCCCCTTGTAGTATGATGGTTCACCTCATAGCCCCCTATATAGTATGACTGTCCACCTCACAGTCCCCGATATAGTATGATGGTCCTCCCAACAGCCCCCTACGTAGTATGGTGGTCCACCCCACAGCCCCTTATATACTATGACGGTCCAACTCACAGCTCCCTATATAGTGTGATAGTCCCTTAAAAACCCCCCAAAAATAAAAAAAATCTATATACTCACCTAATCCAGACACATCATCCTCCGTAGCGTCTGACTACTTTTCTATCCACTCTAACAGTGGATGGTGGCAGCATGATGCAATGACATCATTGCACCACCGATTTGGAGTGGCTTACTAAAAGTCTTGATTTGAAGCCAATGGAGTTATCAGCGGTTACTTGGTTCCTCTGATGCTTCCTGCCTTCAATGCACAGAGATGATGTGTCATTTGGCACTGTATGAATGTAGATGTCTATTGCTGGAGCCATTTGAAATGTGTTGTTCATAGTGACATCACTCCTTTTATTATATAATATAGAACATAGAAACAATCAGTGAAACCTTATTTCAGTATAGTATTCCATTATTTACTGTGGTACAAAGGGTAACATTTCTCTTTATGGAGAGAACCAAGCTGGCATAAGGAGACTTATAGGCCACAATTCTTCTCTGGAAAATTAAAGAGGTGGCCAGCTACAATGTATATTGTGCACATTGATTTAAACATTTAAAATAAGTATTTTTTCAAATACCTTATGTAGATATATTTGCCTCTGAATGGCACTATCGCTGCTCGCCCAGTCTCGATCACGTGACCCCCAGCTGCAGCCGCCTCTGACATCCGGTGATGTCACATCAACTTCCGGACTCTGGATGTTGACCCAGCATGACTGAGGCATGACCCAGTCTCACACACTTCCCTTGATTGACTGGGCTGTGGGCGGTGTTCCACCGCATGTCACAGCCCAGTATCTGGCATGCACTTGCGGGGCTCTGCCAATGAAAGCAGAGAAGAGAGGGAAAGCTTCTACAGCGTGCGTTGGACACTCGGCTATAACTAGAGATGCGTGAATTTGTTCGGATTCGGTTCCAAAAACGATCGGACTCGAATATTGTTTTTGCAATGTTCGTCGAACACAGCCGAACGTCATTAGAGTCAATGGGAGTAAAAATTATCGAATATGTTCGGAACCGATCATAAGACATACATTCGGGCCAAATAGTGTTCGAATATGGCCAGATTATGTCAAAATCAGATTTGGGGCCAAAATCCGAACAAATTCGCTCATCTCTAGCTGTGATGTGTGGTGAAACACCACCCACAGCCCAGTCAGTTAGTGGGAGTGCATGAGACTGGGTCACACCTCGGTGATGCAAGGTCAACTTCTAAAGTCCGAAAGTTGAAGTGACACCACCAGATGTCAGCGGCGGCTGCAGCCGGGGGTCACGTGATTAGGACTGAACGAGCAGCGAGACAAATATGTCAACATAAGGTATTTGCAAAAATACTTATTTGAAAGATTTAAATCATTGTGCACAATATTCATTGTAGTGGACCACCTCTTAAAATATGCAGATTGTCTCTTCAGAGAGGAAGAGGGTCTGAACTCTAGTGTCACCTATTGGAAGTAGCAGTCTTAAAAGTCAATCCCAACCCTTCAATAAACCTTGCCATGTGACTTAGGATCAGAAGCCAAACCAGACACACTATTTGTAGACATGTGCTTTGGGGTGTTTGCCTTCCTCAGTGCAAAGCAAGAGGCCTGATTTGTCTAGATGAAAGGCTTCTGATGGGAGTCTAAGGGCTAACGTCTCTCTGTAAGAAAATATGTCTTCAGTTTATTGAATATAGATATAAAACACAGCAAAATTTAGGGAAACGTTGAGGGCTGATTTTGTATTTGAATTCTCCTAGAGTGTCTTCCTCAGGTCATACTGTAGGATTTGAGACAGAAGCAAATTATTATGCATTTTGATAGAGGTTAACATTTTGGCCAGATATTGTGTTGTTGTTATCTCTCCTTTACAGTTTCTAATGTGCAAATAAATATTGCATATTACCATACCTGTAATACTATGGATGGTCTATACTGGTTAATAGTAGAGAACATGGTCTGAAGATTCACAGCGACCACATGTACATATGTAGATTGCAAAATGTCTAGAATACATTTTTTAACTTTCAGATTCCATATTCACCTGACAGTCTGAGTCATTTTTTTTATTTCCTGGCCTGTCCTTTCAGTGGGTTCAAAAAATAGATTTCTTTCTGCCAGTCTATACAAAGCCACACAATGTTCTTTTAGAATCATATAAGAAAGCATTGCCAAAGTTAAGCCGCAACGAGATGCCTGGGCCCCTTTCCAGAGAAGGCCTGCTGTGGTCTTGACTTTGCTCTCTATTGGAAGGGACACTGCCATACCTTCCTGCCAAAGTAAATCATGACTGATGTCTTGCATGGCACGCTGTATAATACAGGTCAATGTGAAAGAATGATTTCCGCTTACTATGAGGGGCACTTATTTAATTTACTATAAATTATATAATGTAATATTTCCAATTTTTTTCCGATTTTTAATTCAACATAGTTGCGTTATGTTGTAGCAGAGATATTTCACCTTTGATTTCTAGTCTTCTGCACCTCCACCATCTCCACTCCACCCTAATAACAACCTTTGGAGGTGCAGAAATTTTGCTCCAGGACTTCGATGGGTATTGGACAGTTATGTGTAGGGTATAAATAAAGACACTACGAGTTTTCGACATATTGTGAAGAACGGGCTTAATGCTAAACATTCATGTATTTAGTTATTCAGCAAGTTTTCTGCTACTTTATGTTGTCACTAGACCTGTTATTAAATTCTTACTTCTTCTGGCATATGGAACATAACTGCGTAGACTTAGACCCTACAGAATTGTACTGAAGTATATAATCAGCATCCTCTGATTAGGGCAAGGGGGGATTATGAAGGGAGCGGAGAGGGTGAGCTGTGACCATCACCTACTGTGAATGATGGATCCTGTCTGTGGTGATGATAATGAGACTACAAAAATATTCTATGCAGATCAAAGAGTGTGAGTCTAATATTAGGCCTAGTGGTCAGTTTGAAAATT
>JARQOD010000001.1:781056348-781112523 GCA_033576555.1 Oophaga sylvatica | reverse complement strand
AAGTGTTATTGGGGTATTCCACATACAGGTGTGAATGGTAATACTAGCAGTCTAAAGTTTTGAAGTGTTGTCCCATTCAAGTGAAAATCTTGAACCAAATCTAAAAAATGTATGGTGTAGGCAAGTACAAACCAGCCTACAAGCCGATATAGACTGAAGAAGAAATGGTGGCGGCCAATTCAAACAGGTGAACACAGGGTGCTGAGGGTTTGATGCTCCCTACTGATCTGGCATTGAGAATAGGCCATCAGTTTTATAGGACTACATATTAATTTTATATTTACGGCGCGGACCATCTAATTTTATATAGAAAAACACAAAAAGGGGCTTGGATTAAAATGGTATACATGCAGCACATAAACGCATGTTCACATTGGCCATAAAGCGCACAAAACCTACAAGAAAGAAAATGAGCAAAAAACCCTGCTGTAGCTAAATAAGTAAAAAGCAAGTGCCTTTAAATAACTCAGGGTTTGTTACCATCTTTTCAGTTAGCCATTAAAAGGTATCAACCACCGAGGACTCTCAAGTCTAAATATTTTTTTATCTACTGGCTAACACGGTACGAAGATACACATCTTTCCTATATCAGGGTTCTTAGTAATACTGTTTTTGATCAAAAATAGCATAAAAGCCATCCCACCATCATCAAGGTGCCCTGATCGGGACGGTCCTAAGCTGTCTAATATTAAAAACCTTACCATGTGTCAGAGTTGACCTTAGTGTGTGAATAAGGGCAGACAAAGGACCGGGTCCCAATCATGGACACCAGTCTGGAAAAGCTTTTAAATGTGATTACCAGCTCAGAAAAGGGAGGCCATGCTCGGGCTTGCACAAAATGCAAAAATACAAAGAAAAACACAACAATTGAGCTTGGATTAAGTTGGTATACATGCAGCACATAAACGCATGTTCACATTGGCCATAAAGCGCACAAAACTAATTCTATATGCATTACCTGTAATTTAAATAATAAAAATAGCACCTATTTCACTAGATATTGAAGTATGTCCATAGCATTGGAGCAATCAGGCTGTTGACAGGTAAAAGCCGGAATATAATGAGTCGGTCCTAAATCAGACCTTGGTTTAAGTGTTTGGCACTAGCACAGTGCGGAACTGGCAGGGAACAGGCAGGGTTTGTAAACTAGGTTCAGGTCTGCATACTTTTGCTGTAGTCTGATTAAATAATGACACTTTTATGATGGCCACAGCTCAGAATGACTTTTGTGCCAAGAGAATTTACCGCTAGATGCAGGTTAGCATGAGGCTCTTGGATTGCCAACATAAAGGTTTAGTGATCCTCACTACACATGCACAAATCCTCCCTCTACTCTCATAAGCTGTGACCGTCAAAACACTACTCCTGAAGGTGACATACAGCCGCTTTTATAGCACTGGGAGGACTTTGCATGCAGCACAAGGCTCGCGAATGATTCTAGCTCAGACTTTAGTTATCGGAGCAAATCTTGTTTTCCATTTGTAGCTGATAGTGTGCGTCATAAAATTAGAAAGAGAAATGGTGTGAAGGATTCCTTTGTAACGCACTCCTGGCTATCATTCATTATTATTTCTATTATTTCATTTTTCACTCTTTTAACTTCTTGGAACACAGCTTTATCTAGCTGTCACGTAGCCACTATCTCTTATTTTTTATCTGCATTCACAGGAATGCTTTTTTTTAATACTTAAGGTGAAAAATACATTTTCAAAAAAAATATACTGAATCTTTGTCACTTCTTTGGATTTTGTTCAAGACGCAGCATGTATTCTCCCTATGTCATACTGTAGATAACGGCAAACGTAATGTTTTCTTTCTCTCCCTTAGTATCACTCAAATCCTCACTGTCTGAGCACTTTTCAGTTTTCCTAATCATTGATCATAGAACACAATAGAATGTGCAGTAAAGCTCTATATATTTACAGAGATGCCTGCATTTTTCTTCTTATTTTCCGGCAAAGTTAAAGCATTTATTCAAGTCGGGTTCATTCTGTACATATCGTATGCCTTTGTTTTACAGCTTCTCTGTGTGCAATAGAATCGGAAATTATTTGTACCGTCGTCCATTTCTTTCTGACTAGGCTATAATCTGTATTACTTTATACCTGATAGATTTCCTGTGTGAATTTTTCAAGGTTTTCCATAATCTTCTCAAACAGATGAGAAAAAAAAACTACCAAATGTCTAGTCTACATAAAAGTATCTCTGGGTGTACTGAAAGGAAAGCATAGAGTAAATTGCTCTTGAACATGTAAATAAAATCTCTACAATACTCAATACTCCGGAGTAGTGACCACTTGGGCCCCACCAATCCTGAGAGCCAGGGTTTTGAGCAGCCCCATATAAATGGAGTGATTGTCGATCATGCGCACTGCCGCACCACTCATTCTAGAGGGAGTGCTGCACTCTGCAGTCTCTGGTGGTGTGTGCACATGATTCACCACTACCCCCTTCACATGGGGCTCTTCAGAGCCCCAGTTCTCAGGATCATTGGGGTCCCATCAGTCAGACCCCAAAGGATCAGAAAGTTATCCCGTATCCCACAGATGGGGTATAATTTCCAAACTTGAAATACCCCTTGGAAAAGTGGTGGCACATACTCACTAATGCTTTTTTTTACACATGGGACTTTGTGACCCCTGTTCATGTGATTGGTGGGGGTCCCAGTAGCTAGTATCTCAGAACCATAAATGTATTACCTATCATGTTTATAGGTGATATATATTGTAGTTAAAACATTAATATTTTCTGGTTAGCCAATAAAGGTATCACTTTAAAAATGCTCTTGTCATAATTGGACGGAGAAGTATTCACATCGTAGTTAAGTAAAAACATTCTCAACAAGTTGCCTAGACGCTGAGGTTAGATCTGATATTATTTATCTATTTTAGTACTTTGAGTGCATTAGGCTAAGTTTGTTACATATACCGTATTTTTTGGACTATAAGATGCACTGGACTATAAGACGCACCCAGGTTTTAGAGGTGGAAAATAGGGAAAAATGTATTTGAAGCAAAAAATGTGGTAAAATATTTAATATCATAAATAACATACTATTATATGTGGTGTTATTATATATAATGGTATGTTATTATGTTGGAAGCTAAGGGTAGGAGATGGTGCTGCAGGACCAGTGTGGTGTCTGTAAAGTACTATGTGAAGACGCTGGAGGGTGAGTATAAGAATGGGAGCACGGGGCTTATATTTAAAGCACCAGTCCAGCACTGAAAAATAACACTGCAGTGCTGCTTTAAGAGTCCATGGGAGAACTATAACTCTCAGCATGTTCTTCAGATCCTATGGCATGCTGGGAGTTATAGTCCACCACAGGATGGCAGAGTGCTTTTTTATGTGCTGTAATTACTAACCTTTTAATTAATTCTTTCTTGTACAGTGTGTCTGCAGGACCTGTGATGCCATCATGAAGAGGCAGGGCTTTGTGTGGTCATGTGATGCTCCAGCCCGCCCTCTTCATGACCTCATCACAGGTCCTCCACAGAGCATTCAGCATGGCATCAGCACAGCCCCCAGGCTGTCAGGTATGCCATGCCTCCTGCTGCTCTCTGCTCCTGCTGCCTCCTTCTACTTCGGACACAGATCTCCCCAGCTGCTGCAGGAATCAGGCGCTGGGGAACCATGTGGCTCTGTCATTTGCTGCTCCCTGCTCAGCTGACAGGTGGGCGGGGAAGCAGCTAATGAATATTCACTGCACTTAAGTATCAGGACCAGTGGTTTCCACAGCTCCGGTTTCCTGCAGCAGAGGGGATATTTTCCTGCCTCCTGCGATCCCACTCCACCGCTGCTCCTTCTCCCCTCCCCACGTTACATTCCGACCATAAGACGCACCCACACTTTCCTCCCTTTGGAGGAAAAAAGTGCGTCTTATGGTCCTAAAAATATGGTACACATGGTGAAAATTGTTAGTACCCCTCGTGTAATGACAGAAAAACCCACAATGGTGACAGAAATAACTTGAATCTGACAAAAGTAATAATAAATCAAAAATCTATGAAAATGGACAAATGAAAGTCAGACATTGCTTTTCAACCATGCTTCCACAGAATTAAAAAAAAATAAAACTCATGAAATAGGCCTGGACAGAAATGATGGTACCCTTAACTTAATATTTTGTTGCACAACCTTTTTAGGCAATCACTGCAAACGATTCCTGTAACTGTCAATGAAACTTCTGCACCTCACGACAGATATTTTGGCCCACTCCTCAAGAGCAAACTGCTCCAGTTGTCTCGTGTTTGAAGGTTGTCTTTTCCAGACGGCATGTTTCAGCTCTTTCCAAAGATGCTCAATAGGATTTAGGTCAGGGCTCACAGAAGGCCACTTCAGAATAGTCCAATGTTTTCCTCTTAGCCATTCTTGGGTGTTTTTAGCTGTTTGTTTTGGGTCATTATCCTGTTGCTGGACCCATGACCTGCAACTGAGACCAACCTTTCTGACACTGGGCAGCACATTTCTCTCTAGAATCCCTTGATAGTCTTGAGATTTCATTGTACCCTGCACAGATTCTAGACACCCTGTGCCAGATGCAGCAAAGCAGCCTCAGAACATCAGAGCCTCCTCCATGTTTTACAGTAGGGACAGTGTTCTTTTCTTGATATGCTTCATTTTTCAGTCTGTGAATATAGAGCTGGTGGGCCTTGCCAAAAAGTTCCATTTTTGTCTCATCTGTCCATAGTACATTCTCCCAGAAGCTTTGTGGCTTGTCAACATGTAGTTTGGCAAATTACAGTCTGACTTTTTTATGATTTTTTTTCAACAATGTCCTCCTTTGTTTCTTGGTTGTCCCCCATTAAGTCCACTTTGGCTCACACAACGACAGATGGTGCGATCTGACACTGATGTTCCATGAGCTTGAAGTTCACCTTTAATCTGTTTAGAAGTTTTTCTGGGCTCTTTTGTTACCATTAGTATTATCCATCTCTTTGATTTGTCATCAATTTTCCTCCTGCGGCCACGTCCAGGGAGGTTGTCTACAGCTTAAATTTCTGTATAATATGTGCAACTGTAGTCACAGGAACATCAAGCTGCTTGGAGATGGTCTTATAACTTTTACCTTTAACAGGTTTGTCTATAATTTTCTTTCTAATCTCCTGAGACAACTCTTCTTCGCTTCCTATGGTCCATGTTGAGTGTGATACACACCACATCACCAAACAGCACAGTGAATATCTGTAGCCCTCTATACAGGCCCACTCACTGATTCCAAAATTGTAGACACCTGTGATGCTAATTAGTTAACACACCTTGATTTAACATGTCCCTTTTGTCACATTATTTTCAGGGGTACCATCATTTCAGTCCAGGCCTATTTCATGAGTTTTACCTTTTTGAAAATTCCGTGAAAGCATGATTGAAAAGCAATGTCTGACTTTCATTTGTTCATGTTCATAGATTTTGATTAATTATTACTTTTGTCAGATTCAAGTTATTTCTGTCACCATTGTGGGTTTTTCTGTCATTAAACAGGGGGATACAATTTTAAACACGTGTGTACCTCTGAACGGGCTTATGTGGTTAATTCTGCAGCATGTGCACAGGATATTTACAGACGCCATTCAGATTTATGGGATGAATTTCAGTTGCAGAAATGTCGACAAGCAATCTGTTGAGCATATCCTGATAATGTTCTTCTGTGAATGAGCTGTTTTAATACTACCTGCATAATTAGAGTAAAAATAAAGCTATAACCATCAGCACTTGCTAGCCAGATGACAGATCTACTTTAAAGTCTGTGCGTGCACACATACAGATACATTAAAATACATCATCATCCGAAATCAATTTGTGTTGTAATTAGCAATGCAGGAGTGACATGTGGCGTTTCGGAGATGATGTTGCAGACAATGGTGTAATTGTTATACTTTTTGGAAATGTAAATGAAATCTTCTCATCCCTGTAGTGAAGCAATTTCTCAACACCAGGCCTGTTAGGTCTTGTCACATTGTCTTTTGTCTCAAAGTAAATGCTTTTCTTAGCTCTGGCGGAGCATATTCCCCACCCCAACAAGTTGCATGCTGTTTGGATCATCATAGAGGCAGGGTGGGGGGCATACCATAGTAATTGCTATATCGGACCTCTTATAACAAGATCTTCTCCATCTGCGCAATGGACCATGCAATCGCACCTCCAATATTTTTACTCATGTCTTACCTGGCGTTACTAAGCTTATATACAGGTTGCCATTCATCAGCATTCATACCAGCTGAAAGGAACTCTGGGTTTTAGTAGGTGACTAAACATCATTCACAGCATCAGTCGCCATTGAAACTGCTATTATATAACCAAAGGTATTTCATTTTAAATCATGTAAAGTGCTCCGAGATGGATTTCATTGAAGCTCAGTCTGGTGTGTGTATATGTAGGTCAACATTCTTTCATTGTTAGATCTTTCCCATTAAGTGTTGTAAGAAAAGGAATTATTTAAATGAACATTATACTGAAACATTAAATAAACCACATTATCTACATAGCTCTCACTGAATAAATGATGACTTGTCCCTAGCCTAAGAAAAGTTATGTTCAAAGGATAGCATTTTTAATGATAGCCTCTAGGGGCAGTGTTCCACTGGAACTCAGGAGCATATGGCTGGTATTTGAAAGCTTCATCTATTCTTTGACAAGTCTGTTTTTACAGCTGCTGCTGCTCTGGGCGCTGTGTGTGAATGTACCCTAAATTAGCTGTAGGACCAAATAGTAAGAAAGAATTAAAAAAGAGTAAAAATATGTTTCGCTATGTCTGCAGCTAAAGGCAGGTATTGGTAAATGGGGAGATAAACCAGCACTTTAGGTATATAACATGAATGTATGTACCCAATAAACATTTATATAGCACTAGTCATGCAGGTGTTTGTAGTCCGTCTTTCCTCTGCAAATGCCTGGGCCACTGCCTTAAAGGGAATCTGTCACCTCAAAAATGCCATATCAAGTAAAGATATGGCTGAATAGTGCATCCCATAACTAAGCTAACGGTGGGTATCATATATAATGATACCCCCGTTTTCATAGCAAAATACCTTTGTAAAGTTGGTGATTGAACGTGTCAATCACTGCAGTCAGGTCAGGAGGGTGGCGGTTTTCATGTCCTCCCCCGCCCCCGCTCCTCGTCATCTCTTTCATATCGCCGTCTGTGAATACCACAGACAGCGTTAGTTTCCCGCAATTGCGCAATTCAAAATTCTGCCGGCGCATGCGCAGTATGCTTTGCCCAGCAGTGGGCAAAGCATAAAATTACTACAGCGCATGCGCTAGTCTTTCCTTGCCCCGGAAGTCGTCCAAGGCAAGCAGGATTTTCCGGGGCAAGGAAATACTAGCGCATGCGCTGTAGTAATTTTATGCTTTGCCCACTGCAGGGCAAAGCATACTGCGCATGCGCAGGCAGAATTTTGAATTGCGCAATTGCGGGAAACTAACGCCGTCTGTGGTATTCACAGACAGCGATATGAAAGAGATGACGAGGAGCGGGGGCGGGGAGGACATGAAAACCGCCGCCCTCCTGACCTGACTGCAGTGATTGACACGTTCAATCACCAACTTTACAAAGGTATTTTGCTATGAAAACGGGGGTATCATGATATATGATACCCACCGTTAGCTTAGTTATGGGACGCTCTATTCAGCCATATCTTTAGTTGATATGGCATTTTTGGGGTGACAGATTCCCTTTAACAAGGCTCATTGGTGAGTAGCTGCCACGTGGATTTAGAGATTGCAGAACTTGCCGAAACCACAGTGTTGCTGCATTAATATGTGACACATTTACTAAAGAGAGCTGTCAGTACCATTGACTAGCAAATCACATCATGCATTGCGTATTTTTTGTGTCTCACTGTGATGGGTGAGGACTGTGCTTGGTATGAGTCATGGGCAGGTTCTGCAGCCATTGAGGGGATAATTGATTTTAGACATCTATGCACATAACCATTGTGTATAGGGATATGCTTCTTTCTTAATCTATATATTAAAATGGTATGGGTGGTTTTACACTGCAGTTCATGTTCATGCTTTATTCTGGGCCAAATGCAGTACAGGATTTTATAGTCATGAGAATGATAAAGGAAGGACGTATACTTTTGCCTTCTGCTGCATCCTCTTTGAGCAATTAAAAAACTGCATACAAAACTATATTGACTTTAAAAAAAAATCTGAGTGTAAAACAACCCTAAAGAAGAAAGACTTAAAGGGTTATTCCTCCCTAAAGTCAAGTTTTCCCCTATCTTAGGAATGGTGGATAACTTGCTGGGGGTCTGACTGCTTGGCCCCCAATGATCCAAAGATCGGAGATTTGGAACTCTGATGAGGCCTTTGAGCCCCACCGTGAGGAGCAGAGGTGCCCATCTGCGGACTCCACTCTGTGCACTGTCTATGTGACAGTACAGCACTCTGCTTTTCCTGGCAGTCCTATAGACAGTGAATAGAGCAGAGGCCGCGCACATCGATCCACGAGTTGATTTTTTGGGAATAACCATTTGAGGATGCGATGATATATTCCCCTTGAGCATTACTAGTTTCCTCTAGAATCTCTATTGTGGGTAACGTAGAGGTAATTTGTAACGTAGAGGTAAAGCCTGCTTTCTTTCTAATGCAGTGGGAATGGCAATGCATAACAGGTTCAGTAGTAGCGACTGAGTAATGCGATCTTTTGTCAGGAACCTTAGCCCTGTGCTTTTGTTATCAGTAATACTTCCCTTTGTAGCCTTATAAGGCTCGCTCCTGAATTCTTGAGTGCTACGTAATGCAGTCTTGGGTCCATGGTCCACCTCACCACTTATGTTCATGGCAGGAAGCATGCCAGGAGATATTCTCAGGAATGTAAAAAACCTTACGGCATTTCCCCTCTGAGCTGTTTATTTTATGCAAGTCTGTGTGCAACTGCACCTAGCATGAAAAGCATGAGAATGGCAGGACCAGAAGGAAATATTCCCATCTCGTAGGTGCGTGAGATACAGAGAATATGGCCTTACCGCTGTTGTTGACACAGCACCTTATACTACACTTACTATCAGCTACGCTAGAAGGAAAATGCATAACAGATAAGGTACAGTAAAGATGTATATCTTTGTACCGTGTTAGCCAGTAGATAGAAAAATATTTAGAGTTGAGAGTCCTCAGTGGTTGATATCTTTTAAAGGGAATCTGTCACCCCAAAAATGCCATATCAAGTAAAGATATGGCTGAATAGAGCATCCCATAACTAAGCTAACGGTGGGTATCATATATCATGATACCCCCGTTTTCATAGCAAAATACCTTTTTAAAGTTGGTGATTGAACGTGTCAATCACTGCAGTCAGGTCAGGAGGGCGGCAGTTTTCATGTCCTCCCCCGCCCCCGCTCCTCGTCATCTGTTGGGTATCGCCATCTGTGAATACCACAGACGGCGTTAGGTTCCCGCAATTGCACAATTCAAAATTCTGCCCGGCGCATGCGCAGTATGCTTTGCCCAGCAGTGGGCAAAGCATAAAATGACTACAGCGCATGCGCTAGTCTTTCCTTGCCCCGGAAGTCGTCCAAGGCAAGCAGGATTTTCCGGGGCAAGGAAAGACTAGCGCATGCGCTGTAGTCATTTTATGCTTTGCCCACTGCTGGGCAAAGCATACTGCGCATGCGCCGGGCAGAATTTTGAATTGCGCAATTGCGGGAACCTAACGCCGTCTGTGGTATTCACAGACGGCGATACCCAACAGATGACGAGGAGCGGGGGCGGGGGAGGAAATGAAAACCGCCACCCTCCTGACCTGACTGCAGTGATTGACACGTTCAATCACCAACTTTAAAAAGGTATTTTGCTATGAAAACGGGGGTATCATGATATATGATACCCACCGTTAGCTTAGTTATGGGACGCTCTATTCAGCCATATCTTTACTTGATATGGCATTTTTGGGGTGACAGATTCCCTTTAATGGC
This sequence comes from Oophaga sylvatica, assembly GCA_033576555.1. Lineage (NCBI taxonomy): Eukaryota > Metazoa > Chordata > Amphibia > Anura > Dendrobatidae > Oophaga > Oophaga sylvatica. The sequence goes on along the minus strand of JARQOD010000001.1, from coordinate 781,102,600 downwards.
TAACTGAAAAGATGGTAACAAATTGCAAGCTTTCGAGACTACTCAGGTCTCTTCATCAGGCTAAACTAATACAAAATCTGAAGAATCACATATTTATACACCACACAGCACAGAAAAAATGCAATAGATAAGACAATGTAGATGTAGACAATGGAGTTTTTTATGTGTTTTGGATGGAAACTGTCCCATTTAAGGTATGTTGGACGGTCGATTGGCTTCTGATACAGGGATGTCTCTATTTCATTGTCCTTCAGTTTAATGATGGTGTCCAAAAAGTTAATTTCAGTGCTGGAGTAGAAGCCAAACCCTGTATTAGAAGCCAATCGACCGTCCAACATACCTTAAATGCGACAGTTTCCATCCAAAACACATAAAAAACTCCATTGTCTACAGCCAAGCCATCAGATACAACCGTATATGTTCCAACCCCATGGATAGAGATAAACAACTTGGTCGCCTTAAGGGTATGCCACACTAAACGAGATCGCAAACGAGATCGCAAATGAGATCACTAAAACGTCACTATTTTGCGATCTCGTTAGCGACTTAGCTGTGTGTGGCATGTAGCAACTATGTGGCCCCTGCTGTGATCTCGTTGATCGTTCACTAGAGTTCTGGACCGTTTTTTGATCAGTTGGCGTCCCGCTGGTGAGCCTATATCGCTGTTTGGCACCTTTTGAGAACGACCTCGTTTGTGACCCATATGGGTTTAGCGTCACGGATTGGATCGCAATATCTGTAAGTTCTCTTTTGCGTCACAGAGAGGATCGCAGCAGTTGCAAAGCAGGCTAGCAGGACGCAGAGAGCAGGAGCGATGCTGGAAATTCCTATGAATCAGAAGCGCTCAGTACATGCTAATGACATCCTAACGACCGCCAAAGTCGTTAAAGAGATCGCTGACCGCTGATGAGTCGTTTATGAGATCTCCTGTTTGGCAGCTACTAGCGACCTAAAAAAGATCTCACAAACGATCTCATTAGCTTGCGTCGTTATTGAGATCGCTAACAAGATCACTAAGTGTGGCAGTACCTTTAGAAAGACCTTTTTAAATCAGGGCTACCATCCAAGAACAATTGAAAACCAAATTACAAGAGCCACCAGAATATCAAGGAATCACCTGCTACATTACAAAACTAAAGAAGAAAATAACCGGGTGCCTCTAGTGGTCACCTACAATCCAAATCTGGAGGTGCTAAGGGGAGCTGCACAGAAACTACAACCTCTACTACAAAAAGATGCCCGATTACAATCCATATTTCCAGACCCCCCACTACTGTGTTTTAGGCAGCCCCCAAATCTAAGAAGCATCATTGTCAGAAGTTCCCTGTCCTCCCCAACAGCTGCAGGAACCTTTCCTTGTAACCAGAAGAAATGCAAAACCTGTCCATTTATAATGACCACGGACAAGATAAAGATCCCCAACTCCCATCGGGACTACAAGATACCAGGTACTTCCAGCTGCATCACATCTAATGTGGTGTACCTAATTATATGTACTAAATGTCCAACTGGGGGTCTGTATGTGGGGGGAGACCGGGCAAAAACTGAGAACAAGGATGAATTCTCATCGCCACACAATAAGAGAAAAAAGAATGGATCTACCTGTGGCAAAACATTTTTCTTCCCCTGGTCATAGCATGTGGGATATGAAATTACTTGTATTGAAAGGTAGCTTCACATCTCAGAGACAAAGAAGAGTTTGCGAATACAAACTGATGGTGACCTTTGACACTCTTAATGCTGGAATGAACCTGTCACACGGATTTATGACATTATACATCAATTAAGGAATTTACTCCAAAGACCCTGTGAAAACATCACAAAACATTACCAGACCCCAATCAGAGGGCAATAAAACTTTCACACTCCTTATCTATGAACTGTTCCAATATTTATGTTCATCTCTATCTCCCATAATGACAGTTCTGCTTTACGTCACTTGTCTTATCTATTGCATTTTTTCTGTGCTGTGTGGTGTATAAATATGTGATTCTTCAGATTTTGTGTTAGTTTAGCCTGATGAAGAGACCTGAGTAGTCTCGAAAGCTTGCAATTTGTTACCATCTTTTCAGTTAGCCAATAAAAGGTATCAACCACTGAGGACTCTCAACTCTAAATATTTTTCTAACAGATAAGGGCCGCAAATTGCTCCATTGTGATCAGTAAAGTAGAAGTGTGGTAAAGTTATACAGCCTCGATAATGCTGTCAAATTCTTCATTTTCTTTAGACGACCACTGTCCATGAGACGAGGTGATCACTCCCCTTCCAAGACTATAGGGGTACAACATTTTTGGCAAATATGCTGTACATCCCCCAAACTGTCCAAGCAAAAGTATTAGGCTGGGGTCACACATACGAGAAACTCGCATGATTCTCGTGCGAGTCTCTCATGAACATCCAGAGCTGCCGCCAGCACTCGGACTGGAGCGTGCGGCTGCATAGAATTACATGCAGCCGCACGCTCCTGTCCGAGTGCCGGGTGTTCATGAGAGACTCGCACAAGAATCGTGCGAGTTTCTCGCATGTGGGATCCCGGCCTTACGGTAGAAATAGATCTTGTCAATCTTCTGTGAGTTAAGCTTGCTATATACATAAGATGATTATTGATCAGTATACAGACATCAGTAGCCATCGGATCATTTGTACGAATGATCCGACCATGAACATGTCAGACAAAAGTGGCAGATCTGGGAAACAATACAAAAAAAATTCAGTAGGTTAAAAATCTAACTGCCCCATAAAGACTAGACTATTGTCTGGCCAAGTTGCATTTGTCAACAATTCCTCTATATTGAGTATGGCCTAAATCAGCAGCCTTTGGCTCTCTAGGTGTTGTGAAACTATAATTCCCAGCATTCCCTTACAGCCACAGGTTGCCAGACATCTGGTATATTGGGAGTTGCATATTCACAGCACCTGGGGTGCAATATGTTGCTGATCTGTGGTTTATGGCTGCCTTTATAGGCTGACACTATTAAGGCCTTCATGCAGGATAGATAGCTGCTGGCCGAACAATAGGTTTCGCCCACAGTGATCCCTCCTGACTCCTCCCTACACAGGAGCGCTTGCTCTGCCGAGGGCGTCTTTTTCTCTATCAGAGATCTGCGGCCAGACTCCCCTGACAGTGGCTTATTTCAACAAGATCAAAAGGATCAGCAGTCTGAAGTCAAACATCCTTATCTCCCCAGCATCATCTGTTGGGGGTGAATTGGTAAGCCCTCATATGTTGGCCTTGCAATCCTGATAACATCGGGTTCGGTGACATTAGTCTTTTATCTATGAGGGCCTTCAGATGTTAGAAGTAGATATTTGCAGAATATAGCAGTATTTGACTACACAGGATGCACAGAGATGGCACATTGGGTTGAGCTCGAAATTTCTGGCAGAAAGTTACCATAAATAAAACTTCCAGAGAGCGGGCTTCTTGTGTCTCACACCAATACAGTTAGGTCCATATATATTTGGACAGAGACAACATTTATCTAATTTTGGTTCTAGACATTACCACAATGAATTTTAAACAAAACAATTCAGATGCAGTTGAAGTTCAGACTTTCAGCTTTCACTTGAGGGTATCCACATTAAAATTGGATGAAGGGTTTAGGAGTTTCAGCTCCTTAACATGTGCCTCCCTGTTTTTAAAGGGACCAAAAGTAATTGGACAATTGACTCCAAGGATATTTCATGGACAGGTGTGGGCAATCCCTTCGTTATGTCATTCTCAATTAAGCAGATAAAAGGGCTGGAGTTGATTTGAGGTGTGGTGTTTGCATTTGGAAGGTTTTGCTGTGAAGGAAACATGCGATCAAAGGAGCTCTCCATGCAGGTGAAACAAGCCATCCTTAAGCTGCAAAAACAGAAAAAACCCATCCGAGAAATTGCTACAACCTTAGGAGTGGAAAAATCTACAGTTTGGTACATCCTGAGAAAGAAAGCACTGGTGATCTCATCAATGCAAAAAAACCTGGGCACCCACGGAAGACAACAGTGGTGGATGATCACAGAATACTCTCCATGGTGAAGAGAAACCCCTTCATAACAGCCAACCAAGTGAACAACACTCTCCAGGAGGTAGGCATATCAATATCCAAATCTACCATAAAGAGAAGACTGCATGAAAGTAAATACAGAGGGTACACTGCACGGTGCAAGCCGCTCATAAGCATCAAGAATAAAAAGGCTAGGCTGGACTTTGCTAAAAAACATCTAAAAAAGCCAGCACAGTTCTGGAAGAACATTCTTTGGACAGATGAAACCAAGATCAACCTCTACAAGAATGATGGAAAGAGAAAAGTATGGCAAAAGTGTGGTACAGCTCATGATCCAAAGCATACCACATCATCTGTAAAACACGGCGGAGGCAGTGATGGCTTGGGCATGCATGGCTGCCAGTGGCACTGGGTCACTAGTGTTTATTGATGATGTGACACAGGACAGAAGCAGCCGAATTAATTCTGAGGTATTCAGAGCCATACTGTGTGCTCTGATCCAGCCAAACTGATTGGTCGTCGTTTCATACTACAGATGGACAATGACCCAAAACATAAAGCCAAAGCAACCCAGGAGTTTATTAAAGCAAAGAAGTGGAATATTCTTGAATGGCCAAGTCAGTCACCTGATCTCAACCCAATTGAGCATGCATTTCACTTGTTAAAAACTAAACTTCAGACAGAAGGGCCCACAAACAAACTGCAACTGAAAACCACTGCAGTTAAGGCCTGGCAGAGCATCAAAAAAGAGGAAACACAGTGTCTGGTGATGTCTATCAGTTCAAGACTTTAGGCAGTCATTGCCAACAAAGGGTTTTCAATCAAGTACTAGAAATGATCATTTTATTTACAATTATTTAATCTGTCCAATTACTTTTGGTCCCTTTAAAAACAGGGTGGCACATGTTAAGGAGCTGAAACTCCTAAACCCTTCATCTAATTTTAATGTGGATACCCTCAAATGAAAGCTGAAAGTCTGAACTTCAACTGCATCTGAATTGTTTTGTTTAAAATTCATTGTGATAATGTCTAGAACCAAAATTAGATAAATGTTGTCTCTGTCCAAATATATTTGGACCTAACTGTATGTATTGTACTTCCCTCCCTGCCACGTGACATGATTTGTGCAGGCTGGTAGAGGAACCCACTAGAAGTGGTGTGAATCGATTCGCAGGACTAAGTCCATCAGTTGTGTCAGTAATCTGTGGCCACTGTTCGGTTAGCTCTGAAAACCTGCCTAGAACGTGACGGCATCCACAGCTCTTCTCTTGATGTCATATGTGCGTGATGCCACAACGATGACATTGAGCCAGTCCGCCTAATTAAAAGACAAACTCTAGCTCCTATACATGTTAGATAGCTGTTAGCTGAAAGATCATTAGGGACAGTTACCTCTCTTGCCTTCCCAATACACAGGCATGTTTGATTTAGCTGAGCGCTCCTGGTTTTTTTAGGAGAGAGCTGCTGCCGGACTCCTAGCAGCGACTTATCTCCCAGGGAACAAAAATGATTGACCATTGGAATCCAACAGACTGGAACCTTCTCTCCCCTGACATGATCCGTTGGGGGAGAATCAGGAGGCCCCCATACATTACATTGACTGTTGAACCTGCTGATATTGGTGGGTTCAGCTGACTTTAGTCTAATGTGTGCAGGGGCCTTAAGCCACATATAGAAATATACACACAATATTTTAGAATATTTATCATTTATGAACATTACAGATTTTGACATTCACAAAAAGCGAATTTCTATTACTGATTATTATTTTGCAACTCTTGAACTTGGGATCATATTTTCTATCTAAAGTTGCATGTTTTGACTCAGTTTATATTTGCGCTATAAACACCTCTCCATTATTTTTATATGAAGCCATAAAGCAAAATATTACATTTGTTTCCTGATTTACTTGAATAAATTCGGCCATAAAGCCTGTCCTGCAAAATGTTATTAGTGTAAGTGTGTATATAAATCTGAAAGGAAGCATTACTACTCCAAAAGTTACTATATAGTCGACTATACTCTCATGAACAAAGTACCTCCATTAGCGACAATACAGTCATCACACAGCAGGATATATCTATCCAAGGCTTACAGACCGTTTGGTCACAGATAACTATCATTCTGGCATTGTATGTATGCACAATAGAGACCAAAAGAACTATAATGGCTACCCACTAACTTGAGCCGTACCGTGCAGTGCCAGAATGGTATTAAGATATGTTACTGGTAAGCGGACATCGATATACATAGCACCATTATCAGTAGCATGATGTGTTGTGAAGGGTCCAGATGATAGTGTGTGCTAGGAGCTGAAATCCTCTAAGTAGAGGAATTGTGCTGTAAATTAGCCCCAGATTAACGATTTTAATTAAATGCATAATATAAGCATTTTAAGAGCGAGAAAAAAGAAAACGGAATAGTCACTAGAAAATATGGGTCCCTGAGATATCCTTTTCCGCATGTAAAAGAGTTCTCGCCGAAGTGTTTTATGGCATGTCCTATCAATATGTCATAAAACACTTCGGTGGCAAAAATCCTTTAAAAATATTGAGCTGCCTTTAGTTATACATGTCTGCTGTAAACTCGATGACTAACCATATATCCGTCTTTCACAAGGAGTTGTCACTCTAAATCCTAAGTGGAAAGTGTGAAATTATGTCATGATGTATTCCTAGATTGTCTCCATTCATAACTAGGCAGAATAGGGCTTCCTAGATAATAGGAATAAAGGGACATTTACCCAAGATTGATGTTTCATACCCCATTCTTAAAGGGAACCTTGCAGCTGTTTCATGCTGCCTGAACCACGGGCAGCAGGAATCAGAGACCGGTTCCTCAATGCTAAATATCACCGAGGTTCTTCAGAAAAATACATAGAAGAAAGCCCAGTAGAGGAAGAAGTCCAAGAGGCATGTTTCCACCAGCTTCTCCCTGCCTGTTTAGCTGCAGACAGAAAGGTGTGCCCCTATTCACACATGTACCGAGAGACTAACCGATCTAAAATCCGCAGCGTGCTCACAAATCTGTGCAAATTTATTTTAGGGCTCCCAACAACGTAGACCACCAAAACTAGAACAAGCAGCTCAATGGTATTTTTTTTTCTGTAGCATCAACACATCTCGCAATGCTATAGAGAGCTTGTGATCCTGCATAGTTGGAGATGGTGCTCCTCATCTAATAGTGCTGAAAACTCAGGGACCACAGAGTAGTTATTAGGGTTGCAGATCCCATTCCATCTGCCATGACAGTGGTCTGTGGCCGCTAGACTAGAGAGAGGGGGTACCACCTCTTACCTAACAGCGTCCTCAGCTTCTCTTGTCATCACCCGCTCTTGCACGAGGTCATTATTGTGGCATGACGCCAGGGGTGGATTAAGGGTAGCCAGGGCCCAGCGCTGTTCAGACTCTGTGGGCCCCCCGGTCCATCATATACCTGAAACAGATTATTCCAGGCGCCTCCACCCCTCGAACTGTCCACAGTCTCACCGCTCTCTCTTGGAAAAACTCCACTTCTCACCTATCATACATTAACAGTTCCCATCACCAGATCACAGATATAGCCAGCAGCTTTTGTTTTGGCCAAAAGATTTTTTAAGCCGCCACCATAACACAGTAAACACTTTTGGCCGGGCCCTACTCTACTGTAACCTATTAAATATTTGTTAAAATATGCAATACAATTTAGGTATATTTTAATTTATTTTTCAATTTTCAAAATGACCAATAACACCACATACAAGGGACAAATACCACCAGACCACATATTACCACCACAGTGATCGAATAATATCACATACAAGGAACAAATACCACAACACCATGACCAGAGCACATATTACAACCACAAAGTGACCAAATAGTACATACTAGGGTCAAATACCACAACACCATGTCCAAACCACATATTACCACCACATAGTGACTGAATACTACAATACTGATCAGTAATAAAAAAAAAACCCACAATACTATCACCATAAGTGCCATTATACACAGGAGATTGTTGTGAATAGGCTGGAAATGAGTTCTGAGCAGAAGCTCCCTCTGGTGGTTACAAACGGTACTGGACTGTCCAGTGAAGATTGTGAGGATTGGGAATCAGGTGTTACTGACTGGTCTTATATAAGGGAGTCGCCTTCCCATCAGGGTTGCCGGTGATCAATTGTTCTGGTCTCAATCCTTGATTCCTGTTTCCTTGGTAGCCTGCTGTGTCGTGTCTGAATCTCCTGCTAACAGATAAGACATTTTCTTCTTTTTGTTTTTGTGCTTGATTTTTGCATTTTGTCCTGCACTTCTGTGGGGGCCTTCAGGGTCCCCTCTGGGGGCTTTTGCCCTCTCAGTTCAGTTCAGCCACTGATGTTTGTACATTTGCTTTTTCCAGTTTTTTCAGTGGCTGCTGTTTTGTTTTTGGTTACACCAGAGAACTAATTTAAGTGGTAGAGGTCGTGTGATCTCAGGTGTTTTTGAAATTAGTAGAGTTGGTGCTTTTCAGGGTTTTTTGGGATTGCAGTAAGTGCCCTTCCTATCCTTTTCTATTTAGTAAGTTTGGGCCCCAACGTTTGCTCATACTATTTTCTGTCTGTGTCAGTATTTCTTCTTGTCTAACCGCCATTACATGTTTGGGGACTTTCTATGTTCTTTGGGGATCTGCTCCGGGGCAGATAGCTTTCCTCTTTCTATCTTTAGGTGTAGTTAGTTTCTCAGGCTGTGACGAGGCGTCTAGGACCAACGTAGGAACGCTCCACGGCTGCCTCTAGTTGTGGTGGTTAGTCAGGGTACTGCAATCTCATAGTTTCCAACTGCTCTGGTGTATTTCCTTTTTGCCTGCTCTCCTCAGCTGCCAAATCATAACAGTATCACCGGCCCCAAACTGAAAATTATATGGTACTCACAGAAGGGAAAAATATTGTGGAAAGAAAAAAAAGTTGTTGTCAGAGTTGTCAGAGATTTTTTTTTTTCTGTTTGTTGCATTTTTTTTCCCTCTGTATCTCTGGGTGCTGAGGAGGATTTTTTTTCTCTCTCAATGGAGTTTGCACAGTTGTCTGGCCGTGTGGATCAGCTTGCCACTGAAGTTCGGAGTATTGCTACCTATCTTGCTAGGTTGCCTGTTGTGGAACCTAGGATTCCCATGCCAGATTTGTTTTTAGGGGATCGAGCTAAATTTCTGAATTTCAAAAATAACTGTAAATTGTTTTTTGCCTTAAAATCTAAGTCCTCAGGGAACGCAGCGCAGCAGGTTCAAATTGTCATCTGTCTCCGGCGCGGCGACCCTCAGGATTGGGCTTTTTCCCTGACACCTGGGGATCCTGTTTTGAGTGATGTTGATGCGTTTTTTCAGGCTTTGGGGTTATTGTACGATGAGCCTAATGTCATTGATCAAGCTGAAAAAACTTTGTTGGCATTAAGTCAGGGGCTTGAGGACGCTGAGTTATACTGTCAGAGATTCCGTAGGTGGGCAGTCCTGACCAAATGGAATGACGACGCTTTGGCAGCTCTTTTTCGGAAGGGACTGTCAGATAATGTAAAGGATGTTATGGTGGGATTCCCTGTTCCCTCTGGTCTCAATGATTCTATGTCATTAGCGATTCAATTGACAGACGTTTGCGTGAGCGAAAGGTATGCGTGAATAATGTTGCCTTGTGAACGCTTCTGAATCTAGCAGTGTGATAGAGTGGTTTTGGGCACAGCGTCATGAATTTCGAAGGGCCAATGGGTTATGTTCTACTGTGGTGATGCCTCTCATGCTATTTCAGTCTGCCTAAGCGGGAAGACGTTTGCACGCTAGTTGTCTTGGTAGTGTTCAGACTAAGTTTATTAACTGTGACCCTGATATGCTCTCTGTCCTCATTTTCTGCTCAGGCTTTTGTTGATTCTGGAGCAGCTATTAACCTGATGGATTTTGATTTTGCTAAACGTTGTGGGTTTCCCTTGATACCCCTACGGAAGTCTATTCCCCTACTGGGGATCGATTCTACCCCTTTGGCTGAGAATAAACCTCAGTTCTCTACTCAGGTGATAATGAGGGTAGAACCTGATCATCAGGAGAGTTGCAAATTTTTGGTTCTGTATAATCTGCATGACATTATCGTACTGGGTTTCCCTTGGTTACAGTCTCATAATCCTGTTTTGGATTGGAAATCTGTGTCTGTTACCAGTTGGGGCTGCCAATGTGTTAATACCAACACTCCTGTTTTTTCTGCCTCCCCCCAGGCTCAGGATGTTCCTGACTTTTTGATTGATTTTTCTGATGTGTTTAGCGAAAGTAAATCTGCATCCTTACCTCCCCATAGGAGCTATGACTGCGCTATTGAATTAGTGCCTGGTAGTAAATTCCCTAAAGGTCGCCTTTTTAACTTGTCTGTACCTGAACATGACGCTATGCGGTCTTATATCAAGGAGTCATTGGAGAAGGGTCATATCAGACCATCCTCTTCACCCTTAGGTGCCGGTTTTTTCTTTGTGGCCAAAAAGGATGGTTCATTAAGGCCGTGTATTGATTATCGTCTCTTGAACAATATTACTGTGAAATATCAATATCCTTTACCCTTGATCTCTGATCTATTTTCCAGGGTGAAGAGTGCTACTTGGTTTACCAAGCTTGACCTCAGGGGGGCATATAACCTTATTCGCATTAAGCACGGGGATGAATGGAAGACGGCATTTAATACCCCTGAAGGGCATTTTGAGTACCTTGTGATGCCCTTTGGGCTCACTAATGCTCCTTCTGTCTTCCAGTCCTTCATGAATGACATTTTCAGGGATTTTGTGGATAAATTTCTGATTGTTTATTTGGATGATATCTTGATTTTTTTCCAATGACTGGGACTCTCATGTAAAACATGTTCGGACTGTGTTCCAGATTTTGAGAGAGAATGCTCTGTATGTGAAGGGATCAAAGTGTCTTTTTGGCGTTCAGAGGATCTCATTTCTGGGATTCATTTTGTCCCCATCTGTTATTGAAATGGACCCGGTCAAGGTTCAGGCCATCTGTGATTGGGTCCAGCCTACTTCATTAAAGGCTCTTCAAAGATTCTTGGGTTTTGCCAATTTTTATCGTAAATTTATTGGTAATTTCTCTGTTATTGTTAAACCATTAACTGATTTGACCAAGAAGGGTTCTGATGTGGTGAATTGGCCTCCTGAGGCAGTCTCTGCATTTCAGGAACTTAAGCAGAGATTCACTTCTGCTCCTGTTCTACGGCAGCCTGATGTTTCTCTACCATTTCAGGTGGAGGTTGATGCCTCTGAAATTGGGGCAGGTGCCGTTTTGTCCCAAAGAGATCCAGAGACCTCTAAAAGTAACCCTTGTGCCTTTTTCTCTCAAAAATTTTCTCCCACTGAACGTAATTATGACGTGGGTAATCAGGAGTTATTGGCCATGAAGTGGGCTTTTGAAGAGTGGAGACATTGGCTGGAGGGAGCCAAACATCAGGTGGTGGTCCTTACGGACCATAAGAATCTAGTTTATCTGGAATCTGCCAAGCGACTTAATCCTAGACAGGCCAGGTGGGCCTTGTTTTTCACACGTTTTAATTTTGTGGTTTCATTTCTTCCTGGCACTAAAAATGTTAAGGCGGATGCCCTCTCGAGGAGTTTCCTGGCGGACTCTCCTGAGTTATCTGATCCTTCTGTTATTTTGAAAGAGGGTGTAGTTCTTTCCGCCATCTCGCCCAATTTGAGACTGGCTCTGGAGGGGTGTCAGGAGGATAAGCCCGAGCGCTGCCCTGTTGGGAAATTGTTTGTCCCGGACCAGTGGAAAAAGAGTGTAATGTCTGAGATTCATTGTTCCACGTTGGCTGGTCATCCCGGAATTTTTGGTACCAGAGACTTGGTTAGTCGGTCCTTTTGGTGGTCTACCTTGTCTCGTGATGTCAGGGAGTTTGTGCAGTCCTGCGGGACTTGCTCTCGCTCCAAGCCTTGCTCTCGTTCTAGTGGTTTGTTGATGCCATTACCTGTGCCCAAGAGACCATGGACCCATATCTCTATGGATTTCATTTCCGACCTCCCTGTTTCTCAGAGAATGACCGTCATCTGGGTGATTTGCGATAGGTTTTCCAAGATGATACATCTTGTGCCATTACCTAAGTTGCCTTCCTCCTCTGAATTGGTGCCTTTGTTCCTTCAGCAGTGGTTCGTTTACACGGCATTCCTGAGAACATTGTGTCTGACAGAGGAGTCCAGTTTGTTTCCAGATTTTGGAGGACCTTTTGTTCTAAAATTGGTGTTCAATTGTCTTTCTCCTCGGCGTTTCATCCTCAGACCAATGGTCAAACTGAGAGAACAAACCAGACATTGGAGACTTATCTAAGATGCTTTGTGTCTGCTGATCAGGATGACTGGGTCTCTTTTTTGCCTTTGGCTGAGTTTGCTCTTAATAATAGGGCTAGCTCTGCCACTTTGATGTCTCCATTTTTCTGTAATTCTGGGTTTCATCCTCGATTTTCTTCAGTACAGACGGAGGCTTCTGTCTGTCCAGGTGTTGACTCTGTTGTGGAGCGTATGCAACAGATTTGGGACCAGGTAGTGGAGAGGTTGTCCCTCTCTCAGGAGAGGGCCCAGCGGTTTGCTAACCGGCATAGGACTGATGGTCCTCGGTTTAAAGTGGGGGACTTGGTCTGGTTGTCCTCAAGAAATATTCCTATGAGAGTGGCATCTCCTAAATTTAAGCCTAGGTTCATTGGACCTTATAAGATCATGGAGATTCTTAATCCTGTTTCTTTTCGTTTGCTTCTTCCAGGGACATTTAAGATCCATAACGTGTTCCACAAGTCCTTGTTGAAGAGGTTTGTTGAGCCAGTGGTTCCTACTACTGTGCCTCCTGACCCTGTTTTGGTTGAGGGCAATCTGGAGTATGTGGTTGAGAAAATATTGAATTCTCGTTTTTCTAGACGGAAACTCCAGTATTTCGTTAAATGGAGAGGTTATGGTCAGGAAGACAATTCTTGGGTGTTTGCTTCGGACATCCATGCTAGGAGACTCATCCGTGCGTATCATAGAACTCATCCTGACCGACCTGGTTGCTCAAATGAGGGTTCGGTGACCCCTCCTCAAGGGGGGGTACTGTTGTGAATAGGCTGGAAATGCGTTCTGAGCAGAAGCTCCCTCTGGTGGTTACAAACGGTACTGGACTGTCCAGTGAAGATTGTGAGGATTGGGAATCAGGTGTTACTGACTGGTCTTATATAAGGGAGTCGCCTTCCCATCAGGGTTGCCGGTGATCAATTGTTCTGGTCTCAATCCTTGATTCCTGTTTCCTTGGTAGCCTGCTGTGTCGTGTCTGAATCTCCTGCTAACAGATAAGACATTTTCTTCTTTTTGTTTTTGTGCTTGATTTTTGCATTTTGTCCTGCACTTCTGTGGGGCCTTCAGGGTCCCCTCTGGGGGCTTTTGCCCTCTCAGTTCAGTTCAGCCACTGATGTTTGTACATTTGCTTTTTCCAGTTTTTTCAGTGGCTGCTGTTTTGTTTTTGGTTACACCAGAGAACTAATTTAGGTGGTAGAGGTCGTGTGATCTCAGGTGTTTTTGAATTTAGTAGAGTTGGTGCTTTTCAGGGTTTTTTGGGATTGCAGTAAGTGCCCTTCCTATCCTTTTCTATTTAGTAAGTTTGGGCCCCAACGTTTGCTCATACTATTTTCTGTCTGTAACAAGAACACACAGCACACCGAAAAGGAAAAGAAGAGAAAAAAAGACCCAAGCCAGTGACTAGCCAACTGAAAATAGGATGAATGAATGATAATCAGTAAACAAATTGCAAAAAATATAAATTTTATTGAACAATGTTGTACAAAAAATGAATATCAATGTAATAAAAAATAATGAATGATAAAAAAACCAGAAACAACTGACAATGCACCTTAATAGTTACAGGCTCATGTTTATAGACCAGGAGTGTAATAGATAATTAATAAAAAAATATATATATGCAAACAATATGTGTAAAAATATATAAGTGTATCGTTATTTGTATATAACATGTATGTGAAAACTGAACTCAGATATAAACACAAAAGTGCTGATAATGTTCAAATACAAAAAACCATGCTGTGATGCAACACCATTATAAGAAAAATCCACATCATGTGTTAACATAACTGGTGCAACAGCTGCTGTGAACATAAAACACCGTGACTTAATAATAATATAAACACAGGTGCTGTGAAGCTAATACACGTACCAGACGTGACCTAGATGAACATACACACTACCTGGGAGCCTTAAATAACGCAGATGGTCTGGAAGAACGCGCCCTGACGCGCGTTTCGGAACTATATTCCCTGGCTTGGGTCTTTTTTTCTCTTCTTTTCCTTTTCGGTGTGCGGTGTGTTCTTGATCTTCCGGGTGGTCTGCCATCTCGTTTAGGATTTGTGGTATCACCTTACCATTTTATTGTGTGGTCAATACATTACAGTGATTATACACATTTGGGTGATTAAATTGCAAAAATTAGTAATGACCCACATAACACATGTAGAAGTAATTAATAAGCAGAACTGTGCTGAATACACATGTGCGTATTGGACAAAGTAGAGAGACAAACTGTACTTAATACAGAAATATCACAAGGAGAACAGCCATGTAGTCTCAAATATCAAAAACTTTATTGAAAAAACAATAAAAACACAAAAAGGGGAAAGGTGGAAACAGGGATGGCAAGAGGGAAGTAATGCAATATGGCGGTAGTCAAAAACACCAAGTGGAAAAAACCATGGGCAGGGAAACGCAAAACTGCTCACAAATTGAATAAATCTAAGATGTTAGCAATCCATCATAAAATTAGTAAAGATAGATAAACATGGCACATAAGTAATGGTAATGGTACACAAATCAACCCAAAACACGAATGGAATGAAACTTGTGGTGCTAGATTAACACCAAAAACATAAAGTGTAAGTACACAGATATAGGTAGAAAAAACAATGTCCAAACAATGTAAAAAGAGGGGGTAGAATGTTAGTTTGGCACCATATGATAACTGTGACTAAGTATGTAAAGCGCAAGGCTCAATATATATATCTATATATATGCAGTTTGTGTAGCAAACAGCATGCAACATTAGATGCCAGATGGATACATATACGTGCCATAATAGGCTACAACGGCCATATAGAAATGTGCCAAGTATAACGCATTACATACATATATACGTGATCAATCATAAATATAATAGCATGTCACATATGGTGCCACAGGAATGAGTACAAGTGCCATAATGGCTATAGTAGGGATTACCTAAATGTAAACAGAGCGACATCCAGCCCTCCACATTTGGGTGATTCATTATTCCACATTTCTTGTTTGCAATTCTTATTTTCTGTCTGTGTCAGTTTTTCTTCTTGTCTAACCGCCATTACATGTTTGGGGGCTTTCTATGTTCTTTGGGGATCTGCTCCGGGGCAGATAGCTTTCCTCTTTCTATCTTTAGGTGTAGTTAGTTTCTCAGGCTGTGACGAGGCGTCTAGGACCAACGTAGGAACGCTCCACGGCTGCCTCTAGTATGTGGTGGTTAGTCAGGGTACTGCAATCTCATAGTTTCCAACTGCTCTGGTGTATTTCCTTTTTGCCTGCTCTCCTCAGCTACCAAATCATAACAGGAGATCTGTACTTAGTATGCAGTGTCTGTGTACAGGTAATACAGTGTTCACTGGTGGTGACATTATACACAGCTCTGTATATAGTATACAGTGTATAGTGTCAGTGTATAGGTAACACACTGACTCAACAGTGACATCTCTAGGTGAAGTCCTTCATCTTTGCTTTTCATCTTTCATCCAGCACAGACCGCCATCACTTCTTACAGCCAGGGCTCGTCTTTGCAGGAAATAACAGTTATCTAGCTGTAAGGTTCTTTGTACATGTTCTTGAAACTCAGTTTTCCGTCAGCCATTTTGCTTTCTGTCTTGCTGCAGCTATCTTGCCCTCAGTCAATATGGAGTTTTCAGCTTTCATGTTCCCGCCCTGATTCTCTCCCTCTTGCTTCTTAAGCAGCCACAGCTGAGCAATCAGTGCTTCAGAATCTAGCCTGCAGTGAACCTGTGACCCGACTCCTGGAAGCCTTGGACTATTTACTCCAGCTATTCCTACTGAGGAACTCTGAACACTTGTGGACTCTGGAACCCTGCTCTTTGAAAGATCCACGTTTGCATGGACTTACGGTAACAAAGAAGAAGATCCTGAACCTGTTGTGGAGAGTGATTGCTGAGCTTAAGTTACTCTGGCCTGCTGTGTCTCCTGCTTCTGTATCTGCAAACTGTGTGACTATTTTTGCTACTTGTATGAAGTAATACAAGACCTTCTATATCAAACCTGTGTCTCATGTATTTTCATCGCACCCAAGCACAAGACGCTATATGAACTGTACTACATACATTACAAGATTCTGAAGCCAAAACGTTAGTGTCTGCTGGGTCTGGGAAGGCTGTGTCTGCTGTAACTGTGGATATCAGACGTCCAGTTGTACTTTCTGTGATGACAGTGGTCGTGACTTCTCACAACCATTCCAGGTGAGCAATTCCCTTAAGTTTTTTTTTTTTCTGCAGTGTTACCACAGGTAAACACTATTGTTTTTTTTTTCTCTCCCTCTTTTGTGTCTGCTGTAACTGTGGATATCAGATGTCCGGTTGAACTTTCTGTGATGATAGTGGTTGTGACTTCTCACAACCATTCCAGGTGAGCAGTTCCCTTAATTTTTTTTTCTCTCTGCAGTGTTACCACAGGTAAACACTATTGTTTTTTTTTTTTCCTTTTCTCCTCTCCTTCCAGTACTCCTGTCTTAAAAATCTGGAAAATGGAGGCCCGCATAAAGGAACTTTGCGGAGTGACTGATAATATCCTTGCAGATTTACAGACTATAAAAACCCGTTTTACAAACCTGCAGGACCTCACTAATCACAATTTGCAAGTGTTTGGACAGACTGCCCAGGTTTGCGAGCCAGGATTGAGGTTCTAGAGGAGCGAGTCCAGGCTCCTGCCGTAGCCCCAAGTTCTGGGATTCCCAAGTTGCCCCCTTTTCGTTTTGGCGGTGAACGTGAAAAATTCAGGGGATTTATTAACCAATGCAATCTGTTTTTTTCTGCACATGCTTCACAATTTCCCACTGAACGATCTAAAGTGCTTACTATAATTATGTTACTTACAAACAAGGCTTTGATGTGGGCAAACCCTCTGATTGAGACTGAGGATGAATGTTTGGATCATCTTGATGCTTTCATTTCAGCCATGGGGCAGGTGTTTGATGACCCCAATCGAGGTGCAACAGCTGAAGCAGCCATGTTAACTTTGCGCCAAGGTAAGCACTCGGTAGCCGAATATGCCTTGGATTTCAGGAGATGGGCCCTTGATACCACCTGGGACAGTTCCGCCAAAAAATCTATTTTTCGAAAGGGTTGTCTCCACTAATTAAGGATGAACTTGCTCGTGCCGACCCTCCCACTGCGTTAGGTGACTTTATTAACTACTGCATCCGTATTGATGCTCGCCTGACTGAACGCAGGCAAGAGAGATGGTTCGAAAGCAATCGCACTAACCTTTTCCTACCTTCCTCCCCAGCTAAGGAACCTTTGAGTAGGATCACACGGAACCTGAACCCATGCAGGTAGACTCTTTACAAAGACGGGTTAGTGATGCACGCAAGGAACATCGTTTTAAGGAAAATCTATGTTTCTATTGTGGTAAGTCAGGGCACTTCATTATAAACTGCCCCAGCCGTTCTCGTAAGACTACTGCAGCACTCATTCACTGTGAGTGTTGCGAGAGGAGATCTGTCAGGTCCGAGCCTCAGGCTCCAGAGAGATCTGCAGCAACAGATCTTGATTTCTCGGACTTAAACTCCGTTACTTCTGAGGACGATGACTGTGTAAACGCTGCAATTTTTCAAGTTTCCTCAGCGGTGTCCCAGCTGAGTTGTAGGAAAAACAATTCTCATTGCTTCCTTTCCATCAAACTCTGGGTTAACTCAGTCTGGGTGTCTAGCTCTGCTATGATCGACTCAGGGGCAAGTGGGAATTTTATGGATGTCTCCTTTGCTCTGAAACAGGGATATGTTCAGTGAAGAAGGCTACTCCAGTACAGATGGAAACTGTGGATGGCTCCCTGCTGACCTCTGGACCAGTGGATCAGGAAACGGAGCCTTTGAGGGTCCTTATGGGTAAAGATCATCAAGAGAAACTGTCCTTTATGCTTATCTCTTCTCCCCACTTTCCCATTATTCTAGGGCTACCATGGCTGCAGGCTCAGAACCCTACCATTAACTGGGAGACCAAGGAATTACACTTTCCAGAGAAACAGATGAGTCCAGAAGTTTCAGCTTGCTCTGTTCCTAAAGGAACCATGTCAGTCCCTGAACTACCAGCTGTATACCAGGACTATGTGGATTTATGTGACAAGAAGAACGCTGACCAGCTTCCCCCTCACCGTCCATATGATTGTCCAATTGAATTATTGCCTGGAGCAGAGATACCTTTTGGTAAGATCTACCCCCTGGCGGGGCCTGAGCTAAAGGCTTTAAAGGATTACATAGACGAAAATCTAGCCAAGGGCTTCATACGCCCCTCTTCATCACCTGCAGGTGCACCCATCTTCTTTGTGAAGAAGAAAGATGGATCTCTGAGACCCTGCGTAGACTATAGGGAACTCAATAAGGTTACTATTAGAAACCGTTATCCATTGCCTTTAATCCCTGAGTTATTGGAGAGAGTGCGGCATGCCAAAATTTTCTCTAAATTGGATCTCCGTGGGGCCTATAACTTGGTCCGTATTAGACCTGGGGATGAATGGAAGACTGCATTCAGGTCACGCTATGGACACTTTGAATATCTAGTTATGCCTTTTGGTCTGAGTACCGCCCCAGCCACTTTCCAACACTTGGTGAATGACATCTTCAGGGATCTCCTAGATACATTCGTGGTGATTTATTTGGATGATATTCTAATTTTTTCTAACTCCACAGAGGAACATCATGGACATGTGAGAATGGTCTTGGAACGTCTAAGACAAAACCATCTTTACATCAAACTTGAAAAGTGTGAATTCCATAGGACCGAAATTCAATTTCTGGGGTATTACTGTCTACACAAGGAATTAGTATGGATGGAAGTAAGACCCAAGCCATCAAGGATTGGCCAAGTCCTAGAAATGTGAAGGAGGTGCAGCGCTTCATCGGGTTTGCCAATTTCTATAGACGTTTCATTAGGAATTTCTCTGAGGTAGTGTCACCTATCACCCAACTTACCCGGAAAGAGTCTAGGTTCTCCTGGACTCCCCAAGCCCAGGAAGCATTTTCTCGTCTAAAAGATAAATTTACCACCGCACCTATCTTGGTACATCCCAACCCCGAACTTGCCTTCATAATAGAGGTGGATGCTTCAGATTGTGCTTACTAACTCTCTCAGAGAACAGGTGAGAAGAATGTCTTGCATCCCTGTGCCTTCTTTTCCCAGCAGTTGTCTTCGGCTGAGAGGAACTACGATGTGGGCAATAGAGAGTTGTTGGCCATTATTGCCGCCTTCAAAGAATGGAGACACCTTCTTCAGGGAGCTGCACAGCAAATAGTCGTCCTGACAGACCATCGTAACCTTGAATTTATCAGGTCGGCTAAGTGTCTGACTCCTTGCCAGGCTCGCTGGAATCTTTTCTTAAACCAATTTAATTTTGTCATTTCTTATAGACCAGGATCGCGCAATGGAAAGGCTGATGCACTCTCTAGGATTCATTCAGCAGAGACCCGTCCACTTGCTCCTCCTAAGACTATTCTTCCTGACTCTAGATTTCTGGGAGTGATTCATAATCAAGACCTACTTAAGGACATCAAGGAAGCATACCATGCGGATTCCTTGTTGGCACAACCCCCAAGGGACGTAAGTCTTGTCTTTAAGAATGGTGTGTGGATTCTGGGACAACGTCTGTATATTCCTGAAACAGTCAGATTGAGAGTATTGCAACTCATTCACGATTCCAAGATAGCTGGGCATAGAGGAATTCTAAAGACACAGGAATTTCTTTCTCGTTTCTTTTGGTGGCCCACTTGCAGGAAGGATGTTTTAAACTATGTCACTTCATGTGAAGTCTGTGCAAGATGCAAAACACCTCGCTCCTCACCAACTGGTCTGTTACAACCTCTTCCCACCCCGTCCCGCCCGTGGGGATCCATTTCTATGGACTTCATTGTGGAGTTACCAACCTCTCAAGGGAAAAACACCATTCTAGTGGTGGTTGATCGTTTAACAAAGGCAGCTCATTTTACTCCTTGTGTCGGCTTACCCACTGCAAAACAGACATCAGATTTGATGATTAAAGATGTGTTTCGCTTACATGGAGTACCGGATGAGGTTATTTTGGATCGAGGGGTGCAATTCACTTCAAGGTTTTGGCAAAATTTCTGTGCAGCATTGGACATTAAAGTAAACCTTTCTTCTGCTTTTCATCCCCAGACTAATGGACAGACCGAACGTACCAATCAAACTCTGGAGCAGTATCTCCGCTGCTTTATCTGCCACCTACAGGATGATTGGGTGGATCTACTTCCATTGGCTGAGTTCTCTTATAACAACTCTCAGAGCGCCTCCACTAAGCAGTCTCCTTTTTACTCCAATCTAGGTTATCATCCTAACATTCTTCCACGATTTCCCATAGAAACGCCTTTACCAGCAGTGGCCGAAAGAATCACGTCTTTACAGAAGAATATGGATCTTCTAAAGGAGAATCTGGAATTGGCTCAGGAAAGGTACAAGAAAGCAGCAGATAAATTTCGTAAACCTGCACCAGCTTTCAAGGTAGGAGACCTGGTCTGGCTGTCAACCAGAAATCTTAAGTTAAGGATTCCATCGTCTAAGTTGGGACATAAATACATTGGACCCTATAAAATCAGTAAAATTATAAGTGCCGTTGCTTGTCGTCTTCAACTGCCTAGAACTATGAGAATTCACCCTGTCTTTCATGTATCCCTACTAAAGGCTGCAACACCCAATACGTTTCCTGGACGTTCTTCTCCTTGCCCTGACCCAGTGCTAGTCGATGGTCAGGAAGAATTTGTGGTGGAAAGAATTCTAGATTCCAGGTTATACATAAATCAGTTACAATATTTGATTAAATGGCAGGGCTACCCAGTGGAGGACAACTCATGGGAACCAGTCAATAACGTTAATGCTCCTCGTTTGCTCCGCCAGTTTCATCAGAGGTACCCAGACAAGCCTGGTCTGAGGCCATCCGGAGGTTGTCCCTAAGGGGGAGTAATGTAAGGTTCTTTGTACATGTTCTTGAAACTCAGTTTTCCGTCAGCCATTTTGCTTTCTGTCTTGCTGCAGCTATCTTGCCCTCAGTCAATATGGAGTTTTCAGCTTTCATGTTCCCGCCCTGATTCTCTCCCTCTTGCTTCTTAAGCAGCCACAGCTGAGCAATCAGTGCTTCAGAATCTAGCCTGCAGTGAACCTGTGACCTGACTCCTGGAAGCCTTGGACTATTTACTCCAGCTATTCCTACTGAGGAACTCTGAACACTTGTGGACTCTGGAACCCTGCTCTTTGAAAGATCCATGTTTGCATGGACTTACGGTAACAGAGAAGAAGATCCTGAACCTGTTGTGGAGAGTGATTGCTGAGCTTAAGTTACTCTGGCCTGCTGTGTCTCCTGCTTCTGTATCTGCAAACTGTGTGACTATTTTTGCTACTTGTATGAAGTAATACAAGACCTTCTATATCAAACCTGTGTCTCATGTATTTTCATCGCACCCAAGCACAAGACGCTATATGAACTGTACTACATACATTACACTAGCGCTCCGCTTGCAGAACACATTACTTAATTTTTCCCAACTTCTACATTACACCACATGAAGAAAAAAAGGCGACAGTGTCGCTCTGCACAGTAACAGGACCGCCCCCCCCATTTAAAACAGTATCCTCAAAAAATAAAATAAATACATGACTGCAGTAATATCCCTTAATTAGCCCCTATGATAATAAAATTCCCCATCCTAGTCCCCGTGTGTCTCATTCCTGGCTTCAGCCATATGTTCTCCCATCCCGCCCCCATATTATCTCCCCATCCTGCCTCATCTGTCTCCATCGTATCCATCCTGCCCCATGATCCTGCATGATCTGTCTCCAATCATGCCCCCTGTCTCTATTCTGCCCCATCTGTGTCCAATCCTGCCCCCAGTATCTCCAGTCATGTCCCCAGTGTCTCATTCTGCCCCCTGTGTCTACAATCATGCCTGGTATCTCCATTCTGCCCCCCGTGTCCAGCAGTCTGCCCCATGTCTCACAGTTTGCCCCCATGTCCAGCATTCTGCCCCCATGTCTCACAGTCTGCACCCATGTCCAGCATTCTGCCCCATGTCCAGCATTCTGCCCCCATGTCCAGCATTTTTCCCCCATGTTCAGCATTCTGCTCCCATCATGTCCAGCATTCTGCCCCCATGTCTCACAGTCTGCCCCCATCATGGCCAGCATTCTTCCCCCATCATGGCCAGCATTCTGCCCCCATCATGGCCAGCATTCTGTCCCCATCATGGCCAGCATTCTGCCCCCATCATGGCCAGCATTCTGCCCCCATCATGTCCAGCATTCTGCCCCCATCATGTCCAGCATTCTGCCCCATCATGTCCAGCATTCTGCCCCCATCATGTCCAGCATTCTGCCCCCATCATGGCCAGGAATTATGTCCACATCATGTCCAGCATTCTGCCCCAATCATGGCCAGCATTCTGCCCCCATCATGGCCAGCATTATGTCCCCATCATGGCCAGCATTCTGCCCCCATGTCTCACAGTCTGCCCCCATCATGGCCAGCATTCTGCCCCATCATGGCCAGCATTCTGCCCCATCATGGCCAGCATTCTGCCCTCATCATGGCCAGCATTCTGCCCCCATCATGTCCAGCATTATGTCCCCATCATGGCCAGCATTCTGCCCCCATCATGTCCAGCATTATGTCCCCATCATGGCAGGCAGCATTCTTCCCCCATGTGTCCAGTGAGTCTGTCCCCCGGCCTGCCACTCAGTAAAAAAACCCAAAAACACACGTTCCCTTCTTACTTTTCCGTGCTCCAGCGCCGAAGCTCCCTCCACAAGCGCGCACTCGCCGGCGACGGTGACGTGTGCGCTGCGGCCGTCAGCTGCCAGCCTCCGATTGGCTGGCGGCTGTTAACTATTGACGTGCGGGCGCCCGCACGTCAATAGCTTAAACTGCCACAGTAATGCCCTGATGGCGGCTCTGTGGTGGGCCCCCCCACACTGGGCCCTGGGCGGTAGCCCAGATTGACCCTATTATAATCCGCCCCTGCATGACACATATGTGACGAGTGATGAGTTGCGGACGCCATCAGGTAAGAGGCGGTTCTCCAGCTCCCATTCCAATAGCCACAGACCACTGTAATGGCCGATGGAATGGGACAATGGAATCCATTCACACCAACTCTAGTAGTCAACCATGAAGGACAAAAGAAAATGAAGCCTCACCTGTTAGAATCTATTCAGTTTGACCATCCGCCATCTTGTTTGGTTTCCGGCTGCTGGTCTGTTTTTCCCTGGTGCTAGGCTTGTCGTTGGTCAGGTGATTGTATCACCCTTTATTACCCTGCACCTGCCTCCTAGTCCTTGCTGGACATCAGTGTTAATCCGCTTGAGTTCTAGCTAGGAGCCTTGTTAGCTTTGTGCTATACTTTGTGCAGTTCTGGGAACTCTAGTTCTGCTTGCTTAGTCTTTTTGTTTTTTTCCTTTTGTTTCTGCGGCTTCCTCTATTTCCCTGCTAGGAGGTTACCAGTGTTTTGTTCCCAGTCCCTAGATCTTTCAGGGATCCCCTTCCCCCACCTTCAGGTCTTCGCTTAAATCTAGACTAGGATTGTCGGTGGGTCTATTCGCAAGGAATAGGTCGCCCGCTCCATTGTAGGGATCGAGTCTAGTCCTAGTGCAGGGTCAGATTCTCCCCCCGCTCTATTCCTGAGTTGCAGACACATAACATCACCCTTGCTTCACATCCCAAATGTTTCACAGATGTTTCTATCCATCCTTATACTGAAAGAAGATAACTGGATCTAAAAAATGATTACAAAAGAAACTGGAAAGGTGAGATTTGTTATAATGTATTATGGACGGACAGAAGGAAAAATGTATGCACCAAAGAAATAAGAGGCTGCAGCCATCAGTCAAGAAATGGGTTGAGGAACATTGATGATGTGTGGGTGTCTGCAGTGATTGGACAATGGTAGACTACATACAGTCATGGCCAAAAGTTTTGAGAATGACACAAATATTATATTTTCACATGATCTGCTGCCCTCTGGTTTTTATGTGTGTTTGACAGATGTTTTTATCACAGACAGAAATATAATTGCAAACATATGAGTAACAAAAGCTTATATTGACAGTTAGAATGAGTTAATGCAGCAAGTCAATATTTGCAGTGTTGACCCTTCTTCTTCAGGACCTCTGCAATTCTCCCTGGCATGCTCTCAATCAACTTCTTGACCAAATCCTGACTGATAGCAGTCCATTCTTGCACAATCAATGCTTTCATTTTGTCAGAATTTTTAGGTTTTTGTTTGTCCACCCGTCTCTTGTTCTCAATGGGATTAAGATCTGGGGAGTTTCCAGGCCATGGACCCAAAATCTCTATGTTTTGTTCCCTGAGCCATTTAGTTATCACCTTTGCTTTATGGCAAGGTGCTCCATCATGCTGGAGAAGGCATTGTTGATCGCCAAACTGCTCTTGGAGGGTTGGGAGAAGTTGCTCTTGGAGGACATTCTGGTACCATTCTTTATTCATGGCTGTGTTTTCAGGCAAGACTGTGAGAGAGTCGATTCCCTTGGCTGAGAAGCAACCCCACACATGAATGGTTTCAGGATGCTTGAGACAAGACTGGTGGTAGAGCTCACCTTGTCTTCTCCGAATGAGGCGTTTTCCTGATGTCCCAAACAATCGAAAAGGGATTCATCAGAGAAAATAACTTTACCCCAGTCCTCAGCAGTCCACTGCCTGTACCTTTTGCAAATATCAGTCTGTCCATGATGTTTTTTCTGGAGAGCAGTGGTTTCTTTGCTGCCCTCCTTGAGACCAGGCCTTGCTCCAAGAGTCTCCGCCTCACTGTGCGTGCAGATGCACTCACACCTGCCTGCTGCCATTCCTGAGCAAGCTCTGCACTGCTGGTAGCCCGATCCTGCAGCTGAAACACTTTTAAGAGACGGTCCTGGCGCTTGCTGGTCTTTCTTGGGCGCCCTGGAGCCTTTTTGGCAACAATGGAACCTCTCTCCTTGAAGTTCTTGATGATGCGATAGATTGTTGACTGAGATGCAATCTTTCTAGCTGCGATACTCTTCCCTGTTAGGCCATTTTTATGCATTGCAATGATGACTGCACATGTTTCTTTAGAGGTAACCATGGTTAACAGAAGAGAAACAGTGATGCCAAGCACCATCCTCCTTTTAAAGTGTCCAGTGGTGTCATTCTTACTTAATCATGACAGATTGATCTCCAGCCATGTCCTCATCAACACCCACACCTGTGTTAATGGAGCAATCACTGAAAAGAGGTTAGCTGGTCCTTTTAAGGCAGGGCTGCAATGATGTTGAAATGTGTTTTGGGGGATAAAGTTCATTTTCTAGCCAAATATTGACTTTGCAAGTAATTGCTGTTAAGCTGACACTCTTTATAACATTCTGGAGTATATGCAAATTGCCATTAGAAAAAGTGAAGCAGTAGACTTTGTAAAAATTAATATTTGTGTCATTCTCAAAACTTTTGGCATGACTGTAGGTCACACCTCAACTGGTAACACATTGACCTCTGACGTCAAAATGAGCTAGGCAGCCTTGCTAACCTTGTCTGACCTTACAGAGCTGGAAAGGGAAAGTCTCTAGGACGCTAATATTGTTCAGCGTCACGTCAGGAGAGCTTTTATATATAGAAAAGTGGTATAAAAATCCAGTATAGAAGCCTTATGCAAGTCAGACTGGAGTGAGCTGGGGCGTGTCAGGGCGCGTCACAGACTGTCCAAGTGCATTGACACGCCCCAGTGCACTTCCAGCCTGTTTTGCATAAGGCTTCTGCGCTAGATTTCTCATGACTGGCACATTGGAGCCCTGAAATAACGGTTTCATTTCTATTGGGTGACTGGCGCCTACACAGCTGTACGAAGACTTTTCTTATGGCCAAACGTGCTGACAGTTCCCCAGACAACTCAATACACTGAGACGTCTCGGCATAGTTTTTAGGGGTTTTCAGAATTGCTGCCCTGAATATCCCGCATACATAACAGAATTTGGGCTAAATAATAGGACACAGCAAACAGTCAGATGACTTTCCTGGATGTTCCTCTTCAAGACTATCACATTCATTTTCTACATTCTGTCAAATCTTTGTCAGAAGCACAGAGAATGGCGGTGTGATGGATTAGTGATGGCAGGGTGATGATTAGTGGAGGATGATACTAGATCCCTGATCACCATGCCTATTCATCCTGCCATATAGGGTGAAGCACAGAGAATGGCGGTGTGATGTGTAGTGATGGATTAGTGATGGCCGGGTGATGATTAGTGGAGGATGATGCTAGACCCCTGATCACGATGCCTATTCATCCTGCCATATAGGGTGAAGCACAGAGAATGGCGGTGTGATGTGTAGTGATGGATTAGTGATGGCTGGGTGATGATTAGTGGAGGATGATGCTAGACCCCTGATCACGATGCCTATTCATCCTGCCATATAGGGTGAAGCACAGAGAATGGCGGTGTGATGTGTAGTGATGGATTAGTGATGGCTGGGTGATGATTAGTGGAGGATGATGCTAGACCCCTGATCACGATGCCTATTCATCCTGCCATATAGGGTGAAGCACAAAGAATGGCGGTGTGATGTTTAGTGATGGATTAATGATGGCTGGGTGATGATTAGTGGAGGATGATGCTAGACCCCTGATCACGATGCCTATTCATCCTGCCATATAGGGTGAAGCACAGAGAATGGCGGTGTGATGTGTAGTGATGGCTGGGTGATGATTAGTGGAGGATGATGCTAGACCCCTGATCACCATGCCTATTCATCCTGCCATATAGGGTGAAGCACAGAGAATGGCGGTGTGATGTGTAGTGATGGCTGGGTGATGATTAGTGGAGGATGATGCTAGACCCCTGATCACGATGCCTATTCATCCTGCCATATAGGGTGAAGCACAGAGAATGGCGGTGTGATGTGTAGTGATGGATTAGTGATGGCTGGGTGATGATTAGTGGAGGATGATGCTAGACCCCTGATCACGATGCCTATTCATCCTGCCATATAGGGTGAAGCACAGAGAATGGCGGTGTGATGTGTAGTGATGGCTGGGTGATGATTAGTGGAGGATGATGCTAGACCCCTGATCACGATGCCTATTCATCCTGCCATATAGGGTGAAGCACAGAGAATGGCGGTGTGATGTGTAGTGATGGCTGGGTGATGATTAGTGGAGGATGATGCTAGACCCCTGATCACGATGCCTATTCATCCTGCCATATAGGGTGAAGCACAGAGAATGGCGGTGTGATGTGTAGTGATGGATTAGTGATGGCTGGGTGATGATTAGTGGAGGATGATGCTAGACCCCTGATCACGATGCCTATTCATCCTGTCATATAGGGATGCATGGAAGTTCTGCTTGGCTGCTGCCACCACCTGGCCATGTGACCTGCTCAGCCTCTCTGGGACACTCGGGGATGCCTCCCGGCCCTGTAGGCAGGATAACGTCAGTAGGTTTTCTGTGCCCCACCACACTGTGTGCAGCCAATTACTGCTCGTGGTGCCCCCATAACAGTGACTGAAGTAGCTCCTGTGCTGGGGTCCCGATCCTGGGCAGCCAGTTCTCCGCCATCACAGCCAGCACTGCACGCAGCGTGTACCGCAGCCCGCTCCCTCCGTGCACCGGCTCCGCCGCCTGTCTGCTGGGTGTGGCCTGAGCTTTAGTTCAGCTCCCAGCTGTGGCCGTCTATCTGCTCCCACCCTCGGAGGAGGGGGACTGGGGCTGCTCGCTGTGGGGCGGCAGTCTGCCAGGGACGGGAGAAGGGGAATGTGAGGCGTACAGAGGCGGAGCGCTGCCGGACGGACTGTGCACGGGCTGCGGGCTGCCTGAGGTGCAGGACCTGGGGATATTCCAGCCGCGGGGCCGGGAGGCTGATGTGGAGGAGGCGCGGGACCGGGCTCCCGGCACTGAGGTGCAAGAAAGCAGCGGAGGCTGTCACCGTCGGTAGTGACCTGTGGCCGTGCACGGAGGCGGCACACGCAGCTGCATAGATGCCTGCAGAACTCACACAGGTCAGTGTCCGTGCACTATACGTGTGCGCCCCGTGCCCTGCAGACTGAGAAGTTCACCCAACTTCTAGGCGGTAACAAGATGCACTAGCCCCCCGTGTTGTTTTAGGGGGTGCCCCCTGTTGTGTTTAGGGGGTGCCCCCCGTGTTGTGTTTAGGGGGTGCCCCCCGTGTTGTGTTTGGGGGGGTGCCCCTCGTGTTGTTTGGTGGTTCCCCCCGTGTTGTGTTTAGGGGGTGCCCCCGTGTTGTGTTTAGGGGGTGCCCCCGTGTTGTGTTTGGGGGGTGCCCCTCGTGTTGTGTTTGGGGGGTGCCCACGTGTTGTTTGGGAGTGCCCCCCGTGTTGTGTTTGGGGGGGTGCTCCTCGTGTTGTGTTTGGGGGTGCCCCCCGTGTTGGGAGGCTGCACCCCTCATACAGCAGCACTCTGCATACTTTACATTCTTGCTTCTACCAGGCTGGAGCATCTGATCCTACTTTGTGGCGTTACTGGGGTGGGGGCGGTGGCAGGGGGCATGCCTGGTCACACCGAGGAGGGGGCATTGTTACATGCCCCGTGTTGTGTTTGGGGGGTGCTCCCCGTGTTATATTTGGGGGTGCCCCCGTGTTGGGAGGATGCACCCCTCATACAGCAGCACTCTGCATACTTTACATTCTTGCTTCTACCAGGCTGGAGCATCTGATCCTACTTTGTGGCGTTACTGGGGTGGGGGCGGTGGCAGGGGGCATGCCTGGTCACACCGAGGAGGGGGCATTGTTACATGCCCCGTGTTGTGTTTGGGGGGGTGCTCCTCGTGTTGTGTTTGGGGGTGCCCCCCGTGTTGGGAGGATGCACCCCTCATACAGCAGCACTCTGCATACTTTACATTCTTGCTTCTACCAGGCTGGAGCATCTGATCCTACTTTGTGGCGTTACTGGGGTGGGGGCGGTGGCAGGGGGCATGCCTGGTCACACCGAGGAGGGGGCATGGCTGGTCACACCGAGGAGGGGGCATTGTTACATGCCCCGTGTTGGACCAGTACTGTATTTCCCATTTGTATAGTAGCAGATATGGTAGAGCTGAGTTTCTATTTGCCTACAAATCGTGATATAGGTCTAGTTCTCACGATCCAATGAGCTGAATGTTCAGCTCTGCTACATCTGTAGGCTAACATGGCATTCTAGCTCTGTGATCACTGAAGACTGATATTTTGAGATGTGGCTGTGATCCATTTTCCTCCAGATGACACCTTTTATCCCATAAAGCTGGGACATAAGCTGGGGGCAGGTTGTTCCCTGCATCACGTTGTGTTTGCTGCACCCTGGCACTGTGTGCTGCTGGGCGCCATCCCGTATGTTATTGGCACGGCAGTCCAATAATCTTAATCCTTGCTCCAGTAATAATTAACAGTATTCAGTCTGCATGGTAATATTTGAAGAACTCTCCCCTTGTCAACTGAAAATCAGCGTGTTCCCTCCCCCCATGGCCGAAAAGCCGATACGTTGATGCATCTCCTGGTAAACGTCTGGGTTCTGTCGCCACATCCGTTTTGTAATTTAATATCTTGAAAGCAGAAGACATTATGCCATGTTATTTCACTAATCAATATTTGCATCCATGAGATTGCATTTCACTTTTACTACCTAGCTCATTAGTATTGGAAATAGCTTCATAGAACCTGATGGGGCGATAAGATTTTAATACAGTGACAGCATCTTTTATGTACACATCGAAGTTCTGCTATAAAGTAAACTGATGTCCCAGGATCATCCAGCAGCTATGGATTAGCTGTAAATGATTGTCCTTTCTGTTTAGGCCAAGTTATAGTCAGTCAATGAGATGACATTTGTGCACTGTCACCTACAGCACTGCTCACTCTACTGTAATGTCCTATTACATGGCTCGATCCATAGGATTTGTAACTAATGAATGGTCCTATTATGTGCCTACTAAGAAGGCAAATGTCTCCAAGCATGGCTCCTACAGGATGTCCATATATCATCATACCTTGTCCGGAATAATCCCCCATGTGCAATAAAGCCTGTTGTGCTACTACCACTAGCAAATATGCTTGTCTTGCATTATATTCTGCAAATGGACTTGAGAACTCAGGTCTTCAATACCATGCACAACCTATGTCAGTTCTTGTCTGTTCTATCCAAGCCACTTCAGATCACATTTTTCATGAAGTGCATATGACATTTTTGCAGTTGTGTAAGTTTTGCCGCTGCTAAACTTCTTAATGTTTGGGCAATGTTGCAATGCGCTGCATTTAGAAAGTGTTCTAAAGTCTTTATCAAGAACTGCTCCAACAGATACTATCATCTCTGCTTCATGGAGGAACTGATAGTGACAAATTGCAGGGTGTGAAGTGAGACCTTGGAGGCTTTAAATACTTTGAAGTATTGCCATATTCACTCCAGTTTGCTATGATATAACCAGGTGTATGTGGTAATCAAGAATTCAATGCAACATAATTCTGTTAGCACCAGTAATGGATGCCCTGGTGGGCCCGGCAGTACCAATACAAGGACAAATCTCGATATGAGGGTCTTTACTGCACAAATATAGAGGGACCAAAGCAAAGATGGCACTTTTCCAAATGGCAATATTTTTTTCTACAAATGTGAGTGTGGATGCCTGTCAACTGGATACATTAACACCAGGTCTAGCAAACCACTATGAAGAGCAGTTTTCCAGTTTTTCTGCTTAGCCCTGCACAGAAGAGCAGTTCTGGATGAGCATATACCTGCCTTGGTATAGGATGATACTGTGAAAGCTGGATACAATATTGTGGTGGGAGTATGGCTGTGAGAATACGAATGTAGGTAAGGTAGAAACCCCTAGATCTCGGTATACTGCCTTGGAGTTCTATTGTAAAGCTTTGGTTGTCAGTATGTTGGTAATGGGGGTGGAGACAGGAGCATGGGTGTCACTCTTGGGATGGAGGTGGGCTCCGGCGTTTGCTTGGGACCCTCTAACAGCTGAATGTGGCTTTCAAGGTAAGAAAGGTTGGGGGGCCACTGCGGCAGAAGAACAGCTATATTCAGTTCCACAACCTTTCTGTCTGAACATACAGTTCATACCAGTTGACCAAGGTGCCCAGATGATGCTTTCTGTTTTGTATTTGTTTAGAAAATGTTATAAGGATCACAAATTTATGTTTTCACAAACAAACATGTGAAAAATAAAGCCTGAGATGTGTCTAGAAATGTGGCATCAGCCCGATCCAAATCAATGTGTGACCTGATTGTGTGGCGTAAAACTTGGCTTTATGTGTGGTTCCATGGATGCTGGAATATCTTAATCCACATCATGAACATTGACTTATTAGTGATAATGATCCCTTTTAATATTCACTTACACCTTTCTGTAACTCGCAGCAGAGAGTATTAGTATCCGACTTGTGAATTGCTGTGAAGACAAACTGAAGTCCTTATGGGAGTGTTTCAAGCTACTGTACAGTACGTAACACATTTCACACACCTAGGTGTTAATTGAAACTGTTCCATACGTTACAACTTGTATGTTTCAGTGTGAAGGATCATTATCTGGAAAATAGGTGATCTCATTACTCTGTGGATTTGTTTGTTTCCCGTATGCACTGATAACCTTAGCAGGTGGGTGTATTTTTTTGAATTACCAGGGTGTGTCAGGTGAATGATCCAAGGTTGGGCGTAGTGTCATCCAGGTTCACTTGTATAGACAAAGAAAATAAATAAATCTCATTGATGGTAGCACAGTGTACTCAGCTGATATTTCTTTCTTGGTTTCAAGATGAAAATTATTGATCTCTTTAAATGTAGCATATATCCCCTATGACTTACCCTTACAGACTGGTATTTTATCTATACAGATGAAGGATGCTTCTTAACTTTTAGTGTCTTGTTCATGTACTGTCTTCTTACTTGGCTATTAGTATCTGTCGCTGAAGTATGATCTGTGTTTCAGCGTGCTTCGCATTGGTCTTCTAAAGATCACTGTATTGGAGATTACCGTACTTTCTATGGCCATGCTGTCATCTATTTGATACCTTAACTAAAAGAAATTGAGACATTTTTGTAATTTGACCTACTCTTCAGTATTAATTTTATGAAATCTGGGAGAACTAAACTAGAAATAGAAGACTAAGTTTATTTACTTATATAGCATTGTGTTATGTTATGGCACTTTACAGACATTATCAGCATTGTCCCCATTGGGGCTCACAATCTTAAGGCTGGGTCTCACATAGCGATACACCAGCGATCCCGACAACGATCAGGATCGCTGGTGTATCGCTATATTATCGCTGCTGAGCTGCAAAACAGCAGCGGTCAGCACAAGGACACTGCGGGTAAACATCGCTAGTTACCCGCAGTGTACCTTGGATACCAGCCTATGCAGGAGCTGTAACAGGTCACATCGGTTCCAGGCGCTGCGCGGTGCCTGGAAACCCGCTGTGTACCTGGTACCACTCCCTGCAGCAGGGCGTGGTACCCAAGGTACACAGCGGGTTTTAGGCACAGCCCCGCGCCTGGAAACCCGCTGTGTACCTTGGTTACCAGCGGATCGCTGGTCTCCCGCCTGTCACACGCAGCGATGCGTGCCTGTCAGCGGGAGACCAGCGATCAAAAAAATGTCCAGACATTTCAGCGACGATCAGCGATACCCGGCAGGGGGGCTGATCATCGCTGAATGTCACACACAGCGATATCGCTGGTGAGCTCGGTGCTGCGTCACAAAACTAGTGACTCAGCAGCGATCTCGCTAGCGAGATCGTTGTGTGAGACGGGCCCTTTAATACGAACCTGTCAGCAGGATTTTGCGAAGTAAACCACAGGCATAATCATGTTGACACTGTTACACTGATTAAAATGATATCTTGGATGAAGAAATCTGTCTTGTGGTTCTTGTGTAATCAGTTTTCAGTTAATGATATGCCCGTGCTCCGGGGCAGGACTGTAGGCAGAGTCTTATCTTCCTGCTCTAAGCCAGAGAAACCAAGGAGAGACCTTCCCACAGGCCACCCCGAAGCACAAACATGTCCCTCATCATAGAGCGAGAGACAGACTGTTTGTGGTATCAATATGGTTTTGAAGTGTGGGAGGAAACTGGAGTACCTGGAGGAAATCCATGTAGACATGGGGAGAAAATACAACTTCCTTGTAGATGTCCTTGGAAGCATTTGAAGCCAAGGTCCTAAGCCCTGCAAAAAAGTGCTAAGCATTGTGAGTGGAACTTGCAAAAATCTATTTGTATTTATTTTTTTTCTTACAAAACAGCCCAATTTAAATAACACAAACTGATTCTCTGCTTCTTTTGTTTTAAAAAAGGTCTTGGAGATAGTGTCTGCGTCCACAGCAGTCCCTTATAGTGACAAAGTGCGCTGGAAAAGATTGCTGTGTGCAACTTGTGCATATTTTGATGTGAGAGCCTCAATATTTACCAGAAAAGTATGATTGGAGGAAATGTGTTTGAAAATGTAACTTGGAACGCACCTTTTTTGATTGACTTTGATTATTTTTAAATCCCCTCCCTATTACCTTTTGTATTGTAACACCAATAGAAACTTATTTGATTAGAAAATGTAATTTAAAAAGCGTAAAGCGTTTGTTACTCAAGTTCATCAACGTGTTTATACTGACGGCGATGTATGAAATATGACTTTTGTGATGTAAAGGTCGGTTATTTACTGGCACATTGGATTATGAAGTCTAGTCTGTGCTGTGTGTAATGAGAAGAATGTCAGTCCTGCATCAATGATTGATAGCGATTTCTTCATGATGGCTTATTTATCTTAAATTATTCTGTCTCACCTTTCCAGGCCTCCTAGGCCTTTTTGATGCCGAACGGTGATGTTGAGATCAATGCAGAACCTGCTGCTGACATGTTCTTTATAGAGCTTACAGATTTGTTACTGGCTGTCTGAAGCATGTACTGATCTCCAGAATACAGCCTCATGCATGTGTATTACAGCTGCAAACAGTCTCCAAGTTTGACAGAGCGATAGTCACAGGGATACCATGACAGAGAGGGTCCAGAAGATTGGGGCGTATGGTTTCACAAACTCATGCACTGGTTACAAGTACTTCATCAGCTTATTAAACAGTGCAGGTTTTTTCCTTGCTGGCAGTGCAAGAGTTTTATTTGTTTAGTTGAAGCTCTTGGATTGACACTCTTGGAGCTTTCCTATCTGGATTATCTCAGCTGTTTAGTGTTGGCCACTCCCCTCTGCTATATATGCTCCCTTCTGGCCCTTAGGCATTGCCATGTTTGTTCTTACTGCCTGGTTTGGAGTTGTAAGTGTAGTTTGTGGTTGGAGTTTGGAAATTTTGTTGAGAATACAGTTGCTTGGAGTTTTTTGTGTGCACTTCCTCTCCCATTTTGCTTTCTCCTGTGTTCCACTTTGTTGTTTGGTGGGTGTATTTTGTATGATTTTCATTTATCCCTGTCCGTCTTCCCTTATTTGTCTGGTTATTGTTATCCTATACACTTTGCCTCCCCACCTCCCTGGGTGATGGAGGGAACAGAAAAGGGTTGTTATAGGCGCAAAGCAGGCACGTAAACCCAGCGTCTCCACCTTCAGGAGTTATATGGGGAACACGGACAGACTACTGCGCCCCTTTTTCTAGGGACTAGATTTTTGCCCACAGCCCCAAGGCACTGTGTGACAACGATAATGTGAATGCTTACATATCTATTTGGTCTTGCTCTACCTCTGCATACCTCCCACTTGCCTCAGTTGGATTCCCTATCCTGACAGATTTTTTTTTTTTTTTGGGGTGGGGATGGGGGGGAGACTTGGCAATACAGAGTAGTACAGAACATGTGGGCCAGAAGGACTAATGCCCCTCTGAAAGCCACATGAAAAAAAAATCTGTAGGGATCTTCCCACTGTAGGGATTAGGTAATCCTTTTTGTGTACTTAAGCCCCCGTTCTCACACAGCGATCTCGCTAGCGAGATCGCTGCTGAGTCACTAGTTTTGTGACACAGCAGCGATCTCCCCAGCGATATCGCTGTGTGTGACATTCAGCGACAATCAGCCCCCCTGCTGGGTATCGCTGATCGTCGCTGAATGTCCTGGACATTTTTTTGATCGCTGGTCTCCCGCTGGCCAGCACGCATCGCTGCGTGTGACAGGCGGGAGACCAGCGATCCGCTGGTAACCAAGGTACACAGCGGGTTTCCAGGCGCGGGGCTGTGCCTAGAAACCCGCTGTGAACCTTGGATACCAGAGCCCTGATGCAGGGAGCTGGTACCAAGGACACGTTTCCAGGCACGTGCAGCGCCTGGAAACCCGATGTGTACCTTGGTTACCAGCTCCGTGCATCAGGGCGCTGGTATCCAACGTACACTGCGGGTAACTAAGCGATGTTACCCGCAGTGTCGTTGTACTGATCGCTGCCTGAGCTGGCTGTTTGGCAGCTCAGCAACGATCATGTAGCGATACACCAGCGATCCTGATCGTTGTCGGGATCGCTGGTGTATCGCTATGTGAGACCCAGGCTTTACAAAGGTGGACCTTGGATCTCTTATGGAAACAAAGGGAGAATAGTTATAGTGGTATTAGGGCTTTTTGTCTATCAGACATCTTCTGTATAAATCATACCAAAAAAGTCCTCACAGAATAAAAAGTTGGCACTTCTCATCTACATAACACAACATAAGGACATATATTCTCATATAGCCCAAAAAAACGAAGAGATCCAAAGTAACTCACAAAATTACAAAATTTATTAATGCTTGTTAAAAATTACTACATGAAATTCACAGTGGAATGATACATAATCCTAACACCCAATAAGAGGAGACTTCATGAAAACAGACTATACTGCATCAAGTGTAACACCCACATTAACACTTCCAGGTAGTAACACGATTAAATCATTAGGAAAATACATTCAATAAATACTTTACCAGGAAGTGCGATTATAATGTGGTGACATCTGCAGCGCTGCAGCCAGAGATCTCCCCCTCACCGCGATGCGCGTTTCGCTTTCCCGCTTCTTCCGGGGGCCCCTTTAGTTCCCTTTAAGAGGCATTTATACTGTAAGTAAATGGTGGACGAGTGTTAAAAACGTTCCGTTTCACGATTATCTTTCAGTGTGGAAAGGCTGCTGATTATCTGATGAACGAGCAAAACTATAGCGCACAGGTTGCCATAATTCTTGGCACTACAAGTCCAGTTTACACAGAATAATACACATCAGAGAACTGAGGTTTTGTACTGCACAAAAGATCAATTCACCTGATGAACAAGAGTTTAGCTTGTTCACTGGGTGGTTGGCAGCCTGTTTACATGGCAAGATAATGGTGATACCATTCCGGGGCCCCGGAAGAAGCGGGAAAGCAAAACGCGCGTCGCGGTGAGGGGGAGATCTCTGGCTGCAGGTGGGTGTCACCACATTATAATCGGACTTCCCAGTAAAGTATTTATTGAATGTATTTTCCTAATGATTTAATCGTGTTACTACCTGGAAGTGTTAATGTGGGTGTTACACTTGATGCAGTATAGTCTGTTTTCATGAAGTCTCCTCTTATTGGGTGTTAGGATTATGTATCATTCCACTGTGAATTTCATGTAGTAATTTTTAACAAGCATTAATAAATTTTGTAATTTTGTGAGTTACTTTGGATCTCTTCGTTTTTTTGGGCTATATGAGAATATATTTCCTTATGTGGTGTTATCTTCTGTATAAAGTCCCACTCTCTGTTTCAGTATATCCCACATACAAAAGAAAGTCCACTAAGTGCTCGTTCTTATTAATAAGATTGTGTGTTTTCTCTGGTGTGCATGCCTTTCATCACAAAGAAAACTGCTAAGAGATTGGTTAAGTGCCTGGCTGCATTGTATACATGTTATCAGCTCTTAAAACTGCATTGTTCTGTGCTGTTGACATTGTTTGACCTTGGTCACGACAACCTTTAGTGGGGTCAGTAAATGAAGAGTATAATTAATTTACAGTTGAGCTTTTAGAAAAAAAGTTAAAGTGAATGTGTCGTTAAAGGGAACCTGTCAGGTCCCCCATGCCCTCCAATCCAGCAGCATTCCGCCATGTGTGATTAAACACTGTATAACATAATTCAGTTAAATAGATTTATATTTATAGCCTCTGCTTTTCCTATGCTAATGAGGGCTTTGACTAGTCGATGGGGCATTAGTTCCTCAGGCTAGTCAGCCCTCTTTCCATGTTATCATGCCCCTGTGGGCGTGATAAAATAAATTGTAGGAGCCGGCCTTATGCCAGCACATGCAAATATGTGTAACGCTCATTCCAGTAGTGTCTCTGAAGACAGGTGTTTGCTTCCCGGCTTCAGAGGCGCACACTGCACATGTCTGGAAGTTCAGATAATGGCTCCCGGTCATGCGCAGTGCGTCTCTGAAGCTAGGTGTACACTTCGCGGCTTCAGCGGTGCACTGCGCATGACCGGAAGCCATCATCTGAACTTGTGTTCACTTCCAGGGGTGTGATAACATGGAACGAGGGCTGACTAATCTGGGGAACTAACATCCCATATACGCTTTGGGTACTTTGTGCCTTGTCTGACTTCAGTTTGTGGTTTATTAGAAAACCGCAATGGGCCACTAATCTCTGCCACAGAGTATAGGGGCATGTACCCTGCAGTATGATTGTGAAGGAGTGTTGTTATGAACACTCGTATTACCATTATCTTGCCATGTAAACAGGCTGCCAGACACCCAGTGAACAAGCTAAACTCTTGTTCATCTGGTGAATTGATCTTTTGTGCAGTACAAAACCTCATAGTTCTCGGATGTGTATTATTCTGTGTAAACTGGACTTGTAGTGCCAAGAATTATGGCAACCTGTGCGCCATAGTTTTTCTCGTCCATCGGATAATCAGCAGCCTTTCCACATGGCAAGATAATCGTGAAACGGAACGTTTTTAACACTCGTCCACCATTTACTTGCCTCTTAAAGGGAACTAGTCAGCTCCCGCCGTGGCCCCAGAACCACCAGCAGTTGTGTCTGCATATGTAAATACCCTGCCTAACATTCCCTGTATTTCATTACACACACACAAATGGATCTTTAGAAAAGGTATGATATATTAATGAGGCCTTTGACTATTCAATGGGACGTTAGACTAGTCAGCCCACTTAGCATGGTATCACGCCCCTGTGCGCCTTGCGCCGGTGTCATTGTCAGCGCTATATATACCTCATGTATGTGGCTTTTCCCTCTCTGCATTGATCTTCTGAAGCTGGGTGTACGCATGCCGGCTTCAGAGACCTTTGCACACTCATTAGATACTTCAAACAATAGCTAGGGGTGGGGTCTGTTCATTGCTACTAATGTACCAATATATTTCCAGAAACTGGAAGTTCGAAAAAAAAAAATCGCCAATGTGAAAATTGCAAGATATATTTCTTTTTTAAAATCAATATTTTTCTCTTTACAAATTACAAACACTTAAAGAAGTTGTCAACTACTTGTCATGCCCCAATAATGTTATTAAGCCTATACTCCCATGCTGGTGCCGTTTCGTGGTGTCAGCACCCGCTCTCCCTTGGGCTATTGTGCGGTGTATACCGGTGCCCAATCAGCGCTGACGTCGCTGTCTCTGCCTCCTGTCGAATTGAACATTAAGAGGAAGTTGGGGAGCAGCTGATCTGACTTCCTGTTCATGTTCATTTCATCAAGAGTCGGGGCCAGTGACATCAGCGCTGATTGGGTGCCGGGGTCATGTGTCACAGCAACTGCATGAGAGCCCGGGGGAGAGCGAGTACCGACATGTGGGAACGGGCACGGGAGGCGAGTATAAAATTAAAAAAGCTTTTTGGGGCCAAGCGTGGGGTATTAGAAGGGGTTGGACAATCCCTTTAAGAAAAAAAAAAGTTGCTTTCTAATGACTTTCCCTTTAAACTTACACTGTCTAAAAATATTTCAACAGTAATGTTGCTAGATCTGCCCAATTGTCTGTTAGTTGTTTGACATTCTGTACTCTAATTAAAAAAGGACCCGTATACCCCACCTGACATGTCTGTTTTAATAAATACTTGTGTTTCCGTTAATATGACCATTCTAAGTTATCTTTTCTCTTCGCCACGACAGCACCCACTGAGAGAGGGGATCCGCCCCTAGGAACAGGAAACCTACAGAGAGATAAAAGGGGCGGCCCCCTCGCTCCTCAGTTGTTTCCTGTTC
Organism: Oophaga sylvatica; assembly: GCA_033576555.1. Taxonomy (NCBI): domain Eukaryota; kingdom Metazoa; phylum Chordata; class Amphibia; order Anura; family Dendrobatidae; genus Oophaga; species Oophaga sylvatica. The sequence continues at coordinate 781,063,208 of JARQOD010000001.1, read as the reverse complement.
CTAGGAGAGGAACCTACTTGAGAAGAGGATTCCTGGGCTGGATAGCCGCCTGTGCGGTTTCTTTTGGAGCGGCAGGGGCTCCAGCACCAGAAGCAGCGTCGGGGGTTTATCCCTCCTCAGCTGGGACGAGAAAGACACTCACATGCCTGGAGGTAACGGGTCTGAGGACGGCAGTGGCAGGGGTCGCAGCCCACCGTCACAGGAGAATATTCCCAGGTGCGAGGCCAGGAGCAGGATTGCTCTGGCTCGCATATAATACGGGTGTCACATACTGAGCTGAGGCTGCCCTACCTGATAACGCTGGGAGCCTCGGCAGGTCAAGAGGAAAGGTCCATCGCCTCTCTTTCCTGGTAGGGACGGGACCGCAGCGGTCAGGAACGCGAGCGCGTGGTCAGGAGAGGTCCCGGCAAGTTGCTTTTTAAAAAATCATGGAGCGCTGCTAGAGCTTAATGATCAGAGAGGAGTTACAGGCCCTAGGGGAGCCAGTAGTATTACGGGAAGGAAATCCCTTAGTGAGAGAACCCCACCTAAAGTGGGATCCTCCTCGGACAGCGGGGAACTCAATTCAGACGCTTCACATGAATCAGGTTCATCGGAGGAGGAGGAGCATACCTGTTTTCCAACAGATAGTATTAATAATCTGATTAAGTCAGTTCGGAACACTATGGGATTATCTGATACAAAAGACCCTAAAACTCCTCAGGAGATCATGTTCGCAGGTATCTCCCAGCGCAAACGGCGAGTGTTCCCAATAGATCCGGCTATTAAGGAATTGGTAAAGAAAGAGTGGGAGAAACAAGGGCAGAAAGGTTTTATGCCAGCCGCGTCAAAACGACGATACCCTTTGATGACAAGGACCTGGCCTCCTGGGAGAAAGCACCCAAGGTGGATGCTGCTGTAGCGTCAACCTCCCGCAAATCATCATTGCCAGTAGAGGATGCTGGAATTTTGTCGGAACCCCTAGACCGGAAAGCAGATGCACTTCCAAAAAGGTCCTGGGAGTCGTGTATAGGGGCATTTAAACCCGCAATATCGGCCACTTGTACAGGCAGGGCCATGTTAGTATGGTTAGATCAGTTGGAGGAAAATATAAAGAAGGGCCTCTCCAGAGACAAGCTACGGTCTTCCATCCCTTTAATTAGAGGTGCAGCAGCATTTCTTTCAGACACCTCAGTAGACTCTCTCCGCCTGGCGGCAAGAACAGCAGGTCTAACCAATGCAGCCCGAAGGGCGTTATGGTTGAAAGGTTGGAAGGGGGATACGCAAGCTAAATCAAAACTCTGCGCTGTACCCTGTCAGGGTGAGTACCTGTTTGGTGCAGTATTGGATGATATCTTAACTAAAGCAGGAGAAAGGAAAAAGGCTTCCCTAATCCATACGTTCCATCCTACAGGAGGGCATTCAGGAGGCCATCGTTTAGCAGAAGGAAGGATTATAAGTCCCAGAATTCTTGGAAGAACAAGGATTTCAAACAAAAGGGAAACCTATTCGATAAACGTCCCTTCAGATCGGGAGATAAGTTCCGCTAGTACCAACTTACCGGTGGGTGGCAGACTATTAAACTTCGGTTATCGGTGGGAACAAATTACAACTAACCCCTGGGCCATTAACATCGTAAATCACGCCTAACATTAGAATTTGTCGGAATCCTCCGGACTCCTTTCTATTGACTTCTCTAAAATCCAGGCTCAACAAGAGGCGTTAGAATTAGAAATTAAAGGCCTACTATCCAAGAAAGTGTTAGTAGAGGTTCCGGTAAATCAAAAAGGGAAAGGCTTTTACTCTCCTTTATTTCTGGTAACTAAGCCAGATGGTTCATTTAGAACCATAGTTAATCTAAAAAACTGAATACCTTTTTGAAAACCCGAACTTCAAAATGGAGTCTATAAGATCAGCGATAAAACTCTTATTTCCAGATGCTACATGGTGGTCGTGGATCTCAAAGATGCATATTATCATCTACCAATACATGTCTCGCATCAACGCTTTCTCCGAGTGGCGGTCACATCAGAAGGCCAAATTCGTCATCTGCAGTTTGCGGCAATGCCATTCGGGCTATCTATGGCACCACGCGTCTTCACAAAACTGATGCTGGAGGTGATGTCATATTTACGAGTAAGAGACACACTGGTAATTCCATACCTGGATGATCTGCTAATAGTAGGAAATTCATTCCAACAATGTAAGCACAGGCTGTCTGACGTAATTTCATCCCTACAGAACTTAGGTTGGCTGATCAACTGGGAAAAATCAAGGCTACGGCCGGTAACCTGTCAGACGTTCCTAGGCCTTCATCTGGACTCAGTAAGTCAGAAATGTAGGCTACCAGAGGCAAAGAAATTAACTGTAATTAATAAGGTACAAACGGTAATACATGATCCTATACTATCTCTAAGAGAAGGCATGTCTTTGCTGGGCTCTTTGACCTCATGTATCCCGGCAGTTCGGTGGGCCCAGTTTCATACCAGAAAATTGCAAAGATTAATCCTACAGCAAGAAGTGAGGTTACAGGGACAGTTAGAAAATAAAATATCCCTGACCCCGGAGGTAATCAGTTCCCTAACCTGGTGGCTAGATTCAGATAATCTGTCGGGAGGTGTTCCGTGGATAGTGGTTCCCTCAAATATAGTAACCACAGATGCCAGCCCTTTAGGGTGGGGGGCTCATTGGGAGGATAATGTGGCGCAGGGACAGTGGTCTAGGTCAGTCAGAGGATTCGTCAAACATGAGAGAGCTAAAAGCTATATATCATGCCATATGTAATTTCCTTCCGCAGCTGCAAGGGACTCATACAAGGATCTTGTCGGACAACAGCACCTCAGTAGCGTACCTAAACCACCAAGGAGGTACACGATCAATGCCACTCATGTTTATTGCAGAAAAAATTTTAACATTGGCAGAAAGTCATCTCATATCCCTGTCGGCCCTGCACGTCAGAGGAATAGACAATGTCAAGGCAGATTTTCTCAGTCGTCATACCTACACCAAGGAGAATGGATACTCCATCATCACATCTTCAAAAGGATAACGTTCAAATGGGGTACACCAGATATAGACCTGTTTGCCACACGAAACAACAGGCAGGTAAAAAAGTTCGCCTCCTTATTCAGGCAGGACAATCCGGACATTCTCGACGCCTTGCAGATCCCGTGGACATTCCACTTGGCCTATGCCTTTCCTCCAATGATTCTGTTACCGATTGTCATCCGGAAAATAAGAGAGGAAAAAGCGAGAGTAATCCTAATAGCCCCATTCTGGCCCAAGAGGCCGTGGTTCTCGTGGCTGAGAGCCATGTCGATTTCGGATCCATGGATCCTCCCTTGGGACCGGGACCTTCTCTCACAGGGGCCCTTCTATCACCCTCAGGTCAAAGGATTGCGCCTCACGGCCTGGAATTTGAAAGGCAGCTATTAAAACTAAGAGGATTTTCGAACGGACTGATTAATACGCTACTACATAGCAGGAAGGAGACCACTACTAATATATATGCCAGAGTCTGGAGGAAATTTCTAACTTTTCATTCAGTTCACCTATCTAGTGAAGTACCTATCCCAGCTATTCTAGAGTTTTTGCAAAAAGGGCATGAATTAGGCCTATCAGTAAATACACTTAAGGTCCAGGTGTCGGCTCTAGGTGCCTTATATAGTTGTGACATAGCAGGCAATAAATGGGTAGCTCGGTTTATCTCAGCATGCCATCGAGCAGAACCAGTCCATATACCACAAATGCCATCTTGGGACTTAAACCTAGTCCTAGACGCCTTAACAGAAAGTCTATTTGAGCCCTTTCATTCAGTTCCAATAAAATATGCTTCATTAAAAACCATTTTATTAGTAGCCTTGACCTCAGCGAGAAGAGTGAGTGATCTCCACGCCTTGTCAATAGATCCTCCTTTCTTGTCTATATATCCTGACAAGATAGTGTTAAAAACTGACCCGTCTTATCTTCCTAAAGTGCCTACTAAATTTCATAGATCTCAAGAAATTTATCTTCCTTCCTTTTATGATAATCCCTCATCACCACAGGAAGAGAAATTCCACACTCTAGATGTTAGAAGAACAGTTTTGGCATATCTAGATAGGACTAGCCCCTGGAGGAAGAGCAGGGCTCTCTTTGTCTCTTTCCAGGGCAGCCGCAAAGGTACAGGAGTGACGAAAAACACGCTATCTCGATGGATTAGAGACGCAATAGCACTGGCGTATGTGGCAAAAGAGAAAGTTCCACCACAAGGCGTGAAGGCACATTCCGCACGGGCCATATCATCCTCTTGGGCAGAAAGAGCTGATGTTCCGATAGACCTTATATGTAAGGCCGCAACCTGGGCTTCACCTTCTACCTTCTATGATCACTATAGATTAGATCTATCCTCCTCATCAGACCTAGTGTTTGGTAGATCAATCCTTGACACGGTGATCCCTCCCAGTTATTGTCTCTGAAAATCTCTCGGTGCTGTCGTGGCGAAGAGAAAAAAACGGATTACTTACCGGTAATGCTCTTTTATAGAGCCCACGACAGCACCCACTCACTTCCCTCCCCTAGTTGTAGTATACACGGTGCATTCTGTATGGTGAAGGATTGATTATATTGACTATATATAGTCCAGCAGTATAAATATGTATATATATGTTAAACATGTTATGGTGCAAATTATCTGAAACTTGTGTGGCGGTTCCTCTCATTCTCTGTAAACCAACTGAGGAGCGAGGGGGGCCGCCCCTTTTATCTCTCTGTAGGTTTCCTGTTCCTAGGGGCGGATCCCCTCTATCAGTGGGTGCTGTCGTGGGCTCTATAAAAGAGCATTACCGGTAAGTAACCCGGTTTTTTCTCATAATGCAACTATGCCGTCCAGTGTCGGAACATTGTCCCATTCACTTCGGTATTACAGCGTTGTACCCCTGAATACAGCAGCTATTAAAGGGAATCGGTCACCCACGGGATGTATATGACCTTTTAATATGGGCATACAGGTAATAGAAATGTTCCACTAGTCCTACCTGTGTGCCTCATATTAATGGTCTTGAAGCTGAGAAATGGTATATTCTTTCTTTGTGTTAATAATTTCTTCCAGGCTCCAGGGAGTGCGGTGCTGTAAAAAAAATCCCTGCCTCCTGTCTTCATTGTAATTCTTACCCCTCATCAGCATTCCAGGGCGGTAACTGATGCTGATGGGAGGGGTTAAGTATTACAATGAGGACAGGAGGCAGGGATTTCTTTCAGGCACCGCACGTCCCCGAGCCTGGAAGAAATCATTAGCATAACACTTCTCAGCAACAAGACCATTAATATGAGGCATAGAGGTAGGACTAGTGTAACCTTTCTATTACCTGTATTAATAGGTCATATACGTCCCGGGGTGACAGATTCCCTTTTAAGTAGATGGCGTGTAATTAGACTGAGTAATGTAAGGATAACAAAAGTCAACCCCCACTAATCTGGTATTGATATTGTGATCATATAAAAGGAAAAAAAACCCTCTGAAACTTTTGTGATCTAAGACTAATCAGTTATTCATCATGGGAAGTAGGTTTATTGCTTTAAAAAAGCATCCTCCGCTAGAGGCATGTGAGTAATGATATTTTCCGGTGGGCTAATGCAGCAAAGGTCTTCTATTTTCTCAGCAGGACATAAGACAAAGAAGTAAAGTAAACTATGAAGTCATATGTGGATGAAAGAATCTGATGCTCTTATCAGTAGTGTCATTGTATTGTGGAAATTATGTCAGCCTCCAAGCACTTTGTTTATTTCCAGCTATGTACATAATGTTACATAGAGCTGGCCTGACTTTACAGAACTTTGGCCAAATAATAAATTGAGATAAAAGGTTTAAATTATTATTTTTTATTATTATTATTATTGGCTGTTTCCATTTGTTTGTCAAAAAACTGTAGCAATACTTGTTACGTATGTGGCTGAGAAGTCCACTATAGAAAAGTAAAGACCCCATACACAATAGAGAAGTCGGACAAACTGGTGATTTCAGCGGGATCAGCCAACTATCTAGTGTGTATGATGGCTTCCTGATTCTCCCCACCGGTTAGGACAGAAGAACACTCCTTTTGACATTTTTTACTTTTGCTTGCAAATCAGTGTTCTCCGCAGCACATTGTTCTGTGTAAATAGGACATGTGCTGTAGAGAACAATGATAGTAAATGCGCATGTAACATTGTTGTGTCATGTGCTCACTGCAGCCAATAAACAACTTGCTGATCATCTCTGTTTTAGCAGAGCGAACATCTACACTGATGGAATATCGATGACCTGAGGCTTCTTTGCACATGGAACACAACAATGTCACAATGTTGTCAGTCACATCACTGCCAGAACATCAACAATGCGGGGGGGGGGGAGAGAGTAGAATATATGTAACGTCTTATCAGAGCATCTGGGAGTGCTCGTATATTAGGTTCGAGTCCCTGCGGCTGCATGATTTGCGGCTGTTAGACAGCCTGAACACATGTGGGGGTTGCCTATTTGTCAGGGATTCCCCACGTGTCCAAGCTGTCTAACAGCCACACAAATCATGCAGCCGCATGGACATAATACACGAGCACTCCCAGATGCTCCGATGACATCCAAGCGTGCTCGGATAAGAGTTTATCTGAGCACGTTCACTCATCACTATTGTGCGGTCCAAATCAATAAGTCTGCAGTCCAGTCATCTTGTGTGACTGCAGACTTATAAATTTTGAGCTTGATACACCACTAAGTCTCCCTCAATTTGCACACAAAACAGTTCCCTGACCCAGAGGCCACATGCACACATTGAGTATTTGGTGTGATAAATACAGAAGTGGTGACGTGTTTCTATTATAATTTTCCTCTGATTGTTCCACACCTGGTTTTTGTCTTAGGCCGGATC
>JARQOD010000001.1:781031964-781056248 GCA_033576555.1 Oophaga sylvatica | reverse complement strand
TCGCTACATGATCGCTGCTGAGCTGCCAAACAGGCAGCTCAGGCAGCGATCAGTACAGCGACACTGCGGGTAATGTCGCCTAGTTACCCGCAGTGTACGTTGGATACCAGCGCACTGATGAAGGGAGCTGGTAACCAAGGTACACGTCGGGTTTCCAGGCGCTGCGCGGTGCCTGGAAACCCGACGTGTACCTTGGTTACCAGCTACCCTGCAGCAGCGCGCTGGTATCCAACGTACACGTCGGGTTTCCAGGCACAGCCCCGCGCCTGGAAACCCGATATGTACCTTGGTTACCAGCTGATCGCTGGTCTCATGCCTGTCACACGCAGCGATGCGTGCTGGCCAGCGGGAGACCAGCGATCAAAAAAATGTCCTGGCATTTCTGACACGACCAGCGATTCACAGCAGGGGCCTGATCGCTGGTACGTGTCAGACATAGCGAGATCGCTGCGAGATCGCTATTTAGCAGCGATCTCGGTAGCAATCTCGCTATGTGAGACGGGACCCTTAGTTTCTCTGTATATTGGAAAAGCACTGTACTTCTCTGTTGTAATAACGCTCTGAATACAAAGTGTTAATACTTCAAGAATGTAAAAGCAGTGTAAATGAGGAAGGGAACTACATATTTCATAAGAAACCTTATTCTTGCTTTCGTTTAATTTGATTTCTTATAATACAGTATAGCGCAGCAGAATTGTGTTATGATAACTTTCATCTTTTCCTCTATGGTTTGCTGATCTCTTTTAAGCATGACTATTGAGACATGGAATAATTTCATTTTATATACATTCTGTCTATAATACCAGGACTACTTCTCCATAGGGCACTGGCATATACTACAAAAACGCTAGGCATCAATTGCCTTTATTTGCTCCCTTAGCTCCTCTGAAATTCTGGCTTTTTTCCCATTTTATATTGTTACCCTTGTGAAAATAAAAAAATAGGGGTAAAAAAAACATTTTCGTGGGGAAAATGTAATTTTCGTTCCACTAGCTCAACAAAATAAACTTCTGTGAAGCCCCTGGGGGTTCAAGGTGCTCACCACACATCTAGATAAATTCCTTGAAGTGTATAGTTTTGAAATGGGGTCACGTGTGTTTGTGTGTGTGTTGGGGGGGTGGTTTACACTGTTTAGTTACATCAGAGGCTTTCCAAACATGACATGGTATCTGCTAATTATTCCAGCAAATGTTGACATTCAAAAAGTGAAATGGATCTCCTTCCCTTCTGAGCTCTGCCGTGTTCCAAATAATAGTTTTCCCCCCACATATGGGGTATTGGTGTACTTCGGAGAAAATGCACAACAAATTTTTTATTTTTTTTGTTACCCTTGCGAAAATGAGCAAATTTGGGCATGAAATAAAATATTTGTGACAAATAAAGTTAATTTATTTTTTTTCCTTCCACATTCTATTAATTCCTGTGAAGCATCTGAAGGGTTAATCAATTTGTTGAATGTGGTTTTGAGCAGCGTGAGGGGTGCAGTTTTTAGAATGGTTTTAGTGTTTTCTGTCATATAGACCCCTCAAATTCACTTCAAATGTGATGTGGTCACTAAAAAGGGTTTTGTAAATTTTGTTGGAAAAAATAGAAATCGATGGTCAACTTTTAATCCTTAAAAATAAAAATAGTTTGCGCACATAAAAACTACAAGACACAAGGGGATATAAGAAAGGATATGAATATGTAAGTTCAATTAGGAAACAGAACATAAAACCATACAAACTAATAAGACAATTAGACATATGCATGTACCAGATGCAGTAATAGATAAATAATCATTGCACTGAAACACGTGCAAATAAGGGAGAAGTCCTCTTGTCCCAATGGAGCAGAAATCCTAAAAAAGGGCTGGTGTGCTAAAAGGTCAGAAAAGAGTCATATATGATTCAAAAAAGTATTAATGAGACTGTCCCGGCCGGTGACAGCTCAGACAAAGTGGAAAGTATACTTGTTTTCACAGGTTTTACCTGACAACCCCGATGGGTCACTTGCGGTGGAAAATCCAATTTCAGCCTCCTCTGGCCCGCTGACAACCCGATGGGTCACCAGTGTGAGAAAGTTCACTTTCAGCCTCCTATGGCCCGCTGGTGGAATAGACGTCCGTTGGTAAGTGCCGGTATTCTGAGGCCTCCGAGGCCAGGTTGAGAACGCCGGCAGATGATGTTGAATCCTCACTGGAAAGAGGAATGTGAGCAAGGACCTGCCGTGACGAGCCAGGTCACGTGCCCTCGATGATGCTGCAACGATACAGAAATCTTCTCTCCTGGTGTCCACAGGAAGGAGTGAGTCCTCTGGTGGTCCTCTGGCAGGTCCTGTCATCCAGTCACACCACAAGATCTCTAGCAACGTGACGAACAGTGACTACCGTGTGTATCGGACTCTATTCAGGCCATAGGAGGCCCACCAGAGGACTCACTCCTAACTGCTAAATTTTTGCCAAAATTCTGTTTTTTGTTTTTTTCCCACAAATGCAAGTCATAGCGAAGAAATTTTACCACTATCGTGAAATACACTGTCACGAGAAAACATTCTCAGAATCTGTGGGATCTGTTGACGCATTATAGTTGCATAGATTGAAAAAAGACCTAGGTCCATCAAGTTCAACCTTCCTCCACCAATTGTACATTTCGACACTAATTTAACTATAACCCAGAATGTTTGTGTATACAGGAAATTGTCCAGCCCTTTTTTAAAAACTATTATAAAGCATTCCAGAGTTATTACTACATATAGTGACACTGATTAGAATTGTAAATTTTGTCCTTGTCAGGAAAGGGAACACAGGCTTTGGGTTGAAGGGGTTAATGTTAATAAAAAAAAAGTTCAAATCAGGTTTTTTTTTTGTTTTTTTTTTCTTTAAAAGTTCAGTTTGCACAACTTTTTTGTTAACGGATTGGTGCTGAATCTGTTCTAACTGATGATTACTGAACATGTGAACATAAACTATCTTCCTGTCCTGTCATTGTTAGGATATTATTGTAATGGTTGTAAATACTTTTATGCCCAAGTATTCTTGGAGTGATACCTTTATTGGCTAAGCAGCAAAAATATATATTTGCAAGCTTTCAGAGCACAGGGGCTCCTTCAGGCTGTTTTACAAATGTCCAGTTGTAATATCTCTTAAAGCGAACCTGTCAGCAGGATTTTGCTAAGTAAACTACAGGCATTGTCAGGTTGGTATTATTACACTGATTTAAAATGATATCTGCTGTGAAGAAATACATCTTTTGTGGTTCTTGTGTAATCAGTGTTAGACTTTTTCAATTAACCCCTTCCTGACCCATGACGCCTACGTCAGCATCATGAAAACCTGTGCCTTCCCGACCCATGACGCCTACGTAGGCGTCATGGTATAAATCCCGTTCCTGAGGCACAAGACCCTTTGTGCTTCACCTCAGGGGGGTGGCTTAACCCCCCCCCCCTGCGCTACGATCGCTCTGATTGGCTGTTTCACTTTTATCAGCGATTTGTAATATTTCACCAATGAAATTTGGTGAAATATTACAATCCAGCCACGGCCGATGCTGCAATAGCATCGGCCATGGCTGGAGACTGAGATTCGACCCCCCTCCCCCACACCGAGTGACGGCGGAGATCGGGCACCGCCGATCGCCATCTCTATCTGTTCTCCTCCACTCTGGTCCGCTCCCCCCTGCCTTCCGATCCCCCCCCCTCACCTCTCCCGGGACCTGGGATGTCCCCGTGGCTGTCCTGGTGTCCCTCCGGGATATTTCATGGGCGCCGCCATCTTGGAAAATGGCAGGCGCATGCGCAGTGCGCCCGCCGGCTGGCAGATTCCATACATTTATTTTGATCACTGTGATAAACTCTCACAGTGATCAAAATAAAAAAAAAAGTAAACCCCCATTTTATCACCCCCATAGGTAGGGACAAGTAATAAACCAAAGAAAATATTTTTTATTTTTCCATTAGGGTTAGAACTAGGGTTAGGGTTGGAACTAGGGTTAGGATTAGGGTTAGGGTTGGAATTAGCTTTAGGGTTGAATTAGGGTTGGAGTTAGGGTTGGGATTAGGGTTAGGCTTGTGGTTAGGGTTAGAGTTGGGATTAGGGTTAGGGGTGTGTTGGGGTTAGAGTTGGGATTAGGGTTAGGGGTGTGTTGGAGTTAGGGTTGGGATTAGGGTTAGGGGTGTGTTGGGGTTAGGGTTGTGGTTCGGGGTGTGTTGCGGTTAGGGTTGGAGTTAGAATTGAGGGGTTTCCACTATTTAGGCACATCAGGGGGTCTCCAAACGCGACATGGCACCACCATTTTTTCCAGTCAATTTTGCGTTCAAAGTCAAACAGTGCTCCCTCCATTCCAAGCCCAGATGTGTGCCCAAACAGTGGTTTACACCCACATATGGGGTATCAGCGTACTCAGGAAAAACTGCACAACAACTTTGGGGGTCCAATTTTTCTCTTACCCTTGGGAAAATAAAATTGGGGAATAAAAAAAAATCATTTTTGGGGAAAAAATTATTTTTTATTTTCAAGGCTCTGCGTTATAAACTTCTGTGAAGCACGTGGGGGTTCAAAAGTGCTCACCACACATCTAGATAAGTTCCTTGGGTGATCTAGTTTCCAAAATGGGGTCACTTGTGGGGGGTTTCTACTGTTTGGGCACATCATGGGCTCTGCAAACGTAACATGACGCCCGCAGACCATTCCATCAAGTCGGCATTTCAAAACGTTATTACTTCCTTTCCAAGCACCGACTTGTGCCCAAACAGTAGTTTCCCCGCACATATGGGGAACCAGCATACTGAGGACAAACAGGACAACAATTTTGGGGTCCAATTTCTCCTGTTAACCTTGTGAAAATAAAAAATTGTGGGCTAAAAAAATCATTTTTTGAGGAAAAAAATGATTTTTTATTTTCACGGCTCTGCGTTATAAACTACTGTGAAGCACCTGGGGGTTCAAAGTGCTCACTGTGCACCTAGATAACAACAAATGTTGCTGATGTGAAAATGAAAATACTGAGGCTAAAAGAAAATTTTTGTGAAAAAAAAAAAAAAGTACTTTTTATTTACTGATCAATTTGTAAAGCACCTGAGGGTTCAAAGTGCTCACTATGCATCTAGATAAGTTCCTTGGGGGGTCTAGTTTCCAGAATGGGGTCACTTGTGGGGGAGCTCCAATGTTTAGGCACACAGGGACTCTCCAAATGCGACATGGCAACCGCTAAATATTCCAGCATATTTTCCATTCAAAAAGTCAAATGGTGCTCCTTCCCTTCCGAGCCCTTCCGTGCGCCCAAACAGTGGTTTATGACCACATATGAGATATCGTGTACTCAGGATAAATTGCCCAACAAATTTTAGGATCCATTTTATCCTGTTTCCCATGTAAAAAATGAAAAAATTGATGATAAAAGAAAATTTTTGTTGGAAAAATTAAAATGTCCATTTTTTTCTTCCACGTTGCTTTAGTTCCTGTGAAGCACCTGAAGGGTTAATAATCTTCTTGAATGTAGTTTTGAGTAGCTTGAGGGGTGCAGTTTTTATAATCGTGTCACTTTTGGGTATTTTCTGCCATATAGACCCCTCAAACTGACTTCCAATGTGAGGTGGTCCCTAAAAAAAAAAAAAATGGTTTTGTAAATTTTGTTGTAAAAATGAGAAATCGCTGGTCAACTTTTAACCCTTATAACTTCCTAACAAAAAAAAAATTTTGTTTCCAAAATTGTGCTGATGTAAAGTAGACATGTGGGAAATGTTATTTATTAACTATTTTGTGTCACATAACTGTCTGGTTTAACAGAATAAAAATTTGAAAAGGGCGAAATTTTTGCCAAATTTCCATTTTTTTCACAAATAAATGCAAAAATTATCGACCTAAATTTACCACTAACATGATGCCCAATATGTCACGAAAAAAGTCTCAGAATCGCTAGGATCCGTTGAAGCGTTCCTGAGTTATTACCTCATAAAGGGACACTGGTCAGAATGGTTAAAAATGGCCAGGCCATTAAGGTCAAAATAGGCTGGGTCATGAAGGGGTTAAAGATATGTTTGCGCTCTGGGTCGGGACTATAGGCAGAGTCTTATCTTCGTGGTTCTAAAGGGGGTTTTACATTTAGCGATGCAGCAGAGATACCGACCATGATACGACCCGGTTCGGATTGCTGGTGCATCGCTAAATGGTCGCTAGTGAGCTGCCACACAGGCAGATCTCACAGCGACTTAGCGACGCAGCAGCGGTCGTTACTTACCCTTCAGACGCGGCGATCCTGACTTCCTCCTGTCCTCTTCCACGCGTCGCTCGTCTGTGCCAGCAGGAAGCCCAGCAGGATGTGCCCGACGAGAAATGGAGCTGCACGATCTCGCGCGATCAGCGACAGACAGCGGGGGAGCCGGTCGGAGGTAAGTATCACACATAGCAATATCGCTAGCAATATCGCTGCTGCGTCACCAAATCGGTGATGCTTTAGCGATATTGCTGGCGATATCGCTATGTGTAAAAGGCCCTCAAGCCAGAGAAACCAAGAGACCTGCCTTTAGTCCCGCCCCAAAGCACAAACAGTCTCTGTCTCAATGATGTGGGACATGTTTGTGATTCTAGATGATCTGTGAGCATGTATTTCCTTGGTTTCTCTGGCTTAGAGCAGGAAGGTAACTCTGCAGTTCATTTGTAAACCTGCTTGAAGAAGGATCATCTGTGCTCTGCAAGCTTGCAAATATATATACCGTATATACCCATGTATAAGCCGAGATTTTCAGCCCATTTTTTAGGGCTGAAAGTCCCCCTCTCGGCTTCGTATATACGGGGGTCGGCAGGGAGGGGAAGCGGAGGGTGTCGGATCATACTTACCCCTCCGCCGGCGCGGTCTCTGCAGCCCCCCTGCTTCTCCCACGATCTCCGGCTCCTTCCTGCAGCTGTCACATGGCACCGCTCATTAAAGTCATGAATATGCACATATTCATGACTTTAATGAGCGGTAGCACGTGACCGCTGCAGGACAGAAGCGCTGCGAGAGCGCCGGAGAAGAGGAGACACTGCAGGGACGCGCGGCGGAGGGGTGAGTATAGTTATATTTACCTGTCCATCGGTCCACCGCTGCGCACTAATCCCTTGGTCCGACTCCTCTGTGTGTAAATGATCAGGCAGAGGGCGCGATGACGTCGTTAGTGCGCGCCCCGCCCCCTGCCAGATCATTTACACACAGAGGAGTCGGACCGAGGGAGCATGCGCTGCTGTGGACCGACGGACAGGTAAATATCTCAGGTGCCGGGGTCCTGAGCGAGCGGTGACACCCCCCGCCTGCTCAGGACACCGGCACCTGGCCCCAGCGACGAGAGGTGAGTATGCCATTTTTTTTTTTTTTTTTGCAGCAGCAGCATATGAGGCCTAATACTATGGGGCATATTGAATATGGGCATAATATGGAGCATAATATGGAGCATATGGGGCATAATATGGAGCATATGGGGGCAAAAGTGTGGAACATATGGGGCATAATCTGGAGCATATGGGGCATAATCTGGAGCATATGGGGCATAATCTGGAGCATATGGGGGCATAATATGGAGCATATGGGGCAAAAGCTGTGAAACATATGGCATAATCTGGAGCATATGGGGGCAAATATGGAGCATATGGGGCATAAGCTGTGGAACATATGGGGCATAATCTGGAGCATATGGGGCATAAACTGTGGAACATATGGGGCATAATCTGGAGCATATGGGGGCATAATCTGTGGAATATATGGGGCATAATCTGGAGCATATGGGGGCATAATCTGTGGAGCATATTGGGCATAATCTGTGGAGCATATGGGGGCATAATCTGTGGAGCATCATATGGGGGCATAATCATTTTTCACCCTAGGCTTATACACGAGTCAATAAGTTTTCCCAGTTTTTTGTGGCAAAATTAGGGGGGTCGGCTTATACGCAGGTCGGCTTATACATGAGTATATACGGTATATATTTTTCTGGTTGGCCAACAAAGGTATCACTCAAAATACTTTTTGTCATTTTTGGGCATAAAAGTATTTACATCGATTTTTCTAACACTGTATCACAATATAAGTATTTTTCTTATACGTCATTATTGTACTAGTAAATTTACATACCTTCACCCTGATCTCTCACAAACACTTCTCATGAGTAGTGGCATATGAACATAAACTTCAGTAATATGTGGTTCTAACCAAATAAAATACCTAGTTCTAGGGCGAAAACAATAAAACTAGACTAGGGATGCATGCGTATACTTCACTGGAATCCCAGAAGCCTCTGAGTGCTGGTCCTCTCACCTCTCTGTGCTGGAAGCAGTAAGTGATGTAGTGGAAATGTTGACATTCCAGACAAGATAAATCCATTTGCAAACATTACATAATGTCTTTTTACTGGCATCCTCTGCATAAAAGCACATAACTATATAAATTTTGCTAGTGCAAGTCAGTATTTGTAAAGGGGTCAATGTCTGTGCTGTAAAACTCTTCTGCCCTGCCTGCTTGACTTGTTTAATGCTTTGTCTGAGTAGGTGCCTGTGAAGCATGGCACGCATTCCTATGGGCTATCATATGATTTCCACAGCTTGCCTTTTACCAGTAACTAAAGCATTTTCTCACCACACTTGTGCTCAGTCCCCGAACACATTTTTATACGTTGCTCCATGCATAATTTTAGTTTTATTTTTCTGATTTTTTACGTTTACACCTTAGCTTTGGTTGTGTCATTAGGCACTATGCTTTGACCACTCTGGTGTAGAACTGTGACAGGTTAATAAACTGCAATTTTCTGTATTTTCTGATAATCCACAATTGAACTGGTTAGTTTTTGTGCTGCAGATGAAAACACCAACTTTTATACTGGTTATGCTTCTTTTTGCTATTGGTAGACTGTCAGGATACTGCTGGTGAAAAGTACAATTATTACTTCTTCAGCCCTTTATACGACCACAAATGATTTTCTCTGGGCAGGCCGACTTTCCCTTTTCTTCATTTGTGTTTATGCATTGTCTGCATGAATAGTGCTGCTTGCAAGCTCTTTATGGCTGAGTGGCACATTGGGGGAGGGTTGGATTTGCTGTTAAAATTTGGAGAGTCTCCTAATCTCTGTGTATAGGAATTCATGCAGATGCTTGTTATCATGCATGTATATGGATCATGTCCTCCAACTTGAGTTTTGTGCTTCCTTTTCTCTAAGGTACTTTTTTGAGACATGCTCATTGTGTAATTGCAGTAGAACTACAAACATCCAGTATTAATTGGCAGTTACAGATATGATTCACAAATTTGTGTGTTTGTTTCATGGCAATCCTCATATTACATGATGTGAACACAAATGTAAATATATCAAGCGCTCCGCCAGTAGCGCATCATCACTCTTGTTTATGCCTCTGTCTGTATGTAAAGGCTTAATGTACACTGCTGGTATCCTTGTAATTTTCTTACTACCCAGTGTCTTGTGTGATTTCCTTCCATTCACATTTTAGGAGTGCCCCAATATTATGCAACTTTTAGAAGAATGCACTTTGCAGAGTGATTTATTCCTTGCGCTTAAGGTCTGCTCTTTCCTGCAATGTTTTCGTTGTAGTAAGACATGCATATATGTTTCATGTAATCCTGGCGATGAGTTGAGGAGTTTACACTGCTGCATGCTCGGCCAGATTTTCCCAGCTCTTAGCAATTAGCTGTTCTTGTGAGAACTCTTCCTTGATCAGTCCACAGTATCAGGAGACAATAGCTTCCTTTCTTTTTGCATGTTGCTCCTTTTGTATGTGTCTCTATTATGCTGGAGCCCAACCCTTGTTTGGCCTCCTTTTGATTAGTGTTTGTGAGCAGCACTTCACCCAGGACTATTACTGCGCTGGGACATTTTTCTGTACATATTGCACACTGCTGCATCGGCCACTCGCTTGCCCATCATTTTAGGTAGCAATGAGAATGACCAGGTCATCTAGACTCAGACTCTCTGTGCTTTCACAGGCAGACTCCTCCATTCAGTATCACATTAGTCTGAGCCTTTTTAGACATTTTAGCGCTGTCATCTCCATGGTTACCTAACAAAAAGAATATGGAGAGAGACATAAGCTGAAGGGAGAAAAAAAAACCTTTGAGCCAAAAGATTTTTATCTACTGAAATAGAGAGAAAATTGCACCACGTCGTACAAATCCCAGACAAGTCATTTAATAAGTCTCTGGGAAATTACAGTTCTTGCTGCTTTTTTTTTAGCTTCCTGTAGTAAATGATTATTCTGCATATTCCTGTATAAATCTTCTCTACTTTTTCCCTACTATGCAACAACTTTTGCAAATTCATTACGAACTGTGGTCTTATTATGAAATATTAGACCACATCGCTATCATCTGGCACTCTGTCACATGGTCTATGGATGATTAAACAGCTGTCTGAGTATCCCCTCCCTGGTTCACCGGTAGAAGATAAATGGCCGCTTGTCAAAGTGCCCTGGAGTTCCGGGGTGATCAATGAGTGAAGCTATTCTTGTATGAGCATGCCAGTGTCTGTATCTTCCACAATGGAGTTCACCAGTCACCTCACATTACTCTAATGGGATATAGCGGCATTACATTTTTTTTTGCCATTTTTGTTTTTCTAATGTCTTTCACATAATCCCATCTGCCCTTTTGTCTCATGCAAATTTTAATGGCATAACACATGACCATTTTGCCCCTCTTCTCATGCCAGACTTTCAATGTGTTGTTTTTTTTTTTTTTTTTGTTATTATAAAGTGCTTCAATAATTAGGTGACTTGTCCACACGTTATCTGTTGCTAGAGGCTCCCTGATAACCCTGTGCCATTGTTCAGCCAGAGCCTGTGAGGCAAACAGGCTTTGAAATTTGTCAGTTTGTCAAGATATTACCATATGTTCCTTGCAAACCCGTATCTCTATGAATGTAGCTCCACTTTCTTCTCTTGTATTCATTCACTGCAATAATTTCCTCTATACACCCTACAACGTTAGCACTCGCACTTTTGTGTAGTAGAATTTTTTTTTTAAAAAATGGCAACTACACAAAACTGCTGGGGAGGTGGTCCTCTCAAATATACCATAAGTCTAAAATACATAGGATACAGGGTTGAGGGAGATCCGTCACAGAAAAATCATAATAATCATGGGTGATCATCTCAAAGAGGTGGCCTTTTACAAATGTTTACTGAATATTATCAAACATTTGAAAACTACCTTCATTTAAAACCAGTAATATTACTATATTATTATTATTATTTATTTCTATAGCACCATTGATTCCATGGTGCTGTACATGAGAAGGGGTTACATACAGATTACAGATATCACTTACAGTAAACAATGACAGACTGATACAGAGGGGAGAGGACCCTGCCCTTTCGAGCTTACATTCTACAGGATGGTGGGGAAGGAGACAGCAGGTTGGGGGGTTGCAGCAGTGTTGGTTGAGGCGGTAGCTCCGGTAGTGGTGAGGAGATAGCAGGGTCATTACAGGCTGTAGGCTTTCCTGAAGAGATAGGTTTTCAGGTTCCATCTGAAGGATCCGAATGTGGTTGATAGCTGGACGTGTTGGGGCAGAGAGTTCCAGAGGATGGGGGCTATTCGGGAGAAGTCTTGGAGGCGGTTGGGTGCGGAGCGAATAAGTGTGGAGGAGAGTAGGAGTTCTCGGGAGGATCTGAGATTACGTGAGGGAAGGTATCGGGAGATTAGTTCAGAGATATATGGAGGAGACAGGTTATGGAGAATACAGTAACTTTTATTGTATTCTGTCTAGGTGCTTTTTTTTTTTGCTTTTTTTGTTAAATACGCCTGTAAGGTTCTTTGTCTCTGTTGACATGTTCCTTGGGGCTCGGTTTTCCGTCGGCCATTTTGCTTTCTGTCTTTCTGCAGCTCTTGCCCTCAGTTAATATGGAGTTTCCAGTTTTCATGTTCCCGCCCTGATTCTTCCCTCTTGCTTCTTAAGCAGCCTCAGCTGAACAATCAGTGCTCCTGAATCAAGCCTCAGTCAGTCTGTGACCTGACTCCTGGAAGCCTTGGACTTGTACTCCAGCTATTCCCTACTGAGGAACCTTGGAACACTTTTGGACTCTGGAAACCTGCTGTTTGGTGAATCCATGTTTGCAGAGGAATTACGGTACAGAGAAGAGATCCTGAACCTGCTTGGAGATTTACTGTAGTGCTTGAAGTTACTCTGGCCTGCTGTGTCTCCTGTCGCTGTTCCTGCAAACTGTGTGAACTTTTCAGCATGCTTGTATGAAGTAATACAAGTCATTTCATTTCAACCTATGTCCTCCTGTGTTTTCCTCGCACCCAAGCACAAGACGCTATAGGAACTGTACACTATACATGACAAGATTCAGGAGCCAATGTTTAGTGTCTGCTGGGTCTGGGAAAGCCGTGTCTGCTGTGACTGTGGATATCAGATGTCCGTTTAATACCTTATGTGATGACAGTGGTTGTGACTTCTCACAACCATTCCAGGTGAGCGCATTCCCTTAAAATTTTACTCTGGAGTGTTACCACAGGTAAACACTATTGTTTTTTTTTTTTTTTTTTTCCTTTCCTCTTCTCCTTCCAGCACCTCTGCCTTAAAAGATCTGGAAGATGGAGGCCCGCATAAAGGAACTTTGCGGAGTGACTGATACAATCCTTGCAGATATACAGACTATAAAGACCCGTTTTGCAAGCCTACAGGACCTCACTAATCATAATTTGCAAGTGTTTGGACAGACTACCCAGGAATTGCGAGCCAGGATTGAGGCTCTAGAGGAACGAGCCCAGGCTCCTGCCATAACCCCAAGTTCTGGGATCCCCAAATTACCTCCTTTTCGTTTTGGCGGTGAACGTGAGAAATTCAGGGTATTTATTAATCAATGCAATTTATTTTTCTCTGCACATGCTTCACAATTTCCCACTGAACGATCCAAAGTGCTTACTATAATCATGTTGCTTACCAATAAGGCTTTGATGTGGGCAAACCCTCTGATTGAGACTGAGGATGATTGTTTGAATCACCTTGATGCTTTTATTTCAGCCATGGGGCAGGTGTTTGATGACCCCAATCGAGGTGCAACAGCTGAAGCAGCCATGTTAACTTTGCGCCAAGGTAAGCATTCAGTAGCCGAATATGCCCTGGATTTCAGGAGATGGGCTCTTGATACCACTTGGGACATTCCGCTAAAAAATCTATTTTTCGGAAAGGGTTGTCTCCACTGATTAAGGATGAACTTGCTCGTGCCGACCCTCCCACTGCGTTAGGTGACTTTATCAACTATTGTATCCGTATTGATGCTCGTCTGACTGAACGCAGACAAGAGAGATGGTTCGAAAATAATCGCACTAACCTTTTACTACCTCCCTCCTCAGCTAAGGAACCTTTGAGTAGGATCACAAGGGAACCAGAACCTGAACCCATGCAGGTAGACTCTTTGCAAAGACGGGTTAGTGATGCACGCAAAGAACATCGTATAAAGGAAAATCTATGTTTCTACTGTGGTAAGTCAGGGCACTTCATTATAAACTGCCCCAGCCGTTCTCGATAGACTACTGCAGCAGTCATTCACTGTGAGTGTTGCGAGAGGAGCTCTGTCATGTCCGAGCCTCAGGCTCCAGAGAGATCTGCTGCAAGAGATCTTGATTTCTCGGACTTAAACTCTGTTAGTTCTGGGGACGATGACGGTATAAACGCTGCAATTTTTCAAGTTTCCTCAGCGGTGTCCCAGCTGAGTTGTAAAAGAAACAATTCTCATTGCTTCCTTTCCATCAAACTCTGGGTTGACTCAGTCTGGGTGTCTAGCTCTGCTATGATCGACTCAGGAGCAAGTGGAAATTTTATGGATATCTCCTTTGCTCTGAAACAGGGGATACGTTCAGTGAAGAAGGCTACTCCAGTACAGATGGAGACTGTGGATGGCTCTCTACTGACTTCTGGACCAGTGGATCAAGAAACAGAGCCTTTGAGGGTCCTTATGGGTAAAGATCATCAGGAGAAAATGTCTTTTTGCTTATCTCTTCTCCCACTTTCCCATCATTCTAGGGCTACCATGGCTGCAGGCGCAGAATCCTACGATTAACTGGGAGACCAAGGAATTACACTTTCCGGAGAAACAGATGAGTCAAGGAGTTTCAGCTTGCTCTGTTCCTAAAGGAACCATGTCAGTCCCTGAACTACCAGCTGTATACCAGGACTATGTGGATTTATGTGACAAGAAGAACGCTGATCAGCTTCCTCCTCACCGTCCATATGATTGTCCAATTGAATTATTGCCCGGAGCCGAGATACCTTTTGGTAAGATCTACCCCCTAGCGGGGCCCGAGCTAAAAGCTTTGAAGGATTATATAGACGAAAATTTAGCCAAGGGCTTCATACGCCCCTCTTCATCTCCCGCAGGTGCACCCATCTTCTTTGTGAAGAAGAAAGATGGATCTCTGAGACCCTGCATAGACTATAGGGAACTCAATAAGGTTACTATTAGAAACCGTTATCCATTGCCTTTAATCCTTGAGTTGTTGGAGAGAGTGCGGCATGCCAAAATTTTCTCTAAACTGGATCTCCGTGGGGCCTATAACTTGGTCCGTATTAGACCTAGGGATGAATGGAAGACTGCTTTCAGGTCACGCTATGGACACTTTGAATATCTAGTTATGCCTTTTGGTCTGAGTACCGCCCCAGCCACTTTCCAACACTTTGTGAATGATATCTTCAGGGATCTCCTAGATACATTTGTGGTGATTTATCTGGATGATATTCTAATTTTTTTCTAACTCCACAGAGGAACATCATGGACATGTGAGAATGGTCTTAGAACGCCTAAGACAAAACCATCTCTACATCAAACTTGAAAAATGTGAATTCCATAGGACCGAAATTCAATTTCTGGGGTATGTACTATCTACGCAAGGGATTAGTATGGATGGAAGCAAGACCCAAGCCATCAAGGATTGGCCAATTCCTAGAAATGTGAAGGGGTGCAGCGTTTCATCGGGTTTGCCAACTTCTATAGACGTTTCATTAAGAATTTTTCTGAGGTAGTGTCACCTATCACCCAACTTACCCGGAAACAGTCTAGGTTCTCCTGGACCCCGCAAGCTCAGGAAGCATTTTCCTGTTTAAAGGATAAATTTACCACCGCACCTATCTTAGTACATCCCAACCCCAAGCTTGCCTTCATAATAGAGGTGGATGCTTCAGACTGTGCCGTTGGAGCTATACTCT
Source organism: Oophaga sylvatica (assembly GCA_033576555.1). NCBI lineage: Eukaryota > Metazoa > Chordata > Amphibia > Anura > Dendrobatidae > Oophaga > Oophaga sylvatica. The sequence goes on along the minus strand of JARQOD010000001.1, from coordinate 781,041,086 downwards.
CTCAGAGAACAGGTGAGAAGAATGTCTTGCATCCCTGTGCCTTCTTTTCCCAGCAGTTGTCTTCGGCTGAGAGGAACTACGATGTGGGCAATAGAGAATTGTTGGCCATTATTGCCGCCTTCAAGGAATGGAGACACCTTCTTCAGGAGCTGCACAGCAAATAGTCGTCCTGACAGACCATCGTAACCTTGAATTTATCAGGTCGGCTAAGTGCCTGACTCCTCGCCAGGCTCGCTGGAATCTTTTCCTAAACCAATTTAATTTTGTCATTTCTTATAGACCAGGATCGCGCAATGGAAAGGCTGATGCACTCTCTAGGATTCATTCAGCAGAGACACGTCCACTTACTCCTCCTAAGACTATTCTTCCTGACTCTAGATTCCTGGGAGTGATTCATAATCAAGACTACTTAAGGACATCAAGGAAGCATACCATGCGGATTCTTTGTTGGCTCAACCCCCAAGGGACGTAAGTCTTGTCTTTAAGAATGGTGTGTGGATTCAGGGACAACGTCTGTATATACCTGAAACAGTCAGATTGAGAGTATTGCAACTCATCCACGATTCCAAGATAGCCGGGCATAGGGGAATTCTAAAGACACAAGAATTTCTTTCTCGTTTCTTTTGGTGGCCCACTTACAGGAAAGATGTCTTAAACTATGTCACTTCATGTGAAGTCTGTGCAAGATGCAAAACACCTCGCTCCTCACCAACTGGTCTGTTGCAACCTCTTCCCACCCCGTCCCGCCCGTGGGGATCCATTTCTATGGACTTCATTGTGGAGTTACCAACCTCTCAAGGGAAGAACACCATTCTAGTGGTGGTTGACCGTCTAACAAAGGCAGCTCATTTTATCCCTTGTGTCGGCTTACCCACTGCAAAACAGACATCAGACTTGATGATTAAGAATGTGTTTCGCTTACATGGAGTACCGGATGAGGTCATTTCGGATCGAGGGGTGCAATTCACTTCAAGGTTTTGGCAAAATTTCTGTGCAGCATTGGACATTAAAGTAAACCTTTCTTCTGCTTTTCATCCCCAGACTAATGGACAGACAGAACGAACCAATCAGACCCTGGAGCAGTATCTCCGCTGTTTTATCTGCCACCTACAGGATGATTGGGTGGATCTACTTCCACTGGCTGAGTTCTCTTATAACAACTCTCAGAGCGCCTCCACTAAGCAGTCTCCTTTTTACTCCAATCTAGGTTATCATCCTAACATTCTTCCTCGATTTCCCATAGATACGCCCTTGCCGGCAGTGGCTGAAAGAATCACTTCTTTACAAAAGAATATGGATCTTCTAAAGGAAAATCTAGAATTGGCTCAGGAAAGGTACAAGAAAGCGGCAGATACATTTCGTAAACCTGCACCAGCTTTCAAGGTAGGAGATTTGGTCTGGCTGTCAACCAGAAATCTTAAATTAAAGATTCCATCGTCTAAATTGGGACATAAGTACATTGGACCTTATAAGATCAATAAGATTATAAGTGCTGTTGCTTGTCGTCTTCAACTGCCCAGAACTATGAGAATCCACCCTGTCTTTCATGTATCCCTACTAAAGGCTGCAACACCCAATACGTTTCCTGGACGTTCTTCTCCTTGCCCTGACCCAGTGCTGGTCGATGGTCAGGAAGAATTTATGGTGGAAAGGATTCTAGATTCCAGGTTGTACAGAAATCAGTTGCAATATTTGATTAAATGGCAGGGCTACCCAGTGGAGGACAACTCATGGGAACCAGTCAATAATGTAAATGCTCCTCGCCTGCTCCGCCAGTTTCATCAGAGGTACCCTGACAAGCCTGGTCTGAGGTCATCCGGAGGTTGTCCCTAAGGGGGGAGTAATGTAAGGTTCTTTGTCTCTGTTGACATGTTCCTTGGGGCTCGGTTTTCCGTCGGCCATTTTGCTTTCTGTCTTTCTGCAGCTCTTGCCCTCAGTTAATATGGAGTTTCCAGTTTTCATGTTCCCGCCCTGATTCTTCCCTCTTGCTTCTTAAGCAGCCTCAGCTGAACAATCAGTGCTCCTGAATCAAGCCTCAGTCAGTCTGTGACCTGACTCCTGGAAGCCTTGGACTTGTACTCCAGCTATTCCCTACTGAGGAACCTTGGAACACTTTTGGACTCTGGAAACCTGCTGTTTGGTGAATCCATGTTTGCAGAGGAATTACGGTACAGAGAAGAGATCCTGAACCTGCTTTGGAGATTTACTGTAGTGCTTGAAGTTACTCTGGCCTGCTGTGTCTCCTGTCGCTGTTCCTGCAAACTGTGTGAACTTTTCAGCATGCTTGTATGAAGTAATACAAGTCATTTCATTTCAACCTATGTCTCCTGTGTTTTCCTCGCACCCAAGCACAAGACGCTATAGGAACTGTACACTATACATGACAACGCCATACATTGCCATAGATATGAGCAATTTGTTTACTACTGATTTTGATGGTTGTTACCAAGGGGGCATTGCTCTCAGAGTAATTCTGCAGAGCAGCCAGCAAGTACGTCTCCGACACTCTCAATAATAACTGTGAAACTATTCCAATTTACAACACAGCCCTGCTTACTTTTTCTACAGTTTCTGGCCACACAGCAACAGTTGCACCACAACCACTACATGTTTAGATATTAGAGAAAGGAGAACGTGATGTGGCCATCACAAAAATACGATATCGGGTATCAAATATATGAAAAGTCTTTATTAAATACAAACAAGGACAATAAAAAAATTGAATAGGCAAGAACAATGCAGGCAGTTGGACCACACCGACACGTGCGTGTCCAGAAAAACAGGAAGACGGGCTGACCCAGGTGATTTTAATACATATGAGTAGCACGGTCACTGATCTATACAAGCTAGTCAAATACCCGCATGTAAATGGAATCCAACTATGTCCATATAGTAATATTTGGACCTGTATCAGCATGGATACCAGCCCCTATATAAACGCATTGAAGGAGATGTAAAGCTAAAAGAACAATTCTGAATGACAAGTGTCAAAATTAGTCAATAATTACCTCCAACAAGAGAATGCGGGTGAGAGCCTGGATCGGCACGTCTGCCCCGACACGCGTTTCGGCACTATTACCTTCGCCAGGGGGCGTATGTAATATTGCAACCGGGAGGCTTAAGTATCGGTAAACCGGAAGTTTGATCCCGCGACCCGGAAGTGACGCCTCCGTTGCCGCAGCAACCTACTATGCCGAGCGGCGCCGGCGTCATGTGGAAGGAAACAGGCAGCGCCATGGTAACCATCCACATGGAGACGCCGGACGCCGCGCAACACGTGGTGAGCAGCAGGGAGGCGTGCAGGATCGCGGCACGAAACTGCCATGAAAACCAAAATCAAAGTAAAGAACAGAATCAGAAGGACGAATAAGCCTACACATGACGGCAAATACTGGGTATGGATTCAATGTCAAAATATAAAAGATGGGACAATACGTTGAGCACATCAAAACAACCATTATAAAGATAGACATCTGTATATAGATACCTACCACCAATCTATACAAGAGTTTTAGAAAAAATATATATATAGAAAAATTATATATGAAAAATACACACATATATATATGTGCCTATACACACACATTCGCATAATGTACCGGAGTGACATATCTATGCATCCACATATTGAATAAATAGAAAATAGTAACAGATGGAATCATACAAATGTACTGAATACATATACACATACATATACATGAGTATATAAACACAAAAACATATATACTCATAAATATGAAAAAATAAAATAAAAAAAAAGGAAATAAAAATAAGAGAAATGATAATATAATAATAAATCAAAACAATACAAAATAATAATAATAATAATAAAAATAAAAAAATAAATAATAAAAAATAAATAATAAAAATAATAATAAAAATAGACAAATAAATAATCATATAATGATGTTGATTGGATGATGTGCACTCTGGAGAGTCCATGTGTAGACAGGAAGTAGAATATTCATAAATAAAGAAGAAATGTCCTTCCGAATTATGGAAAATGGCCAACGTGTATGGAATGCCTCAGGATCAAAAATAGAGTTAATGCCTAGAACATAAAATAGATATTAAAACCGGTTAAAAGAAACGCATTCAAGACAACACAAGTGCCCATTTGCGGGCCAAGACCCAGCATGGCGGTGATCACAGGAAGGACACAAAACTTAAATTTTCGTTTAATCCTGATGGATGGACTGTGTTCAGAGTCCAAATCTAATTGCTCATAATTCTAATAAGATTGAATTTCTGGATGTTACGTTGAGTAAAGACATTACACAGGCAATACAGACCCAGGGAACAGCTATGGGGTTGGCGTTTGCGCACTCGTACGCCAATCTGTTCCTGGGTCTGTGGGAAAGGGACCGGGAGTAACAAGAAGTCTGAACCAATTAGGTTTATCACAACTTTCCATTCTCAGTCAGATAAAATTAGAAAGGTGATTTCCAAGGCATGGCCTATCTTACAGACGGATCCTACTCTCAAAAAGTTGATCCCTACTAAGCCACTTATAACATATAGACGGGCAAAAATTTGAAAAATCTTTTGACGCAAAGCCATTATATAGAGCCCCCACGTCCTACATTTTTGAATGCCTTCATTGAACGCAGAGGTTCTTTTCCCTGCGGCCACTGTGTAGCATGCACGAACATGCTTCGCACGGATTCATTTTCGGATTCCTCAGGCAAGAGAGTTTTTAAAATTCATAAGAACATCTCCTGCAGTACGAAGGCCGTCATATACTATGCCACATGCCCATGCTCCCTGATCTATGTTGGACTCACTACTCGCCAGCTAAAGGTCCGGATCAGGGAGCATGTGCTTGGCATTGAGGCAGCAAGGGATGAGGTAGATGTGTCTGTGCTGAAGACTATACCCAAACATTTTAAAATCCATCACAATTGTGACAGTAAAGGCTTCAAAGTTAGAGGCATTGATTGCCTAGATTTGGGCATACGTGGTGGTAAGATCACCCAACGTTTGAGTCAACTAGAGACCAGATGGATTTGGACTCTGAACACAGTCCATCCATCAGGATTAAACGAAAATTTAAGTTTTGTGTCCTTCCTGTGATCACCGCCATGCTGGGTCTTGGCCCGCAAATGGGCACTTGTGTTGTCTTGAATGCGTTTCTTTTAACCGGTTTTAATATCTATTTTATGTTCTAGGCATTAACTCTATTTTTGATCCTGAGGCATTCCATACACGTTGGCCATTTTCCATAATTCGGAAGGACATTTCTTCTTTATTTATGAATATTCTACTTCCTGTCTACACATGGACTCTCCAGAGTGCACATCATCCAATCAACATCATTATATGATTATTTATTTGTCTATTTTTATTATTATTTTTTATTATTTATTTTTTATTATTTATTTTTTTTTTTTATTATTATTATTATTATTTTGTATTGTTTTGATTTATTATTAATATTATCATTTCTCTTATTTTTATTTCCTTTTTTTTTATTTTATTTTTTCATATTTATGAGTATATATGTTTTTGTGTTTATATACTCATGTATATGTATGTGTATATGTATTCAGTACATTTGTATGATTCCATCTGTTACTATTTTCTATTTATTCAATATGTGGATGCATAGATATGTCACTCCGGTACATTATGCGAATGTGTGTGTATAGGCACATATATATATGTGTGTATTTTTCATATATAATTTTTCTATATATATATTTTTTCTAAAACTCTTGTATAGATTGGTGGTAGGTATCTATATACAGATGTCTATCTTTATAATGGTTGTTTTGATGTGCTCAACGTATTGTCCCATCTTTTATATTTTGACATTGAATCCATACCCAGTATTTGCCGTCATGTGTAGGCTTATTCGTCCTTCTGATTCTGTTCTTTACTTTGATTTTGGTTTTCATGGCAGTTTCGTGCCGCGATCCTGCACGCCTCCCTGCTGCTCACCACGTGTTGCGCGGCGTCCGGCGTCTCCATGTGGATGGTTACCATGGCGCTGCCTGTTTCCTTCCACATGACGCCGGCGCCGCTCGGCATAGTAGGTTGCTGCGGCAACGGAGGCGTCACTTCCGGGTCGCGGGATCAAACTTCCGGTTTACCGATACTTAAGCCTCCCGGTTGCAATATTACATACGCCCCCTGACGAAGGTAATCGTGCCGAAACGCGCGTCGGGGCAGACGTGCCGATCCAGGCTCTCACCCGCATTCTCTTGTTGGAGGTAATTATTGACTAATTTTGACACTTGTCATTCAGAATTGTTCTTTTAGCTTTACATCTCCTTCAATGCGTTATATAGGGGCTGGTATCCATGCTGATACAAGTCCAAATATTACTATATGGACATAGTTGGATTCCATTTACATGCGGGTATTTGACTAGCTTGTATAGATCAGTGACCGTGCTACTCACATGTATTAAAATCACCTGGGTCGGCCCGTCTTCCTGTTTTTCTGGACACGCACGTGTCGGTGTGGTCCAACTGCCTGCATTGTTCTTGCCTATTCAATTTTTTTATTGTCTTTGTTTGTATTTAATAAAGACTTTTCATATATTTGATACCCGATATCGTATTTTTGTGATGGCCACATCACGTTCTCCTTTCTCTGATTAATTTACGATGGGTTTACAATTATAGTCCAGACTAGATGGCACACACCCAGGGACTTCCCATTTATTTGGTGTGCCTTCACCTAGTCTCAGCCTCCATTTATGTTATTTATGTTTAGATATTACCCTAAGGACTCATTCAGACGGATGATTTCATGTACATGTTCTATCCGTTTTTCACTGATAGAACACATATCCATAATAGTATTTGGTTGTGGGCATGTCCAAGTGGAAATGTTTTATTTTTTATTTTCTTTGCGAAGATATGTCCATTTTTGATCTGAGTCACAGATCTACTATACCCATACATGTCTATGGATCCCTGAAAATAACAAACCGCATGCCAGAAAATCACTGATGCAAGTGGTACACTAGTTCTGGTCACAAAGTAGTAACTGCAGCAGCTGCTGGCTACACTGGTGCGGTCACTGCGCATGGAATTTTGCTGCTGCTTTTAGCGATCTGCCACCAGTATTAATGTGTCATCTCTAAGGCCACCTGTCAGAGCACAGGGAGACAGTTAACATTGAACGTTGTTTTTCAGCTGCAGAATGGAAGGGAGGGAGACACAGGAATTCATTACTGATGGGTAGGCGGAGCCCCAGATCAGGATGTTACCTCAGATCAAAAGAGTGCTGACTGGCTGGCCCCTCCAGCTCGGGCTCCTCCTACTCAGCTCCAGTCTAAGATTTGAGGTCCAGAGGATGGTCGCTGCTAATGCAGCTCCTCAGAAGATTTTATTATTTTAATATTCGGACAGGAGACTTGGATCACTAGTTGGTCTAGAGGTCTCAGGGGTACCAGCGCTGCTGTACCCCAACCTCTCCCTTGGCGGATCTGTATTTACTCAAAGTCCCTGCAGAATCCTTGCCGGCCCTGGGGGATGAGGAGAGCTTCTCTGGCGGGAACGCAAACCACACGTGCGGTCACTGCGTTCTTCGCCCTGGGGGGAAGCATGGGCACTGCGCCAGAAACCCCTGAGGGTCCCTGTGGCGCCTTGGCTGGTGAGTACTCCACACAAATTTTAATAATAATTATGTGTGAGTGCTTTAGCGTCTGAATGAGCAGCGCTATTACTAATGTCAGTATGCTTCAGCGCTGCTGTGACAGCGTTACTACATGTATGTCAGTATGCTTCAGCGCTGCTGTGACAGCGCTACTACATGTAATGTCAGTATGCTTCAGCGCTGCTGTGACAGCGCTACTACATGTAATGTCAGTATGCTTCAGCGCTGCTGTGACAGCGCTACTACATGTATGTCAGTATGCTTCAGCGCTGCTGTGACAGCGCTACTACATGTAATGTCAGTATGCTTCAGCGCTGCTGTGACAGCGCTACTACATGTAATGTCAGTATGCTTCAGCGCTGCTGTGACAGCGCTACTACATGTAATGTCAGTATGCTTCAGCGCTGCTGTGACAGCGCTACTACATGTAATGTCAGTATGCTTCAGCGCTGCTGTGACAGCGCTGTTACAAGGAGATGTGGTGATTTTTTGTCCGCAGGCAGATACCTGCAGGACAGAGAGGGAGCAGGAGCGGGGAGAGTTCGCGCTCATTATTTGAGCTGGCGGGGGGCGTGGCCTAACTATCCCGGTCTTTTGAGCAGGAAGACGCGCGCTCTGGCGTTTCTCCTGCGACCCCCTCACTGTGGCGGCCATTACTCAGGCTCCTGGGGTCCTCGGACCGCTCCTCTCCTCATAAGACACCACGGCCAGCTGGGTGAGTGCGGATTCCTCACCCCGCAGCGCAGCGATCGCTATACTGCAGCTGCAGTCTCATCAGAGACATAAAAATTGGCTGGGGCTCACAAATATATATATATATTTTGGTGAGTTTGCAATATTAACCCCTCTGAGGGTTATTTCTACCAGCTAAATTTGCTGACTGAATACCGCTGGGGTAACCCTGCTTGGTGGAGCGTTAACCCTTCAGCGTTTAAAAAAAAAAAAAAAAAACCGCATAGTTTTTTGCTGGTATTACCGCTTTGACCTGCTCATACAGGTGAGACATGTCTGAACAGAGTTCAGATGCCGCGGATCACGTCCCAGTGCCATTGCGGCAATCAGATACGCAGACCTCCACAGCGTCTAGCGCTGCGGTCGACAGCGGTGGAAAATTGGATGATATCGCTCGATCGATTAATAACTTGTCTGACCTTTTAGGTCAATATGTGTCTGCTAATTCCTCTCAGAGGAAGCGACGCAGGCCGTTACCGGCCTCTACACGGAGCGAGTCAGATGTATCTGATATTGGGCAGAGTTCCCCTTTAAATTCGGATGGAGAAATATCCGATTCAGATGCGGACGAGCCGCAGGGGCGTTCCTCTATGACGAAGCGTACGGAGGCATTAATTGAAGCCATGAGAGATATACTACAGTTACCGGAGGAGGTAACTAGTCGTCCTGGTAAATCAGCACGCATGTTCCAGGAGTCCCGTGCTTCGCGCACAACATTGCCAGCTCTGGATGAGCTTAATGGTGTAATAGAGGAGGAACGTCTATGTCCAGATAAGCGTTTT
>JARQOD010000001.1:780994603-781031864 GCA_033576555.1 Oophaga sylvatica | reverse complement strand
CTGTAAGGTTCTTTGTCTCTGTTGACATGTTCCTTGGAACTCAGTTTTCCGTCGGCCATTTTGCTTTCTGTCTTTCTGCAGCTCTTGCCCTCAGTTAATATGGAGTTTCCAGTTTTCATGTTCCCGCCCTGATTCTTCCCTCTTGCTTCTTAAGCAGCCTCAGCTGAACAATCAGTGCTCCTGAATCAAGCCTCAGTCAGTCTGTGACCTGACTCCTGGAAGCCTTGGACTTGTACTCCAGCTATTCCCTACTGAGGAACCTTGGAACACTTTTGGACTCTGGAAACCTGCTGTTTGGTGAATCCATGTTTGCAGAGGAATTACGGTACAGAGAAGAGATCCTGAACCTGCTTGGAGATTTACTGTAGTGCTTGAAGTTACTCTGGCCTGCTGTGTCTCCTGTCGCTGTTCCTGCAAACTGTGTGAACTTTTCAGCATGCTTGTATGAAGTAATACAAGTCATTTCATTTCAACCTATGTCTCCTGTGTTTTCCTCGCACCCAAGCACAAGACGCTATAGGAACTGTACACTATACATGACAAGATTCAGGAGCCAATGTTTAGTGTCTGCTGGGTCTGGGAAAGCCGTGTCTGCTGTGACTGTGGATATCAGATGTCCGTTTAATACCTTATGTGATGACAGTGGTTGTGACTTCTCACAACCATTCCAGGTGAGCGCATTCCCTTAAAATTTTACTCTGGAGTGTTACCACAGGTAAACACTATTGTTTTTTTTTTTTTTTCCTTTCCTCTTCTCCTTCCAGCACCTCTGCCTTAAAAGATCTGGAAGATGGAGGCCCGCATAAAGGAACTTTGCGGAGTGACTGATACAATCCTTCAGATGTACAGACTTAAAACCCGTTTTGCAAGCCTACAGGACCTCACTAATCATAATTTGCAAGTGTTTGGACAGACTACCCAGGAATTGCGAGCCAGGATTGAGGCTCTAGAGGAACGAGCCCAGGCTCCTGCCATAACCCCAAGTTCTGGGATCCCCAAATTACCTCCTTTTCGTTTTGGCGGTGAACGTGAGAAATTCAGGGGATTTATTAATCAATGCAATTTATTTTTCTCTGCACATGCTTCACAATTTCCCACTGAACGATCCAAAGTGCTTACTATAATCATGTTGCTTACCAATAAGGCTTTGATGTGGGCAAACCCTCTGATTGAGACTGAGGATGATTGTTTGAATCACCTTGATGCTTTTATTTCAGCCATGGGGCAGGTGTTTGATGACCCCAATCGAGGTGCAACAGCTGAAGCAGCCATGTTAACTTTGCGCCAAGGTAAGCGTTCAGTAGCCGAATATGCCCTGGATTTCAGGAGATGGGCTCTTGATACCACTTGGGACACTTCCGCTAAAAAATCTATTTTTCGGAAAGGGTTGTCTCCACTGATTAAGGATGAACTTGCTCGTGCCGACCCTCCCACTGCGTTAGGTGACTTTATCAACTATTGTATCCGTATTGATGCTCGTCTGACTGAACGCAGACAAGAGAGATGGTTCGAAAATAATCGCACTAACCTTTTACTACCTCCCTCCTCAGCTAAGGAACTTTGAGTAGGATCACAAGGGAACCAGAACCTGAACCCATGCAGGTGGACTCTTTGCAAAGACGGGTTAGTGATGCACGCAAAGAACATCGTATAAAGGAAAATCTATGTTTCTACTGTGGTAAGTCAGGGCACTTCATTATAAACTGCCCCAGCCGTTCTCGTAAGACTACTGCAGCAGTCATTCACTGTGAGTGTTGCGAGAGGAGCTCTGTCATGTCCGAGCCTCAGGCTCCAGAGAGATCTGCTGCAAGAGATCTTGATTTCTCGGACTTAAACTCTGTTAGTTCTGGGGACGATGACGGTATAAACGCTGCAATTTTTCAAGTTTCCTCAGCGGTGTCCCAGCTGAGTTGTAAAAGAAACAATTCTCATTGCTTCCTTTCCATCAAACTCTGGGTTTGGACTCAGTCTGGGTGTTTTTCTTAGCTCTGCTTATGAATCGACATCAGTGAGCAAGTGGTAAATTTTATGGATAACATCCTCGTGCTCTGAAAAGGATACGTTCGTGAAGATGGCTACTCCAGTACAGATGGGACATGTGAGGCTCTCTACTGATTATCTGGACCATGGATCAAGAACAAGCCTTTGAGGTCCATGGTAAGATTTCAAGAATGTCTTTCTTGCTATCCTTCATCCCCACTTCCATCTTCAGGGCTAGATTTGCTGCAGGGCAGAACCTACAGCTTAACCTGGAGACCAGAATTACACTTTCCGAAGAACAATGGTCACGGAGTTTCGTTGTCTGTTCTAAAGGAACCCTTCAGCCCTGAGCTAACAGCTTTGAGGTTTACAGACAAGAATTTATGGACAAAGACGCTGATCAGCTCCTCTCCGTCATATATTGTCCAATGATCATTGCCCGAGCCGAGTACCTTTTGGTAAGATCTACCTAGCGGGCCCGAGCTAAAAGCTTGAAGGTATATTAGAAAATTTAGCCAAGGTCATCGCCCTTTCAATCCCCAGTGACCCGTTTTTGGAGAAGAAGATGGATCTCTGAACCCTGCAAACTATAGGAACTCAATAGGTTACTATAAACGTATCCATTGCTTTAATCCCTGAGTTGTTGGAGAAGTGCGGCATGCAAATTTTCTCTAAACGGATCCTGGCTATAACTTTGTCCGTTATAGCCTGGGATGAATGAAACTGCTCAGTCACGCTATGACAACTTTGATATCTAGTTATGCCTTTTGGTCTGAGTACCGCCCCAGCCACTTTCCAACACTTCGTGAATGATATCTTCAGGGATCTCCTAGATACATTTGTGGTGATTTATCTGGATGATATTCTAATTTTTTTCTAACTCCACAGAGGAACATCATGGACATGTGAGAATGGTCTTAGAACGCCTAAGACAAAACCATCTCTACATCAAACTTGAAAAATGTGAATTCCATAGGACCGAAATTCAATTTCTGGGGTATGTACTATCTACGCAAGGGATTAGTATGGATGGAAGCAAGACCCAAGCCATCAAGGATTGGCCAATTCCTAGAAATGTGAAGGAGGTGCAGCGTTTCATCGGGTTTGCCAACTTCTATAGACGTTTCATTAAGAATTTTTCTGAGGTAGTGTCACCTATCACCCAACTTACCCGGAAACAGTCTAGGTTCTCCTGGACCCCGCAAGCTCAGGAAGCATTTTCCTGTTTAAAGGATAAATTTACCACCGCACCTATCTTAGTACATCCCAACCCCGAGCTTGCCTTCATAATAGAGGTGGATGCTTCAGACTGTGCCGTTGGAGCTATACTCTCTCAGAGAACAGGTGAGAAGAATGTCTTGCATCCCTGTGCCTTCTTTTCCCAGCAGTTGTCTTCGGCTGAGAGGAACTACGATGTGGGCAATAGAGAATTGTTGGCCATTATTGCCGCCTTCAAGGAATGGAGACACCTTCTTCAGGGAGCTGCACAGCAAATAGTCGTCCTGACAGACCATCGTAACCTTGAATTTATCAGGTCGGCTAAGTGCCTGACTCCTCGCCAGGCTCGCTGGAATCTTTTCCTAAACCAATTTAATTTTGTCATTTCTTATAGACCAGGATCGCGCAATGGAAAGGCTGATGCACTCTCTAGGATTCATTCAGCAGAGACACGTCCACTTACTCCTCCTAAGACTATTCTTCCTGACTCTAGATTCCTGGGAGTGATTCATAATCAAGACCTACTTAAGGACATCAAGGAAGCATACCATGCGGATTCTTTGTTGGCTCAACCCCCAAGGGACGTAAGTCTTGTCTTTAAGAATGGTGTGTGGGATTCAGGGACAACGTCTGTATATACCTGAAACAGTCAGATTGAGAGTATTGCAACTCATCCACGATTCCAAGATAGCCGGGCATAGGGGAATTCTAAAGACACAAGAATTTCTTTCTCGTTTCTTTTGGTGGCCCACTTACAGGAAAGATGTCTTAAACTATGTCACTTCATGTGAAGTCTGTGCAAGATGCAAAACACCTCGCTCCTCACCAACTGGTCTGTTGCAACCTCTTCCCACCCCGTCCCGCCCGTGGGGATCCATTTCTATGGACTTCATTGTGGAGTTACCAACCTCTCAAGGGAAGAACACCATTCTAGTGGTGGTTGACCGTCTAACAAAGGCAGCTCATTTTATCCCTTGTGTCGGCTTACCCACTGCAAAACAGACATCAGACTTGATGATTAAGAATGTGTTTCGCTTACATGGAGTACCGGATGAGGTCATTTCGGATCGAGGGGTGCAATTCACTTCAAGGTTTTGGCAAAATTTCTGTGCAGCATTGGACATTAAAGTAAACCTTTCTTCTGCTTTTCATCCCCAGACTAATGGACAGACAGAACGAACCAATCAGACCCTGGAGCAGTATCTCCGCTGTTTTATCTGCCACCTACAGGATGATTGGGTGGATCTACTTCCACTGGCTGAGTTCTCTTATAACAACTCTCAGAGCGCCTCCACTAAGCAGTCTCCTTTTTACTCCAATCTAGGTTATCATCCTAACATTCTTCCTCGATTTCCCATAGATACGCCCTTGCCGGCAGTGGCTGAAAGAATCACTTCTTTACAAAAGAATATGGATCTTCTAAAGGAAAATCTAGAATTGGCTCAGGAAAGGTACAAGAAAGCAGCAGATAAATTTCGTAAACCTGCACCAGCTTTCAAGGTAGGAGATTTGGTCTGGCTGTCAACCAGAAATCTTAAATTAAAGATTCCATCGTCTAAATTGGGACATAAGTACATTGGACCTTATAAGATCAATAAGATTATAAGTGCTGTTGCTTGTCGTCTTCAACTGCCCAGAACTATGAGAATCCACCCTGTCTTTCATGTATCCCTACTAAAGGCTGCAACACCCAATACGTTTCCTGGACGTTCTTCTCCTTGCCCTGACCCAGTGCTGGTCGATGGTCAGGAAGAATTTATGGTGGAAAGGATTCTAGATTCCAGGTTGTACAGAAATCAGTTGCAATATTTGATTAAATGGCAGGGCTACCCAGTGGAGGACAACTCATGGGAACCAGTCAATAATGTAAATGCTCCTCGCCTGCTCCGCCAGTTTCATCAGAGGTACCCTGACAAGCCTGGTCTGAGGTCATCCGGAGGTTGTCCCTAAGGGGGGAGTAATGTAAGGTTCTTTGTCTCTGTTGACATGTTCCTTGGGGCTCGGTTTTCCGTCGGCCATTTTGCTTTCTGTCTTTCTTCAGCTCTTGCCCTCAGTTAATATGGAGTTTCCAGTTTTCATGTTCCCGCCCTGATTCTTCCCTCTTGCTTCTTAAGCAGCCTCAGCTGAACAATCAGTGCTCCTGAATCAAGCCTCAGTCAGTCTGTGACCTGACTCCTGGAAGCCTTGGACTTGTACTCCAGCTATTCCCTACTGAGGAACCTTGGAACACTTTTGGACTCTGGAAACCTGCTGTTTGGTGAATCTATGTTTGCAGAGGAATTACGGTACAGAGAAGAGATCCTGAACCTGCTTTGGAGATTTACTGTAGTGCTTGAAGTTACTCTGGCCTGCTGTGTCTCCTGTCGCTGTTCCTGCAAACTGTGTGAACTTTTCAGCATGCTTGTATGAAGTAATACAAGTCATTTCATTTCAACCTATGTCTCCTGTGTTTTCCTCGCACCCAAGCACAAGACGCTATAGGAACTGTACACTATACATGACAACGCCATACATTGCCATAGATATGAGCAATTTGTTTACTACTGATTTTGATGGTTGTTACCAAGGGGGCATTGCTCTCAGAGTAATTCTGCAGAGCAGCCAGCAAGTACGTCTCCGACACTCTCAATAATAACTGTGAAACTATTCCAATTTACAACACAGCCCTGCTTACTTTTTCTACAGTTTCTGGCCACACAGCAACAGTTGCACCACAACCACTACATGTTTAGATATTAGAGAAAGGAGAACGTGATGTGGCCATCACAAAAATACGATATCGGGTATCAAATATATGAAAAGTCTTTATTAAATACAAACAAGGACAATAAAAAAATTGAATAGGCAAGAACAATGCAGGCAGTTGGACCACACCGACACGTGCGTGTCCAGAAAAACAGGAAGACGGGCTGACCCAGGTGATTTTAATACATATGAGTAGCACGGTCACTGATCTATACAAGCTAGTCAAATACCCGCATGTAAATGGAATCCAACTATGTCCATATAGTAATATTTGGACCTGTATCAGCATGGATACCAGCCCCTATATAAACGCATTGAAGGAGATGTAAAGCTAAAAGAACAATTCTGAATGACAAGTGTCAAAATTAGTCAATAATTACCTCCAACAAGAGAATGCGGGTGAGAGCCTGGATCGGCACGTCTGCCCCGACGCGCGTTTCGGCACTATTACCTTCGCCAGGGGGCGTATGTAATATTGCAACCGGGAGGCTTAAGTATCGGTAAACCGGAAGTTTGATCCCGCGACCCGGAAGTGACGCCTCCGTTGCCGCAGCAACCTACTATGCCGAGCGGCGCCGGCGTCATGTGGAAGGAAACAGGCAGCGCCATGGTAACCATCCACATGGAGACGCCGGACGCCGCGCAACACGTGGTGAGCAGCAGGGAGGCGTGCAGGATCGCGGCACGAAGCTGCCATGAAAACCAAAGTCAAAGTAAAAAACAGAATCAGAAGGACGAATAAGCCTACACATGACTGCAAATACTGGGTATGGATTCAATGTCAAAATATAAAAGATGGGACAATACGTTGAGCACATCAAAACAACCATTATAAAGATAGACATCTGTATATAGATACCTACCACCAATCTATACAAGAATTTTCGAAAAAATATATATATAGAAAAATTATATATGAAAAATACACACATATATATATGTGCCTGTACACACACATTCACATAATGTACCGGAGTGACATATCTATGCATCCATATATTGAATAAATAGAAAATAGTAACAGATGGAATCATACAAATGTACTGAATACATATACACATACATATACATGAGCATATAAACACAAAAACATATATACTCATATAAATATGAAAAAATAAAATAAAAAAAAAAAAGGAAATAAAAATAAGAGAAATGATAATAATATTAATAAATCAAAATAATAAAAAATAAATAATAAAAAATAATAAAAATAGACAAATAATCATATAATGATGTTGATTGGATGATGTGCACTCTGGAGAGTCCATGTGTAAACAGGAAGTAGAATATTCATAAATAAAGAGGAAATGTCCTTCCGAATTATGGAAAATGGCCAACGTGTATGGAATGCCTCAGGATCAAAAATAGTTAATGCCTAGAACATAAAATAGATATTAAAACCGGTTAAAAGAAACTCATTCAAGACAACACAAGTGCCCATTTGCGGGCCAAGACCCAGCATGGCGATGATCACAGGAAGGACACAAAACTTAAATTTTCGTTTAATCCTGATGGATGGACTGTGTTCAGAGTCCAAATCTAATTGCTCATAATTCTAATAAGATTGAATTTCTGGATGTTACGTTGAGTAAAGACATTACACAGGCAATACAGACCCAGGGAACAGCTATGGGGTCGGCGTTTGCGCCCTCGTACGCCAATCTGTTCCTGGGTCTGTGGGAAAGGGACCGAGAGTAACAAGAAGTCTGAACCAATTAGGTTTATCACAACTTTCCATTCTCAGTCAGATAAAATTAGAAAGGTGATTTCCAAGGCATGGCCTATCTTACAGACGGATCCTACTCTCAAAAAGTTGATCCCTACTAAGCCACTTATAACATATAGACGGGCAAAAATTTGAAAAATCTTTTGACGCAAAGCCATTATATAGAGCCCCCACGTCCTACATTTTTGAATGCCTTCATTGAACGCAGAGGTTCTTTTCCCTGCGGCCACTGTGTAGCATGCACGAACAGGCTTCGCACGGATTCATTTTCGGATTCCTCAGGCAAGAGAGTTTTAAAATTCATAAGAACATCTCCTGCAGTACGAAGGCCGTCATATACTATGCCACATGCCCATGCTCCCTGATCTATGTTGGACTCACTACTCGCCCAGCTAAAGGTCCGGATCAGGGAGCATGTGCTTGGCATTGAGGCAGCAAGGGATGAGGTAGATGTGTCTGTGCTGAAGACTATACCCAAACATTTTAAAATCCATCACAATTGTGACAGTAAAGGCTTCAAAGTTAGAGGCATTGATTGCCTAGATTTGGGCATACGTGGTGGTAAGATCACCCAACGTTTGAGTCAACTAGAGACCAGATGGATTTGGACTCTGAACACAGTCCATCCATCAGGATTAAACGAAAATTTAAGTTTTGTGTCCTTCCTGTGATCACCGCCATGCTGGGTCTTGGCCCGCAAATGGGCACTTGTGTTGTCTTGAATGCGTTTCTTTTAACCGGTTTTAATATCTATTTTATGTTCTAGGCATTAACTCTATTTTTGATCCTGAGGCATTCCATACACGTTGGCCATTTTCCATAATTCGGAAGGACATTTCTTCTTTATTTATGAATATTCTACTTCCTGTTTACACATGGACTCTCCAGAGTGCACATCATCCAATCAACATCATTATATGATTATTTATTTGTCTATTTTTATTATTATTTTTTATTATTTATTTTTTATTATTTATTTTTTTATTTTTTATTATTATTATTATTATTATTTGTATTGTTTTGATTTATTATTAATATCATTTCTCTTATTTTTATTTCCTTTTTTTTTATTTTATTTTTTCATATTTGAGTATATATGTTTTTGTGTTTATATACTCATGTATATGTATGTGTATATGTATTCAGTACATTTGTATGATTCCATCTGTTACTATTTTCTATTTATTCAATATATGGATGCATAGATATGTCACTCCGGTACATTATGCGAATGTGTGTGTATAGGCACATATATATATGTGTGTATTTTTCATATATAATTTTTCTATATATATATTTTTTCTAAAACTCTTGTATAGATTGGTGGTAGGTATCTATATACAGATGTCTATCTTTATAATGGTTGTTTTGATGTGCTCAACGTATTGTCCCATCTTTTATATTTTGACATTGAATCCACACCCAGTATTTGCCGTCATGTGTAGGCTTATTCGTCCTTCTGATTCTGTTCTTTACTTTGATTTTGGTTTTCATGGCAGTTTCGTGCCGCGATCCTGCACGCCTCCCTGCTGCTCACCACGTGTTGCGCGGCGTCCGGCGTCTCCATGTGGATGGTTACCATGGCGCTGCCTGTTTCCTTCCACATGACGCCGGCGCCGCTCGGCATAGTAGGTTGCTGCGGCAACGGAGGCGTCACTTCCGGGTCGCGGGATCAAACTTCCGGTTTACCGATACTTAAGCCTCCCGGTTGCAATATTACATACGCCCCCTGACGAAGGTAATCGTGCCGAAACGCGCGTCGGGGCAGACGTGCCGATCCAGGCTCTCACCCGCATTCTCTTGTTGGAGGTAATTATTGACTAATTTTGACACTTGTCATTCAGAATTGTTCTTTTAGCTTTACATCTCCTTCAATGCGTTTATATAGGGGCTGGTATCCATGCTGATACAGGTCCAAATATTACTATATGGACATAGTTGGATTCCATTTACATGCGGGTATTTGACTAGCTTGTATAGATCAGTGACCGTGCTACTCATATGTATTAAAATCACCTGGGTCGGCCCGTCTTCCTGTTTTTCTGGATACGCACGTGTCGGTGTGGTCCAACTGCCTGCATTGTTCTTGCCTATTCAATTTTTTTATTGTCTTTGTTTGTATTTAATAAAGACTTTTCATATATTTGATACCCGATATCGTATTTTTGTGATGGCCACATCACGTTCTCCTTTCTCTGATTAATTTACGATGGGTTTACAATTATAGTCCAGACTAGATGGCACACACCCAGGGACTTCCCATTTATTTGGTGTGCCTTCACCTAGTCTCAGCCTCCATTTATGTTATTTATGTTTAGATATTACCCTAAGGACTCATTCAGACGGATGATTTCATGTACATGTTCTATCCGTTTTTCACTGATAGAACACATATCCATAATAGTATTTGGTTGTGGGCATGTCCAAGTGGAAATGTTTTATTTTTTATTTTCTTTGCGAAGATATGTCCATTTTTGATCTGAGTCACAGATCTACTATACCCATACATGTCTATGGATCCCTGAAAATAACAAACCGCATGCCAGAAAATCACTGATGCAAGTGGTACACTAGTTCTGGTCACAAAGTAGTAACTGCAGCAGCTGCTGGCTACACTGGTGCGGTCACTGCGCATGGAATTTTGCTGCTGCTTTTAGCGATCTGCCACCAGTATTAATGTGTCATCTCTAAGGCCACCTGTCAGAGCACAGGGAGACAGTTAACATTGAACGTTGTTTTTTTTTCAAGAAAATCATTTTTTTTTTCCTCCTTGGCATGTACAAATTTTATTGCATAGTTTATTTTATATTGCTTAGTAAGCCTAAAAATCTTGAGTTCAAATAACTCATGCCAAGTAAACCCTCCTCGTATGGGAAATGCTTAGGGTATGTGCACATGATAAGTACCGTAAATGCTGCGGGTTGGACGCTGCGTGCTATGCTGTTACAGCATAGTAGATGGTGTGAGGTAGGGACTCCGCCATCTTGGATAGGGCCTATACCAGCCTCCATTTTGTCTGTGCACAGAGCCACAGGCTGCTAACTGCACAGGGCCTGAGTGATTCAGGCCCATGTTTGAATGGCAAGGTCTTTAGTATGGTAACGAGTTAAGACCCAAAACAGAGCCAAGCCAGCATGGTGAATAGTAAGGTTTGTTAGCATGGTAATGAGATGCCTGGGGGCTTCAATTAGACTATACCTTTCAGCCAGACCATGAAAACACATCTATTTATATCCCAGACACGAAGGCTCCGTTCTAGGATTATGAATTATGAGCACATCTTTGTAGGTACATTCTCCTAAAAATATCTGTGTGACCCTGCGGACCTCGGGCATTTGATGGTGCAACTCCCGAGTCGGTGATGGCTTGGGGGCTGAGATATAGAGATTGGCCATCCACAATGACCCAATCGGGCCAGGTTTGATATCCATGCGACAGGCAAAACATACTGCATCCGCTGGTACCTTTCGTGTCCTGATCCGATCGTCCTGGAGAAAGTTAACCCCTTTATTAGGTATTGGGAATAAATTCTGCAGGGGGCTAAGAGTGGAGATTGTCAGCCCACCCTCGGACACCGAGGGGAGGGACCTAGCAGGTTTAAGAACTGTGAGCTAAGGGCAGACCAGATCCATTCACACAGCAGCAAGACCATGGAAAACTAAGGACCAAAGGGACAGATCTGTCAAGGGAGCAGCGGTACACGTTTTGGGGGACTGTCCAGCAACTAAGACTTTCACCTGGGGATCGCAGAGCTCCCTGCCTCCACATGTCCCTACAACCTGGTAATATTGACCTCTAGCTAATTCCTTTAAGCCTTGTACCATTATTGTTGTATTTTACTCTGATTGCAAATCCATTGTAATTCCGTTGTATAGCTTACTGTATATTTCTGTAATTATCTAGTGCGCCCTTAAGGCAATTAAACCATAAAATTAATCTTGGGCTGATGCTTTTACTCTGATCACGAATCTTAGAATACCCAGTGGGTAACAGGACACCCTCCCCGGCGGCCATTTGCTCTAGGTGCAGTTCCCTTACTGACCTGAGAGACAAAGGGGGCGCTGGAGAGCTGTGCCTGTGGAGTTACGTCACATTGGTGACGTGGAAGGACAGGGGCTGTCCTTCACAGATGGGATTTCAAGAAATCACATGCCCACTATGTGTGCACGGACGCCCTCAGCTCACCTTGCGGCAATGTCTTTCTGAACAGCAGCATGTCTATTTATCTTGCGGAGACGTGAGCCTCCACAAGATAAATATCACCTGTACAATGTGTTGGACGCTGTGAATCCGCACGGTTCAGTGAACACATGCGAATTCAGGTGCGATCAATAGCCGGCAGCGCTTTGGACATGTGCTGCGTCCGAAGCGCTGCCAATTGCTGAAAGTCTGCACATACCCTAAAAGATGAACTAAAACTTTGGTATTTTTTTGTATATGTTACTGTTCTCTAAATAGCAAGTAAATCAGTGGTGGTCCTGGGACCAATAGTGTTCGCTCAAAACCGCCCCAAGAGGTGGGCAGCTCAGGAAAAAGGAGCACATGCCTGCTGCCTCAGTGGCCACACAGAGCAGGGTATGGATGCAGTAGAGTAGAAGGTCTGCGGTTTCTACTTCATGTATACTCTGATCTGTGTGAGAGCTCAGTCAGCAGGCATGTGCTCCTATCCCCTGAGCTGCCCACCTCTCAGGGTGTTTTAAGTGAACACGATTGATCTCAGGACCCAGAAAACCACTGATATAGTTACAATTTAGAGAACATAGTGTTACAAAGTAGCTAAACATTTGCCATTTTTGTATATGTGTTTTTTTTTTTTTTTTAAATTACCAGAAAGTGACTGAATAGCACTAGACTATCATTTTGTTCAGATTGGTGATGGGCTATTTGCCATTCTTGAAATGAAAGGATCTGAGAGCAGCATGATGTATGGGCAGAGAGGCTGCTATGTTTCACTTATTGGACTGTGTGATTCAGTTATATTAGATATCCTGATTTGGTGTGTGTGCGTGCGTGCGCGTGTGCGTGTGTGGTCAGAGTATAGATTAGCTGAACTAGTTTGCAGAGATAATCTCGCTCATTTTTGGCAGCATCATTTTGCATCTGTAGCCGGGTGTATACGCCCTGGCTTCAGAGGTGCACTGCGCATGACCGTGGGCCATCTTCTGCACTGCGCTGTGTGCCTCTGAAGCCGTGTGTATAGCCGTGTGTATAGCCGTGGTTTTGGCAGCATTTGGAATCAGCTGTCAAGTTCACTGTAAAGACGTGCATCAGTGGCACATGGAATATTATGACATTACCAGGCACTTTGCACTGAATTACTGTAGAACTGGCCTGACCTGCCGCTATGCATTTCTCACCATACAGTCTTTGGTTACATATTTCATCTGGCTACATTCTGTTTAACTCAGTGGCATGCAGAGAATAATGTCAGCCTCTAAGCACAAACATCACGGCAGACTGTTTCCTATTCGTAGTTAGACATTCAACAGGTGACAAAACAAAGCTGAATACCTTCCTGAATGACACTAGCTGACACACAAGACACCTGTGGAATATGTCTACTCTCATGACCTCCTGTTAATGGAAGGAATGCACTGTAACTGGGAGATTACAAGTCTTGTAACTGTGTCTTACAGAAAACAAAAAGAAATCCATGCCATATTTGGGGCAAGGACATAGTTGGAATACTTCCCAGCATTTTATACATGTGTAAACCAATTGTTTATGCAACGGAAGGATGGTGCCACCCACCCTTTTTTTTTTGTAGTGATTTACTGCAAATAAAAAAAAAAAAAAACACGGTATGCATTTTATATGGTGGAATGGAAAATCTGTCACAGGATATCTAGTCTGGATAATGAGATGGCCGCTTAGAGGTTTCAATTTATTTGTCATTTAAAGGAGATGTCTGGTTTAAAACACTCATTTTCGTGCAACCTTTTAGGGAATGGTGAGTTAAAGGGAACATGTCAAGATAATTTATATTTTCCATATCACTGTCTGTAAGACAATATGGAAAAAAAAAACCTTCAGACACACTAGGCCTAATATTAGGCTCACACTTCCTATTCACAGAAGATTTTTCAGCAGTCTCATCAGTGAAGAATACGGTACATTGAAATGGAGCACCTTTACTTACATACATACAGTAGATGACACAGGATCTACCATTCATGGTGTTACAGCTCCTCTCACCTCCCTGCACAATGACTATTGCCCTGCTTAGGACATCTCCAGGTTAAACATCTATACAAATAATATGGTTTAAGTTAGTCTCTTGCTACTAATGTCCACGTGCATTACAGAAAAAGAGATTATACCTTCCAATATATGCTCACAATGCCAATATAATGCAGGATATGGACTTGCCATTGGTGTGACCTGTGCAGCCACAGAGTGGCCCAAGAGGTAAGGGGGGGACTTGTTACTACCTCCAAAGCTAGTTCAATTCTGCATTACAATAAGCTATTCGACTGCAAAGCGCTGGTGTACTGTTCTTAAACAGTGACGCTCTTCTGTCTGTGTGAGGAATGGGTTAAACACTTTATTGCCAGGGTACTGGTGTTCTGGTGCTTTGCTACTTCTATTCACTGCATCAGTGACTTTCCTGCAGCAGTGTCCTGGTCAGGAGGTTGTGCTGAAGCTGGGGTAGGAGTGGGAGAGGTTTAGGTGGGTGTGCTGTGCTCACTGCTGGCTTGCAGCCCAGAACAAGGGCGGATGGGAACTGTAGTCAGAAGGGAGAAGAGGAAACTGAAAAGTGATGGCTGTGACAACAAAGCTGGTGCCAATGGATAGGAAGGCAAGTAGAAAGACATACAGCAGCATGAAAATTGGCAAAAATATATACGGGGTTCTTTATGGTTTTGTGGGAAATACAGGTTTAATGATAATAACAACCTTTTTAAGATTAGAAATTATATATGGCTACTTCTTTTGAATTCTGGTGTGAAAAAATAAATAGTATGCACTGGAAACTAAAATGATGAGATGTACAATTTGGATAATCTGTATAATCTTCTCCAATTTCAAATAAATCATGGCCTTGTTACGTTTTTTTTCCCCCCACATTTAATAACAAATTAAAAGTGCCGTATTTTTAGACTGTCAAGGAAATTCCGGACCGTTGGCAACTCTGGTACTGCTGTCTGTGTGCTCAATAGATAACCAGTGTGCCTGTGTAAACCAGTGGTAGGCCGGCGTCACACTGGCGACAGAATCGGACGACTGCAATGCGATGAAATATCGTATTGCAGTCTGCCCTATGTTAATCTATGGAGCAGCTCCCAGTATCAGATTTTTTGTGGTCCGTTTTAAACGTCCATGTGCAATCGCAGCATGTTGCGATTGTCACCGATTGTGGGTCGACTATCGCCAATGCAAGTCTATGGGAGCGATGAAAAATCTGATTACAAACGGACCGCATGTGTGACTTGCGATGAAATCGCATCGGTGTCCTTTAGAAAAGCCGGCAATTGATCCCCAGCTATACTGTAAAATCACACTGACAGCTTTAATAAAGAATAGAAAGAATAGATATACACACATAGAATACATATATATATATATATGTAATTGTGACATGTATGTATATATATATATATATTTATATTTCCTAGACTTCTACATACTGTAATAGCCGCAAATTCAATTGCCGGCTTCTGTGAAATCACAGAAGCCGACATGAAATGATACATTGTTTCCACACAGTTAACCATGTCATTTCCTGTATTTTGATATTTGTTTAGAACTTACAATTACATGAGTGTATTTGTGCTAAATTTCAGACATGTAGGGGTTAATTAAAGCTGTAAATTCGTTGACAAAAAAATGCGTGGGCTCCTGCTGTATTTTCTCCACCAGACAGACAAAGCAAGCGAGTGGGGGCAGATAATAATAGCCTAGGGAGGGTACTTTTTTTTTGTGCCCTAATTAGATTCGCCCTTTCTGGCACTTTGCCCGTCTATTCCCATTGCCCTGTAGCGGTGGCGAATGGGTTAATAATCTCACCTTAATGTCACCTTAGTATTGAAAGGTGACCTTAAGGCAGGTTAATAATTGAGAGATGTCAATTAGACAACTATCAATTATTAATCCTATTGAAGTAAATAAAAAAACACACACACACTTTAAGAATAAATAATTTTAATGAAATAAAAACACATATTTTTGACCATCTTTTATTTAAGTCTTAATCCGTTCGAAGCCCTTGTTCTTCTAAAATAAATATAAAAATAATAAAACAACATTATTCTTACCTATCTGGCAATCTGTCACGTCCCACGATGTAATCCTTCACAAAGGGTTAACTACTAGCAATCAGATAAGCAGCGCAAGTAATCCTGCGTGCTCATCTGATAACTTCTGAATGAATGAGCTTATCTCCTGCTGACAGGAGAGGATGTGATTCATGAATGAAGCTTAATTGATTGTATCCACTTTCAAGTTAGGAGAGTAACTGATTCATTCAGGGGAATACAGGTCTGAGACTGCATTATTAGCTCTCTGCGACCTGTAACCTGTTAACCCTTTCTGATGGATTACAGCGTGGGACCTGACTGTACTTCGGATTGGTAAGAATCATTTTGCTTTTTTATTTTATTTTATTTTATTTTTATTACAGGAAATGGTTTTAGCAGGAAAATAAAATATGGTCAAAAACTGTGTGATTATTTCATTAAACTTCTTTTTTATTAGAAATAAAACTGTGTGTGTTTGATTTTCTATCATACAATAGGATTAATAATTGATAGTTGTCTAATTGACAGCTCTCAATTATTAACCTGCCTTAAGGTCACCTTTCAATACTAAGGTGACATTAAGGTGAGATTATTAACCCATTCGCCACCGCTACAATGTACCCTCCCTAGGCTGTTATTATCTGCCCCCACTCGCTTGCTTTGTCTGTCTGGTGGAGAAAATACAGCGGGAGCCCACGCATTTTTTTTCAACGAAATTACACCTTTAATTAACCCCTACATGTCTGAAATTTTGCACAAATACACTCATGTAATTGTAAGTTCTAAACAAATATCAAAATACAGGAAATTACATGGTTAACTGTGTGGAAACAATGTATCATTTCATGTCGGCTTCTGTGATTTCACAAAAGCCGGCAATATTGAATTGAATTAGCGGCTATAACAGTATGTAGAAGTCTAGGAACTATAAATATATGTATATATACATGTCACAATGACATGTGTATATATATATATATATATATATATATATATATATATATATATATATGTGTTCTATGTGTATATATCTATTCTTTCTTTTGTGATTGAAATACTATTTTTTTGGATCCATTATATGTCAGTTTTGCAAGCCTGCGAGAAATTCTCGCAAGTCGGATGAAAATCGGATGTTACAAGGTACACACACATGCGACTAAATCGCATCTTTGAAGGAAAATCGGATGCCAGAAGGATGTGTGATGTTTGCATTTTGATCCGACAATCGACCGTCTAAAACGGACCGATTTTTTATCGTTGTGTGTGACGCCGGCCGTACTTTATGAACCAGACTAGTGCATGTGAATGTCAGCAGCTCCTGCACACATCCACAGTGTGGATTAGGGCATGGACCTGCACAGGGAGTTAGGATGGGACTAGACACTCGCACTGGTAACGCGCTCTTTTATTAAAAATGCGCCTTGGAGGCAGATTCTTATGCAGATCAATGTCTGGCCAATATCCTGGAACAGCTCCTTTATGAATAAGAAAAATATGGATTTCTCTGGAATAAGGCATAGTATGTATCCAAACAGACTCCCTTTAAATTACTGTTGCTCTAGATATCTGCCTCCCCCCCTCCCCCACCCAAAAAAAAGTGCGCGTCAAAGGCTTTTATGTATCTTGTTGCCCATGGATACATTCTGCAGGTCTTTCATGACAGGTTGTGCATGTGCTTTATATAACTGCTATTCTTCTACATAGAAAGCGCAAAGTTTCTTGCCACTGACCCCTCTTATGGTTTTACTAATTCGAAGCATTAATACTTGAATATTTATGTACACTTTTCTTGACCATGGATATCCATACCTATAAACACAAGTGAATTGTTTATCTTTATTGCATGAAAAAAAAAAAAAAAAAAACGGATTTCATTGGTTGCTGTGAACAATCAGACAAAATAGTTTTTTTTTTTTTTTTTTTTTTTTAGTTGTGAGAGGGAATATATGAATATATTATTCTTTGATGGGAGATGGAGGATGGAATAGATTTATACGAGGTGTTGGGGGGCACAGTTACACATATTGATAGGACTGTACACTGCACTATGTCTTCTTCTGTCAGCTCTGCCCCAGTCTCCAGCAGCAGGTCCGTTTTTAGAGCAGTAAGTAATGTCAGCCGTGCCTAGTGGAGCACAGTAGTCTGGAGAAGAAACAAGGTGTTTTTGGAAATGTAGATTCCTGTGGTCACACCTGTACAGTTATGGAGAAGCTGGAACCAGAAAGTGGAGCAAGTAATTAGCCAGTGAGTATCTGACGTATGGTTGGGTTACTTCAGCAAGATCTGGGGTGTGGGTTAATAGATTCTAGGATAACCTCTTATTTTTTTCGATGATGCAATTAAACTGCACTTCGAGTATTCCTTGTATTCAAGTCTATAAACATGGGGAATTGTGCTGTTGGGAAACATCTGTGATGGTCTAGTGTAAAGGGTATGACACACTAAGCGAGATCGCTACTGCAACACCATTTGATGCAGTAGCGATCTCGTTAGCGACTTAGCTGTGTGTGACATGTAGCAGCGATGTGGCCCCTGCTGAGATGTCGCTGATCGCTTATGAACGTTCTGAGCCGTTTTTTGGTCGTTAGTGTCCTGCTGGTGAGCCTGAATCGCTGAGTGTGACACCCTTTATGAACGACTTCACCAGCGTCGCAGGTGGGACTAGGTTTTCCCAACGACCGCAGAGGTCGTTATACAGATCGCTGATGAGTTGTGTTTGGAATCTAACTAGCGATCACATAGCGATCGCACTACCGATCTCGCCAGGTTAGTCATTGTCGTGATCGCTGGTGCGATCGCTAAGTGTGACAGTGCCTTAAGACATTTCATTGATGTCTTTCTGTATATAACACTTTATAGTTACCGCACATATTTAGCCACACTGTGGACTTTCATTGTGATTGACCGCCAGGAATACTTGAAGGAAAGAAAGAAAGAAAGGGGAGGCCTTATGTGAAGGTTTTCCCTGCAGCATGTACTGTATACAACTGATAGTATTTGTTCTCATTAACTGTAAAATCAAGAGAAATGGCCGCTCTTTTGAAAAGGTAGACTGCACACGTCACACACAGATGCAGGGCTACAGTAGTGTTAATTCTTCGTTGAAGTTACTTTAACAATAGTTTTCCTTGATCCGCTATTTTTTCTTTCTATTCAGATGTGAATGCTTTAAACAAGCTCTACTTTAATACCTCTTTATGAAGGTTTTTTACTCTGCAGCCTTCTTGTTTGTTCTTTTAATGGAGCTTATTAAACATATTTATTTCCCCCTCTAGCTGGAGGCTGCAAGTTACATAAAACCGTCATCAACCTTTTGCATAATTTTGTTTGTTTTGCCCATTTCATTCTTGAAATAAACTTTCCCCATATGGAGCTTGAAATTTTGATTTCTCTATGCCTCCCGAAAAGCCTCTATAGAGCTAAATTTCTGTTTAACAATAGCTGGGATAATTAGAAGCACTAAAAAAGTTGATTCAATAGAAATGTTCCCTCAATACAGCTGAAAATATAAATTTGGTAGAGCAGCAATGAGTTGTCTCCTTCAGTACACATCTTTTAAATATATTTTAAACATGTAACGCCAAATTATTACAGTGCAGGAATGCATACAGTCATGTCACACGGTAATACATTGCCTAGAAGATGCAATAGAATATAATAGAAAAAACCCACAGAACTGGTCATGTGCCAACAGTGGAAACAGTTTCTTCTTTTTTTTTTTTTTTGCTGAAGTGGGGCAGTCAGGATGACTTTATCTTCAGATAAGTGTATGTGTAACATACAGCTCTGGCAAAAATTAAGAGATCACTGCACAGTTTTCTAAAAATCAGCTTCTCTGCTTGTCTGACCGCCAGTCCTTTCCAATGTCAGTTGAATTCCAACCAGAGTACACCTCATTCTACTTAATGTGCTTCTGATTAGGTGATCACCTGAACCAAATCTTATTTAGCGAAGTAAAGTATAAAAAACACTGCTGTGGTGTTCACAATCCTCTTGCAATAGGACAATCTGGATGGCAAAACAAATGCTAGTAATATCCCAAGAGCAATAGGAATGCAAAAATAACTTTTAACCATGCCAAAGGAGTTGAAAAGACAAGTCTTGAGTGAAAAAAAGAATGGCTCGATTCTGGCTTTACTAGCAGAGGGATAAAGTGAACGTCATGTTGCCTCCATCCTTAAAACTTCTAAGACGGCAGTCCATTACAACAATGTCAAGCAGCAGACACTGGGGACAACAAAGCTACAGACCGGCAGAGATGGCGAAAACGACTCTCCACTGACCGGGATGACCGTCATCTTATTCAAATGTCACTCGGCAACCGCAGGATGACATCGAGTGACCTACAAAAGGAATGCCAAAGGGCAGCTGGGGTGAAGTGCACGGCAAGAACAGTTCGTAACAAGCTCCTAGAGGCAGGGCTCAAGTCATGTAAAGCTAGAAAAAAGCCTTTCATCAATGAGAAGCAATAGAGAGCCAGGCTGAAGTTTGCCATAAGACCATAAGGATTGGATCATAGAGGACTGGAGTAAGGTAATCTTCTCTGATGAGTGTAATTTTCCGCTTTGCCCAACACCTGGTTGTCTAATGATTAGACGGAGACCTGGAGAGGCGTACAAGCCACAGTGTCTTGCACCCACTGTGGAATTTGGTGGAGGATCGGTGATGATATGGGGATGCTTCAGCAAGGCTGGAATTGGGCAGGTTAATCTTTGCAAAGGACGTATGAATCAAGCCGCATACAAGGTTATCCTGGAAAAACAGTTGATTCCTTCTGCTCAGGCAATGTTCCCCAACTCTGAGGACTGTTTTTTCCAGCAGGACAATGTGCCATGCCACACAGCTAGGTCAATGTGTGGATGAAGGGACCACCACATCGAAATCCCTGTAATGGCCAGCCCAATCTCCAGACCTGAACCCCATTGAAAACCTCTGAAATGTAATCAAGAGGAAGATGGATAGTCACAAGCCATCAAACAAAGAAGAACTGCTTACATTTTTGTACCAGGAGTGGCATATGGTCACCAAAAGAAGTGTGAAAGACTGGTGGAAAGCATGCCAAGACGCATGAAAGCTGTGATTAAAAATCATCGTTATTCCGCAAAGTATTGATTTCTGAACTCTTCCGGAGTTAAAACATTAGTATTGTTGATTCTAAATGATTATGAACTTGTTTTCTTAGCATTAATTTGAGGTATGTAAGCACTGCATTTTTTTTTTTTTTTACCATTTTTCATTTTCTGAAAATAAATAAAAAATATATTGCTTGGAAATTCGAAGTCATGTTGTCCGTAGTTTATAGAGTAAAAGAGCAATTTACATTTTACTCAAAAATATACCTATAAAGAGAAAAATCAGGCAAACTGAAAATTTGCATTGGTCTCTTAATTTTTGCCAGAGCTGCATATATTACAATTCTTATGAATTCCACTACTACTACATAAAAAAAAAACATGATGTACCTAGCAAAATGTGTATAACCCTTCCAAGGTGTCATTGGATTGACTTTAATGGGAACCTGTCAGAGCTATTTTGCTAAGTAACCTACAGACCGTGTCTGGTTGGCGTTGCTATTCTGATTAAAATGATACTTGGTTGATGAAATCATCTTGTGGTTGTTGTTTAATCTGCATTTGTAGTTTTCATTTAATGAGATTTTTGTGGTCTGGGGCTGCCTGTGGGGGGTCTTGCTCCGATTACATATGCATCCTCATGGGCTTATGACAGGTCACTGATCCTTCAGTGACTTTCCCCCTATTTTACATAAATTTTCTAAGCCCACAGTATGATATGCATTTTTTTTTTTTTTTTTTTACATCCAACAAAATGGTGGCACAGTAGCATCTATCTTTTACCGATGGCAGAGCCATGTCAAAGAGGGGGAGGTGACATATGACATACTTATGCGTCATAGGTCGTCGAGAGGTTAAATAAGCACTCCCATCAAAATGTTTATCTTAATATATTGCAGTCATCATATTATATACATGTAGAGAGGGGATGTTACTTGGGAAAGTCACCTATATCAGATGCACCTTTGAGAAGAAATTCACAGCACGGAGCCACACCCTACTCTGGGACGTAGAAACAATGCAGAAATCAGGAAAATTTCTCCAGCGATGATATATGAAATTGTAGTTAAAATAACAACATGTATTAATGCATTTTTTAATGCATTTTAAAAACCATGAAGATTACTGGCAAACCACAATGGACCCACAGAAAACCAACATGCTTCGGCTATGGAGCCTTTATCATGGTCTATTCATGAGGGACATAGCTATGCTTATATAGCCCTTCCTATAGCTTATATTAACACTTTGTAGGGTCAAAAAAAAAAAAAAAGTAAAAATACTAAACATATCGGATCAATGAAAAAACACTCCTAACTGTATTGTAGAATTAAATCTTGCCTTATATCCATTCCTTGTGGGGCTCGTTTGTACCTTTAAATATCCAATATGATGCTCTATTTAAACCAATTAGAGGAGGATATTTGAGAGGAAAAATTTCAAACACTTTTTCTATGCCAATAAATTTCATACATTGCTTGGAAACTGCTGCAATATTCCCTGCTGTAGCGCCAGTAGCATCAGACCGGTGCCTTCTAATGCTTTTTTTTTTCAATGGACCTATTGTGCATCCTACATATTGGATTTTGCATTCGATAAGATATGACACGTATTGTTTGGCAATTTATAAAAAAAAAAATGTTATCGTATATTTTTGTCCAGTTATATTAGAAAAAAATGTGGCAGATTTTGGAATAAGATTGCACGATTTGCATAGAAAAAGCTCTTAAAAGAGCCACGATGACTTATTTTGTTTGCTGCTCTCTCGAAAAAAAAACTCTGAAAGTCACGTCCCTAAGGTGGATGCCATTCTGGAATGGACGTCTGAATGTTTTCAAATTTCTGACCATTTACTATCCCGATTTAAAATCGTAAGTATTCACTTATGGTAGCTGTGCTTTCATTATATTGAGGACTATATGTGGAAAAGGTGCTGGCCTCTTTTGCTTTGAATAATTCTGTTTGTTTTTTTTTTTTGTAAATTATGATTCGATAATAAACTCTCTCTATTAATAATTTCAACAGTCGAATTAACCCTCTTTACAGTCCAGTCTGTATTTTTATTTATTTTACTCATTTATATAGTGCCATTAATTCCACAGCGCTTTACAGATATTATTGGCACTGTCCCCATTGGGGCTCACAATCTACATTCACTATCAGTATGTCTTTGGAATGTGGGAGGCCACCTCTATATTTCAATCAGGATAGAACTTTTTTAAAATGATTCTCCTGGGAACAATTTCTCTTCGTTCTAATAAATTCCCCAACTGGAATATTATTTTAGTTCATTATGTTGGATGATGTGAATGGACTTCAAAACTGTTACTATCTGTGGGTTTCCTATATGGGGAGATCACTTTCCTACCTGTTTTGTAATCTGTTAATGTAATATCCAAATATTTTTATTTATTTTTTGGCGTGGGGGGTTAAACTCTGCAAATTTGAGATTAAATTAATTTTTATTTATGTAGGAAATGAAATTCTTCATTTCCTCATTCAGTCCACTCCAAATAATAAAGTCGTCAATATAACAACTATAAAACTCTTATCATAATTGGTTGGTTATATTACCGTAAATAGAAATTTCTCTTTCCAAACTGCTACCACAAATTTAGCTAGCGAGAGTGAAAATTTGCCACCCATACTCACTCATTGAGTTTGCAGGTAAAATTGTTTGTCAAAAGAAAAATAATTGTGTCTCAATTGAAAAGAAACTTCCAGAATGATAACTTTTTGTATTGCTAGTGTGTAGGTACTATATCTGTTCGGAAAATGTCAGGCTGTTAGTTGCAGAATCATGGGGAATCATGTTGGTTTTCTGTGGGTCCCTTGTGGTTTGCCATTAATCTTTGCTGTTTTTAAAATGAATTTCATCTATAATCACTGGAGAAATTTTCCTTGTCATCGTATTATATAGCACTGTGTACTTACAATTGCTCATTTTGCCCTTCTCTCCATCTAATTTGTATTTCATTAGGTCTAAGACATCACGTGATTAAAAACTGACTAGCTGAATTCTTCTAAGCTTTATGTAGAAACAGGAGGTCCATTTTCCCTGTATGATTCATAAGTCACTGCAAAAGTCCCTGGCGGGGAGGAGAGAGCAGCTGGGTCAGGAGTTGGAGGGATTTTAAACGTAGGGAAAAGAGACTTCCTGTTTTTACATAGAGCAGAGAAAATTTAGAAGGGCAGAATGACCAGTTGTAAGTGTACAGTGCTAAATAATATGATTGCAATGTGAAGAGGATAAAAACTTTATTGGGAGTTCTTCACTAAGGCTACTTTCACACATCCGTTTTTTGCCATCCGGTACAATCCGGCCAAAATGTAAAAAGACGGATCCGGCGCATATGGTGAAAAAACTGATGCAACGCATCTGAGTTTTAGGCGGATCCGGCCTGAACTTAAAAACAGAATGCGGTGGCCGGATCAGGCATAAGACTGATTCGTTCACCGGATTCGCCCTTTGACTTGCATTGTAGGCAAGAGCCGGTTGCGCTGCATCCGCTGCTGTCCGTTTTTTTTGCCGGACGCAAAAAACGTTACATCATGCATTGTGTCCGTGCCGCCGGAAACAAAATTTTAGACGGATCCGGCAAAAACCGGACGAAACGCAAGTACATGCGGCGCGATCCGGCGCTAATGCAACTCAATGAGAAAAAACGGATACGGCGAAATAAAAAAAAGGATCCGTTTTTTGCAAAACAAGCCGGATAGCGCCGGACGGCAAAAAACTGATGTGTGAAAGAGTCCTAAGGGGCACGGCCCAGGGGGTAGGCAGATCCACTATAGTCAATATAGAAAACTATAGTACAAGGCCAGCACTCCTTTTTAGTGTTCCATTTCTTGTGCATTTATGCCATCTAAGCAGGATTCTATTTCTTATTTGAAAGCAGCTTGGTCACAAAGAAGGTGAGTCCAAAGAGTTGGAGTTCATCCAATAAGGTCACCTTGTTGCTTCTGGATGGCTTGGCTAACTAAATTTTTTTTAAATCAAAATATTTAATCAAGTGCCTCATGTTTTGTTACGTGTTAAAGGAAACCTGTCAGCTGATACATGCTACCCAAACTGTGGGCAGCATTTATCAGCCTGTGGCTGTATGCTCAATGCCATGTATGTTTGTCTGTTAAATACTGCAGTGTTTCAGAGAAAAACATACTTTTAAGGGCCGTGCTATTGACAAGTCGTACAGATGGCTACCTTGGCGGTTTCTCCTTTCCCATTAACAGCAACTGACAAGCCTTTAGCTACGTGCACCCCCTGACAAAGCTGGGTGAAACACGCATTAGGGCGCAGGGCTACATACCTAATTGCCTCCTGTACTTTTCTATTTGATGTACATGTTAACCACTAGGGCATGTACTACAATAGATATGTGGGCGTACTAATTATATACTGTTTATATTTTTGGGAGGTTTCTTGTTAACCCTCCATTGTGCTAATCTGTTTTGTTTTTTTTTTTGTTTTTTTTAGTAAAATCTGTTAAGTTTTATATTAAATTTGAAATATTTGAGAGATATTTTGTAGCACCTTTTTTCATTTGGTTTATCCAGTTGCTAAATACCTGCCTGTTCGGCGCCTATTTGCCGTTTAGCTGGCTATCAATCCGCATGACCTCAGCAGTGACACCCTGTCGACAGAGCACAATGGAAGAGGAAGAGCTGGGCTGTCGACATGAGGTCAAATGAAGCAGCAGAATCGCTGGCAGGAGCGATCCAAGACCGCTCTGAGCCATCAGAGATCAGCATCGAGAAGAACAAGTAGGTGGCAACAACCCACCTGTAAGATCTTGTCTCTATAAGAAAAATAAGCAAAGTCCCGGATGAACCCTTTAATGCTATAGTTCTCATAGATAATGGCATTTTGCCTTTTAGAGTACACATGCTCAGCAATGCAATAAACAGCAAGGCTCAAGCATATGGATTAAATGGGAACCACAGCTCAAGTGGTGGTAGATGACTTCTCTGGCCTGCGGACTGTTGATGAATGACTTATTTATTCAGTGAGCCAAGTAAGGATATGACTTCTAGACATGAATATTCCAGACACAGGCCAAACCTGCACATACTGTAATCTGACTAATGGTTTGTCAAACAGTGTGCTATGTCTCTATGATAATGGCCTCAGTCATCCTGCAGCTTTCATGTCCTGACACAAGTGTGACGGACGAGAAGCCTAAGCATTGTCCAGAAGATTTTTCTCAAAACACGTCAGGCAAATAACAGCATTCTCACAGCTTGGTGTAGCTGGCACATCTCCAGGGTACGCTTGCCATTCATTGCTTCCCATTCTGTGTTTTTCATCTGCAACAATAAACAAATCCCATTTTTTTAAAGCTTGAATCATTTCAGCAACTGAGTATGTGCAAACAGCGAGGCCTAACACGCACAAAGTAGGTTTTATTAAGGATACCGTTTTAGCTGAATTGTACTTTTCTAGGTGCCAGAAGCACAGATTGGTAATGCCGGAAAACCATTTATCCTGTCTTTTATTGCTTCAAAACTTTTAACAAGAAAAAAATTGCACCTTCTTATAATTGGCAAAAAATGATTAATTTATACACCTTACTTGACAGTATGGGAAAAAAAAGCTCTTTAGCCGCACACATTGCTGACAGTTGCATAAAATCAACCATAGAATTTCCACCGACAGAGATTTAAGGTACCGTATATCTAAAGGGACTCTGTCAGCACAGAATGACTGTTCAAACAAAGTGCAGGCGCTCAGTGCATCATGGCAGTGCCAATCATTTAATTATACCTTGCCCACTTGCTTGTTTTTCCTGTTTCTTTATAATTTTCTGCCTCTATCAAGCCAGAACTGTCAATCAAAGAAGGAGGGGATGGAGATTGAACGAAACCAAGTAAGTGGGAAGGTGTATATAAATGACTTGTCCCCTCTGTGAAGCACCGAGCTGCAGGACTTAGTTTGAACAGTCATTCTGGGCTGACAGACTCCGTTTAAGGTAGAATTTTCATAATGTCTTTTTGCATTTTTATCAGTTGTGTGGCATTTGAGCTTCTGCAGCACACTGTTATTATTATTATTTATTATAGCGGCATTTAATCCGTGGCGCTTTACATGTGAGGTGGGGTATACATAATAAATACAAGTACAGTAATCTTAGACAATACAAGTTACGACTGGTACAGTAGGAGAGAGTACCCTGCCTGTGAGGGCTCACAATCTACAAGGGATGGGTGAGGATACAGTAGGCGAGGGTAGAGCTGGTCATGCAGCGGTTTGGTGGATCTGTCGTTACTGCAGGTTGTAGGCTTGTCGGAAGAGGTAGGTCTTCAGGTTCTTTTTGAAAGTTTCCATGGTAGGCGAGAGTCTATGTTGTGGTAGAGTTCCAGAGTAGGGGGGATGCGCGGGAGAAATCTTGTATGCGATTGTGGGAAGAGGAGATAAGAGGGGAGTAGAGAAGGAGATCTTGTGAGGATCGGAGGTTGCGTGCAGGTAGGTACCGGGAGACGAGGTCACAGATGTATGGAGGACACAGGTTGTGGATGGCTTTGTATGTCATGATTAGGGTTTTGAACTGGAGTCTTTGTGTAATGGGGAGCCAGTGCAGGGATTGACAGAGGGGAGAGGCCGGGGAATAGTGAGGGGACAGGTGGATAAGTAGGGCAGCAGAGTTTAGAATAGATTGGAGGGGTGCAAGAGTGTTAGAGGGGAGGCCACAGAGCAGGAGGTTGCAGTAGTCGAGGCGGGACATGATGAGGGCATGGACTAGGGTTTTTGCAGATTCTTGGTTGAGGAATGTACGAATACGTGAGATATTTTTGAGTTGAAGTTGGCAGGAGTTGGAGAGGGCTTGGATATGTGGTTTAAAAGAGAGATCAGTGTCAAGGATAACCCCGAGGCAGCGAGCTTGTGGGACTGGAGAGAGTGGATAGTCGTTTACATTAATTGATAGGTCCATTGGAGGGGTTGTGTGAGATGGGGGAAAGATGATGAATTCTGTTTTGTCCATATTAAGCTTTAGGAATCTAGCGGAGAAAAAGGATGAAATAGCGGACAGACATTGAGGGATTCTGTTTAGTAGGGAGGTGATATCTGGTTCAGAGATGTAGATCTGTGTGTCATCAGCATAGAGGTGATATTCAAAGCCGTGAGATTCTATGAGCTGTCCGAGGCCGAAGGTGTAGATGGAGAAGAGCAGGGGCCCTAGGACTGAACCTTGCGGGACCCCCACAGATAGAGGGTGCGGTGAGGAGGTGGTGTGTGAGTGGGAGACGCTGAATGTCCGGTCTGTTAGGTATGACGCAATCCAAGATAGGGCCAAGCCTGTGATACCAAGAGATGAGAGGGTCTGTAGTAATAGGGAGTGGTCCACTGTGTCAAAGGCAGAGGACAGGTCCAGGAGGAGGAGGACAGAGTAGTGTCGCTTGGCCTTGGCAGATAGTAGGTCATTGGTGACCTTAGGGCAGTTTCAGTGGAGTGGTGTGGTCGGAAGCCAGATTGTAGGTAGTCGAGGAGGGAGCAAGATGAGAGATGGGAGGACAGTTCAAGATGGACGTGTTGTTCCAGTAGTTTTGAGGCATAGGGGAGAAGTGATATAGGGCGATAGCTAGATACAGAGGATGGGTGTGATTGAGGCATGTTTAAATCTTGAGGGGAAAACACCAGTTGTTAGTGATAGGTTGAAGAGATGGGTTAGGGTTGGGATGAACACTGTAGTGAGGTGTGGGATGGGATTGGGTCTAGTGCACAGGTAGTGAGATGTGATCTTGAGAGTAGGGTGGAGAGTTCATCTTCTGTAATGGTGGAGAAGTTGGTTTTGGAGGAGGAGGGCAGGGCAGTTAGGAGGAAGGGCTCTGGGGGTTGTTGACCAAAACTGTGTCTGATGTTAACAATCTTCTTGAAAAATGAGGCAAAGTCTTTGGCTGAGATGAGGGGGGAGGGAGGAGGTGCTGGGGGGCGGAGGAGAGAATTGAAGGTACACTATCAAACAAAGCCACTAAAGGAGACTCAAGGTCTCCAAAAATTCAATATAAAACAGCAAAAAAAGGCAGCAACACTCACCTGCCCAGATCTCAGAACAAATGCACTACAGGATGCAGCCAGCCCATTAAGCAAGATATTAGCAGCACAGGTGCAAAATACCAGATTAAACAGTCACTCTCCACATACCTATTCAAGGAGGGGGTGATTGCCCAGTATACAATTGCACAATAGAGGTCCACATAGGGCGCCGTTCACACAAGGATACTGCACAGTGTTTGGTTCACAGCCTATTAATCACGCCCCTACTATTCGAATAGGCGGGCTGGCCAGTACACTCTCAAATCGCACCAGTGTGAACACCCCTCATGCGAGACCAGGCACGTAACTGTTTGGGGTTGTGAGACAGGGAGGATATGAGATGAGAAGTAGGTTTGTTTTGCTGCAGCGAGTGTGGTCTTGAAAGTAGTGAGGGACTGTTTGAATATGATGAAGTCCTCATTGGAGTGCGATCTTTTCCATCTCTGCTCAGCAGCCCTGGAAGCTCGCCTCAGTTCTTTGGTCAGGCTGGTGTGCCAGGGCTGTCTGTTGATTTTGCGAGCTTTGGTATGTGTGAGAGGGGCGACCGATTCCAGAGCTGCAGCTATTGTGGTGTTATATAGAGCGGCATCCGCATTGTGTAGGAAACTTATGTCTGTAAGAGGGTGGAAGGATTCGGACAGTGAGTGTAGATCGAGGTGTTTAAGGTTTCTGCGAGGATGTGCAAGTTTGTGGGGTGGGGATTGTGGACCTGGAGAGGAGAGGGAAGAGAATGTAAGTAGGTTGTGGTCAGGAAGAGGTGAGTTAGATAGGGAGCAGAGGCGGGTGAAGATGAGGTCTAGTGTGTGGCCATCTTTGTGAGTGGCTGCAGAAGATCACTGAGTGAGGGATAGGAGTTTAGTGGTAGCTGAGAGGGAAGTGTCGATGGGGATGTTGAAGTCCCCCAAGATGATAGTAGGGATGTCGGTGGAAAGGAAATGAAGTAGCCAGGTGGTGAAGTGATCAAAGAAGGTGGTGGCTCGTCCTGGGGGGCGGTAAATGACATCTAGTTGAAGGTTGGAGGGGGAGTAGATGCGTACAGAGTGCACCTCAAAGGAAGGGATGGTAACAGAGGGTGGCAGTGGTATGTGGGAGAAGGAGCAGTTGTCTGACATGAGAAAACCAACTCCTCCACCATGCTTGCTGCTGGGGCGGGGGGTGTGGGAAAAGTGGAATCCACCATAGGAGAGTGCAGCAGGAGAGGCTGTGTCAGAGGGGGTGAGCCAGGTTTCAGTGATGGCGAGGAAGGATAGTTTGTTATTAATAAAAAGATCATGGATGAAGGAAAGTTTGTTGCAGACAGAGCGAGCGTTCCACAGAGCTCCTATTAGTGGGACTGGGGAAGCTGGGGTCGGGCGAATGGGTATAAGGTTGGAGAGGTTACGGAAATGTGTGATGGGAGGTAGAAATGACTGTGGGGATGTGGCGAGGAGGACCAGGATTTGGAGAGATATCACCAGCAGTGAGAAGGAGCAGAGAAAGTGTTAGCTGGTGGGAGCAGGAGAGGGCATGAGGGGGCTGTCTGTGTTTGGAGACAGAGGATTGTATGTTGAGAAACAGATCTGAGGAAAAGGTGAGATGGATGGGAAGGATTGAAGAAGAGATGAACAGTTCTTTTTTTGGTGTAGGGATTAGGGGGGTTAGCAGAAAGTGAAGGATTATAGGGGTCAAAGTGAAAGTGATCAGAAACATTGCTTACAATGACTGCATCCAGTTACCTTCTGTCCCCTTCTGGTTCAATTCTGACTTAATTCATATCTCACACTTTTAAAATACACACTTCTGAAATACGCACTGCAGACTAAAGTCTTAGCAGACTTGTGCTATGCAATATATGTTCTGCAATATATGTTCACTGTTGTGTGAATATGTTATTTGTAGAATGGGTTTGGTGGTTTTTAACATAGCACTGTTATGGGTTGCCACCATTCCTCACATTTTGACAAATTTCTGCCAATGTTTGTCATGCCTCTTTCAAGAAGATATTTTTTGGACTATTATATGAAATTTATCATACAAAAAAAAAAAACGATATCCACAAATCCTGTCTGTCTGGATTTCATTGCTAGGTTTTTTATAAATGAAGTTTTAAATGTTGTACTTGTAGTGTTATTGCGCTGCTGCCATAAGAGGCTTGGATTTTCTCATACTTTTTACAGTAACAGTCAAATGTTCACGCAATGTTTTATTTCCTTGTTCTTATTGTAATGTGCACATTGTAGATTCAGACTTACAGGGGTTGTCTAAACTGATTAGTCTGCAGTCACTCGAGCGAGGTCGCGCCCACTAGACCAGCTCTGCCCAGGGGGGTATGCATAACGCATAAGTGCCCAGCGGTCCCTGCTCAGACTGGCGAATCCTCGCAGTGCACAGTGCTTGCGGTGAGGGGATTTATAAGTCTGCAGTCACACAGAGTGATTGCAGACTTATCAATTTAGACTGGACAAGCCTTTTAAGGTCGTAAACACACAAAGGAACACTAATGGAAACAAGGAGTAAAGGCACATGTGCGAAAGAAACCAGAATGTGGTAAATCATAGTTTCTTCAAAGTACCTTTAGGGCCCTTTAACAGAATACCAAGGGTGTGCAAAAATCTTGTTAGAGTTAATCAGTTTCACCAGGTAGTCACCTAGAATGGCTTTTCAACAATCTTGAAATTTCCAAAGGGGATGAGCACTAGTGGGCTACTTAGCCGCCTTCAGTCCAACTCCCTAAAACATCACAGTTGGGTTGAGGCCTGGAGATTTTGGAGGCCATGACATCAGCAATGTGCACATTACAATAAGAACATAGAAAACCATTGGACAAACCTGTTCCTGCAATCTTTTGACCAGTCCTTTACATCATCTGCATTATGTCATAACTATTACGAAGTCGTTTTCTTTGTCACATCACAATGTATATTTTATGGCTGCACCATAGAAGTATTGGAACTACTCTAGAAACAGCTGACGGAATGGAAGTCTAAAAATATCAGCAATGTCCTGCAGGCATAATAAAAGTAAGATGAATCCTTCTGGAAATTGTCTTCAGTACCGACAACTAGATTTCTCATCCTTGCACAATCCCATCCAGAGTAACCCAAACAAGGACCTAACCTCATTATTGTGGCGGTTTTGCTGGTATCTGAGAGAAGGTAGAAACTGCATTTTAATATGTTTGGGAATGATTGCAGAGAAGCCAGGCAAGTGGGAAATGAGACCCAGAGTAGAATAGAGTCGGTGTCAGCAATCCCGGTAGAGAATGTGCAGTCCTCTGCACTGCTGCATGAGACACGTCTGCTCTTCTGGAAGCCTCCCCTGTCATCGTGCTGGTAGATTCTGTCACTCATACAGACACTTCAGCATACTGAGGTCTAGAAATATCAAAACTCTGTTTATAAACATGACCTACTATCATTTTGCCAAAGTATCTTTATTTGAGGCATTAATAGACAGTGATGCTTTTCTCATAACTTGTCCTTACAAGCCTTTACAGTAAATGACATTTACCTGGGTGTGCAAGAGTAAATCACTTGTGCTGGCGTATATAATCAAATATAGTATGTTTAGGGGCGGACACATTGGTGCAACCTCTACAGCTGCTTAAGGGGTAAGGTTTCATCCACAAAAGTACCATATGTGGAATTGTGCATTATGATGAGCTATTGAAGAATGGCAAAGGGCCCAGATACTGTTCTTGCACAGGGACCTCTTCTGTATGTGCCCACAAGTGGTGTTATTGTAGTAAAGTGAAATGCTGGAAGATTGGCAGCTGCTATTATACTTTTATCAATTACATACTAATTTCATAAGTAGGTTGTAATTTAATTATTAACATGCATTATATCAATACACAGAGTTGTACAGAGTTGTGTATGCTTAAAGGGAGTCTGTCACCCCCAAAATTCATTTTAAATTAGCTATACAGTGTTGTAGAGGTCTTAGTCCCTATAACAACCCTACTAGCACTGTACTTGTTATTTTCTCAGGCACTGTACACGTAAGTTTTAATTACTATGCAAATAAGGAGTCTCCGGTGTGGGGAAGAGTTTGGTGCACCATTAATCCTCCTTAGATGCATATTGGCGCTCTTCCTCTGCTTCTAATTGACAGTGCTCGCTTCCCAGTGCGATCACTGTCTGAATGCTTCCGGTGTGTGTGCTGCGCGCCTTCTCCTCTGCCTTTTTTCTTCTGATGCCGCTTGCTGCACTAATACAAGTACAGGGGTACTTACACTCGGGAGGGGATGAATGCTGGGGCATCTGTCCATTGTAGACATTTACAGTGCAGATTGCTTCGCTTTCTTATACAATAACAAACAATATATAGACACATGCCTGTCAGATTGAGACCAAAAAGAACACCCTTTTGGCCTCTCTAGTATATGTCAGGAAAAGCTCCTGACATTTATTGTAGGCTAAGCGCACAGACGCAGGGTGCACTTAGCTTTACCCTTTAAATTTCCTCTGTATTATGGTAGCATTGCTTATAGAGGAGAGCCGTGGTGTGTGCATGGACTCATAGGTTATAGGATATTATTATTATTATTTATTTCTTTAGCACCATTGATTCCATGGTGCTGTACATGGGAAGGGGTAACATACAAATTACAGGTATCACTTACAGTAAACAAACTAACAATGACAGACTGATACAGAGGGGAGAGGACCCTGCCCTTTCGGGCTTACACTCTATACAGTATGCGTGTGTGTGTGTGTGTGTGTGTGTGTGTGTGTGTGTATATATATGTATATATATACCGTATATAAAAATGGACCGTTTTTAATTAGTGTGCTGATTGTCCGTGTGTCTTTGTTTGCAGACACTGATGGTAAAAAAAACCAAGAAATATATTTCTAAGTTTCTTTTTACGTGTGTGTGGGGTTTCATTATTATTTCTTCATTTTTGCCCATTGATTTTGAATGGGCGAGTTAGATCCACAAGTCTTAACGAAAACTGGCGTGTCTCCATTCCTTTTTTTTTTTGTAGTCCTTAGGTTATGTTCCCAAGATGAGATTTTGTTGCGTTTTTAATGTTGCAGAATTTCTGCACCTATTTAAATTAAGTTAATTACCGTAGGTTTTTTTAACATGCTTTTTTTATAGCGTTTTTTTGTCTCTTTTTGGTATGTCAGTCTTTAAGTAAAGATGCTTTGTTTGATACTTCCTGGTATTTGGTTTTGACATAGTTATGTGCGGATTGCATGCTTTTTTGATGCGTTTCCACTGCGGAGAAATTGACATACTGTGGATTGGAAACATGCACCTCGGGTGAGTTTACGCTGCGTTAAAAATAAGCACATTGAGCATGAAATTTCTATAAATCCCATCCACTTTGCTGGAATTGTAAGATGCTGAGTTTTTGACACAGCAAAAATACACTGTCAAAAACTCATCAATAGCTCATCGTTAGAACGTAGCCTTAGTCTGCAAAAAAAAAACTTAAACAGCCCCATAGTCTATAATAGATATATTTCCAGTCTGTGAATAAAAGCAACCCGAACTCATTCCTAAAAAAAAACAAAAAAGCAGAAAACCAAAGACAAATTACTTTGCGGGGTGGCATTCTTCTGGTAGTACTGGCTTGTAATGTATGTGGTACAGTTCATATAGCGTCTTGTGCTTGGGTGCGATGAAAATACATGAGACACAAGTTTGATATAGAAAGTCTTGTATTACTTCATACAAGTTGGCAAAAATAGTCACACAGTTTGCAGACACAGAAGCAGAAGACACAGCAGGCCAGAGTAATCTAAGCTCAGCAATCACTCTCCACAACAGGTTCAGGATCTTCTTCTCTGTTACCGTAAGTCCATGCAAACGTGGGTCTTTCAAAGAGCAGGGTTCAGAGTCCACAAGTGCTTCAGAGTTCCTCAGTAGGAATAGCTGGAGTACAAGGTCCAAGGCTTTAGGAGTCAGGTCACAGGTTCACTGCAGGCTAGATTCTGAAGCACTGATTGCTCAGCTGTGGCTGCTTAAGAAGCAAAAGGAGAGAATCAGGGCGGGAACATGCAAGCTGGAAACTCCATTTTGACTGAGGGCAAGATAGCTGCAGCAAGACAGAAAGTAAAATGGCTGACGAACAAACTGAGTTTCAGGAACATGTACACAGAACCTTACATTACTCCCCCCTTAGGGACAACCTCCGGATGACCTCAGGCCAGGCTTGTGTGGGTACCTCTGATGAAACTGACGGAGCAAGCGAGGAGCATTAACGTTATTGACTGGTTCCCATGAGTTGTCCTCCACTGGGTAACCCTGCCATTTAATCAGATATTGTAACTGATTTCTATACAACCTGGAATCTAAAATCCTTTCCACCACAAATTCTTCCTGACCATCGACTAGCACTGGGTCAGGGCAAGGAGAAGAACGTCCAGGAAACGTATTG
Source organism: Oophaga sylvatica (assembly GCA_033576555.1). NCBI lineage: Eukaryota > Metazoa > Chordata > Amphibia > Anura > Dendrobatidae > Oophaga > Oophaga sylvatica. The sequence continues at coordinate 780,996,481 of JARQOD010000001.1, read as the reverse complement.
GGTGTCGCAGCCTTTAGTAGGGATACATGAAAGACAGGGTGAATTCTCATAGTTCTGGGCAGTTGAAGACGACAAGCAACGGCACTTATAATTTTACTGATTTTATAGGGTCCAATGTACTTATGTCCCAACTTAGACGATGGAATCCTTAACTTAAGATTTCTGGTTGACAGCCAGACCAAGTCTCCTACCTTGAAAGCTGGTGCAGGTTTACAAAATTTATCTGCTGCTTTCTTGTACCTTTCCTGAGCCGATTCCAGATTCTCCTTTAGAAGATCCATATTCTTCTGTAAAGACGTGATTCTTTCAGCCACTGCTGGTAAAGGCGTTTCTATGGGAAATCGTGGTAGAATGTTAGGATGATAACCTAGATTAGAGTAAAAAGGAGACTGCTTAGTGGAGGCACTCTGAGAGTTGTTATACGAGAATTCAGCTAATGGAAGTAGATCCACCCAATCATCCTGTAGGTGGCAGATAAAGCAGCGGAGATACTGCTCCAGGGTTTGATTGGTTCGTTCGGTCTGTCCATTAGTCTGAGGATGAAAAGCAGAAGAAAGGTTTACTTTAATGTCCAATGCTGCACAGAAATTTTGCCAAAACCTAGAAGTGAATTGCACCCCTCGATCCGAAATAACCTCATCCGGTACTCCATGTAAGCGAAACACATCTTTAATCATCAAATCTGATGTCTGTTTTGCAGTGGGTAAGCCGACACAAGGGATAAAATGAGCTGCCTTTGTTAGACGGTCAACCACCACTAGAATGGTGTTCTTCCCTTGAGAGGTTGGTAACTCCACAATGAAGTCCATAGAAATGGATCCCCACGGGCGGGACGGGGTGGGAAGAGGCGGTAACAGACCAGTTGGTGAGGAGCGAGGTGTTTTGCATCTTGCACAGACTTCACATGAAGTGACATAGTTTAAAACATCCTTCCTGCAAGTGGGCCACCAAAAGAAATGAGAGAGAAATTCCTGTGTCTTTAGAATTCCTCTATGCCCAGCTATCTTGGAATCGTGAATGAGTTGCAATACTCTCAATCTGACTGTTTCAGGAATATACAGGCGTTGTCCCTGAATCCACACACCATTCTTAAAGACAAGACTTACGTCCCTTGGGGGTTGTGCCAAAAAGGAATCCGCATGGTATGCTTCCTTGATGTCCTTAAGTAGGTCTTGATTATGAATTACTCCTAGGAATCTAGAGTCAGGAAGAATAGTCTTAGGAGGAGTAATTGGACGTGTCTCTGCTGAGTAGATCCTAGAGAGTGCATCAGCCTTTCCATTGCGCGATCCTGGTCTATAAGAAATGATAAAATTAAATTGGTTTAAGAAAAGATTTCAGCGAGCCTGGCGAGGAGTCAGGCACTTAGCCGACCTGATAAACTCAAGGTTACGATGGTCTGTCAGGACGACTATTTGCTGTGCAGCTCCCTGAAGAAGGTGTCTCCATTCTTTGAAGGCGGCAATAATGGCCAACAACTCTCTATTGCCCACATCGTAGTTCCTCTCAGCCGAAGACAACTGCTGGGAAAAGAAGGCACAGGGATGCAAGACATTCTTCTCACCTGTTCTCTGAGAGAGTATAGCTCCAACGGCACAGTCTGAAGCATCCACCTCTATTATGAAGGCAAGCTCGGGGTTGGGATGTACTAGGATAGGTGCAGTGGTAAATTTATCTTTTAGACGGGAAAATGCTTCCTGGGCTTGGGGAGTCCAGGAGAACCTAGACTCTTTCCGGGTAAGTTGGGTGATAGGTGACACTACCTCAGAGAAATTTCTAATGAAACGTTTATAGAAGTTGGCAAACCCGATGAAGCGCTGTACCTCCTTCACATTTCTAGGACTTGGCCAATCCTTGATGGCTTGGGTTTTGCTTCCA
>JARQOD010000001.1:780966401-780994503 GCA_033576555.1 Oophaga sylvatica | reverse complement strand
GAGCATCTGGCCGCCCTGTGTTTGACGCTGCTTAAGTACCCAGCGTCAAACCAGCAGCAACTCCGGATCGTGTGCACATACCCTTACTGGATGCAATTTATAGAAATCTCATGCCCACTCTGCTTCACCCCCCTCTGGCATTTTGAAACCTGTAACATGTCATTTCTCTTGCATGTACTCCTGAGTTTTATGTGCGGATTTTCATTATAGAATTGCACTAGATGTGGAAAGTCTGCAGCTTAAAAAAAAAAAAAAGCTTGTAATCTGTACATGTCTTAAATAAAGCTGCTTGATACAGTAATGACATACTAAAAAGGTTAAAAGAATGCAGTGTTTAAACACAATAAAAATGCATTTAAAAAAGCAGTGAAATAAAGGCAAGTACCGCAACCTATTTTTACCTAAGTTTGTAGAAAATTTGCAACATCAAAAACTCACTAAATACTCATTGTGAAAATGTAGCCATGGCAGATTTTTTGTAGAAATTCCTGTAAATGTCCTGTTCACTGAAATGAGGTATGCAGAAGTGCATGTGCTTCCCAAGAAACTTATTCATCAAATCTGTCATGTGTGAACATACACTAAATCTGCAATGTGTAATATTGGTTGCTGTATTGACAGTGAAGTCACAGAGAAGAATATGATGCTGCTCCGTCTCAGACACTAGATAGAGGCTATTTTGTATAATTTTATTTTTGGCTTAAGCTTAACTTTAGAATATTGCTGCCTGGAATTATCTCTTGGGGCCGCATCTTGCTGTTAGCGGAGTTGTGGCCAATCAGTGTCTGTGAAAATGAAGAAACTCCACCTCTTCCTCTCCCCCCACACACTCATTTCATGTTGGACAGAAATCAAAGATTGCTTCAGACATGTGTTGGATATTCAGTAAGCATAACTACTCCTTTTCTGTCAAGACTCATCAAATAGTGACATTTTTGGAAGTTATTTGTCCTCCCTCTTCATAACCATCTTAATCTGACATTACCATGTTTCCATGCCATTTTTTTTCTTTGTAGCTGTCACTATCCTAATGCCTCTGCCTGTGTAGCCAAGGCCTAAGGTTAGACGAATAACAATGTAAAGGTCTGGAACAATTAAAACATGAAATGCCACAGAGTGTTTTTGTCCCATTAATATCCTCTGCCTTTACTCCTTCTCTTTACTCATACCATCACAAAGTAGTATGTGTGAAGTGTAAAGGAAATACATGGTTTTCCAACTATTTTAAAAAATATAAATCTGAAAATTGTGATATATTTGTATTCAGCCCATCTGAGTCACTGAAAGTTACTGCTGCAAATCTGTTTGGGTATGTCTCTACCAGCATATCTGAAATTTTTGCCCATTTTTCTTTGAAAATTAGCACTAGCCCAATGAGATTGGCTGGTGAGCGTCTGTGATCAGCAGTTTTCAAGTCTTGCAACAGATTCTCATTTGTTTGAACTTTTACTGAGCCATTTACTCACCTGGATATGCTTTTGATATACCGTATACCATTTCAGTGTGACTCTGGCAGTATGTTTAGGGTAGTTTTCCTGCTGGAAGGTGAATCTAGCCCAAGTCTTGGCAGCCTCTAACAGGTTTTCCTTAAGGATTACTCTGTATTTAGCTACATCCATCTTCCCATCAAGTCTGACCAGTTTCACTGTGCCTGTTGAAGAAAAGCCACCCCACAGCATGAAGCTACTACCACCATGTTTGACGGTGGGGATGATGCTTTCAGGGTGATGTGCAGTTAGTTTTCCACTACACATAGTGTTTTGCATTTAGCGCAAAAAGTTCCACTTTGGTCTCTCTCAACTGATTAGGTCACCTTCTTCAACATGCTAGTTGTGTTCCCTACATGGCTTTTTGCAAACAGGACTACTTAGGCTATTTGCGCACGTTGAGGATTTGCTTGCGGAAATTTCTGTGCGGATTCTGCATCTCGTCAGAAAACACAGTGGAAATTCCACGCGTTTTGTGCTGATTTCATGCATTTTTGATGCTGATTTACATGCGGCTTTGTTTGCGGATTTGTTTGCTCATTAAAGATATATGACTGTAAAATTTAAAAAAAAGAAGTCATTTTCGAGTACAACCTCCATAGTTAATGTGCTTCTACCAAGATAGGCTCAAATCTTGAATCTCCGCCCACACACTTCCTCTTTCTGATATTTCCTTTTTAACCCCTTAATGACCCCACTTTTTTCGTTTTTGCGATTTCATTTTTTGCTCCCCTTCTGCCCAGAGACATAAGTTTTTTATTTTTCCGTCAATTTGGCCATTTGAGGGCTTATTTTTATTTATTTATTTGTACTTTTGAACGACACCATTGGTTTTACCATGTCGTGTACACAAATGGGAAAAAAATTCCAAGTGCAGTGAAATTGCAAAAAAAAGTGCAATCTCACACTTTTTTTTTTTTTGGCTTTTTTGGTTGGTTCAATAAATGCTGAAACTGATCTGCCATTATGATTCTCCAGGTCATTACGAATTCATAGACACCAAACATGTCTGCGTTCTTTTTTTAATCAAAGTGGTGAAAAAAAATTCCAAAGTTTGCTAAAAAAAAAAAATTGCGCCATTTTCCGAGACTCGTAGAGTCTCCATTTTTCATGATCTGGCGTCAGGTGAGGGCTTATTTTTTGTGTGCTGAGCCGACATTTTTAATTATTCCATTTTGATGCAGATGCGTTCTTTTGATCGCCCGTTATTGCATTTTAATCCAATGTCGCGGCAACAAAAAAAAAGTAATTCTGGCGTTTTAGACTTTTTTTTATCGCTACGCACTTTAGCGATCAGGTTTTTTTTATTGATCGGGCAATTGTGAATGCGACGATACCAAATATGTGTAGGTTTGATTGTTTATTTTATTTTGAATGGGGCGAAAAGGGGTGATTTATTTTAATATTTTTAAAAACATTTTAATTTTGGCATGCTTCAATAGTCTTCATGGGAGGCTAGAAGCTGCCACAACTTGATCACCTCTGCTTCATACAGGCTCAGATCGCCTGTATGTAGTAGAATTACTGCATTGCTGAGCACCGACCACAGGGTGGCGCTCATAGCAATCCAGCATCAACAACCATAGAGGTCTCAAGGAGACTGGTTGTTATGCCGATGCACCGCTGACCCCCGATCACGTGACGGGGTCTGCGGTGCGCGTGTTTCCGGCCCGATGGACAGAAGCGTGCGTTTAAATGCTGCTGTCAGCGTTTGACAGCGGGATTTAACTAGTTAATAGGCTCGGGCGGATTGCGATTCCACCCGCGCCTATTGCGGGCACATGTCAGCTGTTCAAAACAGCTGACATGTCCTGGCTTTGATGCGGGCTCACCACCAGAGCCCACATCAAAGCGGGGGTTCTGACCTCTGACTTACTATTCCGCCCGAGGTCAGAAAGGGTTAAAATCCACAGCATTTTTTGTTGTTGCAGATTTGGCTGACACAATGGAAATCAATGGGTGAAAAATGCTGCAGGTCCGCAAAAAGAATTGACATGCTGCGGAAAATAAAACTCTGCGAATCAGGACAGAATTTTCTGCATCATGTGCACAACAATTCTGGATTCTCATTGATTAACATTGCTTTAGGAATCGTTTGCGGATTTGGTGCAATTCTGCGCAGAAAAAAACACTGCAGATCCGCACGAAATACGCATCGTGTGCACATAGCCTTGTGGTTGCTTTACAGAAAAAAAACACTTTCTTTCCACTCTTCCATAAAGTCCAGATTTGTGAAATATACGACTAAGGGCTCACTCTCACAAGCGAGAAAATTGGATTGATTATGGCGATGACACTCTGATCTGCGTTTGATCAGAATGTCAATTCAATGTGATACAATTCACTAATCTGAGAAAATTGGATCACAGGTGTGGAGAAGATGGAGAACTTAATTTCTCCATATTGTACATAATGTGTCCGTGTAAATCTGTCTGCGCTTAGATGACATCCGAGCACAGTCCGATGTTTTACATGGACCCATGGATTTGGGTGGGTGCGCTTCATCCCATTTGTAGAGCCACTGTCAGCATTCTGTGATTCTTTCCACAGACCAATTCGGTCTGTCGAATAAAAAATGCAGATCTTCACCACCCTCATAATGTAACATCGTTCCAAATACTATCCAATTTAAAACATTGGATAGCACTCGTCCGAGTTATATGCTCGTGTGGGCGAGCCATAATAGACGTCTGCAGCTCCTCCAGGGTGGCCATGGGCTCTTGGCTGCTTCTCTAATTAGTGCTCTCTTTGCTTGGGATGTCCGTTTAGGCAGACACCATGTCTTTCTAGGTTTGCAGTTGTGCCATACGCCTTCCATTTTTGAATGATGGATTGAACAGTGCTCCGTGAGATGTTCAGAGCTTGGGCTATTTTTTTGTGACCTAAGGGTACTGTCACACTAAGCGAGATTGCTAGTGAGATCGCTTAAGCGTCAGCGATTTTATGACGCAGCAGCGATCTCGCTAGCGACGTCGCTGTGTGTGACATGTAGCAGCGATGTGGCCCCTGCTGCGATGTCGCTGATTGTTCATGAAAGTTCTGAGCCGTTTTTTGGTCGTTGGTGTCCCGCTGGTGAACCTGAATCGCTGAGTGTGACAACCTTTATGAAGATTTTCCCACGCAGGCGGGACTAGGTTTTCCCAACGACCGCAGAGGTCGTTATACATATCGCTGATGAGATCTTTGTGTTTGGAAGGTAAAGGCACTGTCACACTTAGCGATCGCACCAGCAATCACGACAATGACACGACCTGGCGAGATCGCTATATGGTCGCTATTTGGCTTCCAAACACAACTCATCAGACATCAGTGATCTGTATAACGACCTCTGCGGTCATTTGGAAAACCTAGTCCCGCCTGCGACGCTGGTGAAGTCGATCATAAAGGGTGTCACACTCAGCGATTCAGGCTCACCAGCGGGACACCAATGACCAAAAAACGACTCAGAACGTTCATGAACGATCAGCGACATCACAGCGGGGGCCACATCGCCGCTACATGTCACACACAGCGATGTCGCTAACGAGATCCCTGCTGCGTCATAAAATCTCTGACGCTTTAGCGATCTCGTTAGCGACAGTACCTTTACTAGCGACCATATAGCGATCGCACCAGCGATCTCGCCTGGTCGTTGTCGTGATCGCTTGTGCGATCGCTAAGTGTGACTGTGCCTTAACTCTGCTTTTACTTTTCTCTATCACCTTCTCCCTGACCTGTGTGTTCCTTGGTTTTCATGATACTGTTCATCCCTACTGTTCCCATGCAAACTTCCAAGGCCTGCACAGAACAGCTGTAGTTATACTGAGATCAAATTACTCTCAGGTGGACTCGGTTTACTAATTGTGACTTCTGGAGGCTGTTGGCCACTCAGGATTTTATTTAGGGGTATCAGACTACAGAGGGTTTGAATACAAATGTACGTCACAATTTTCAGATTAATATTTTTAAAATATTATAAAAAAATTTAAGATTTTGCACTTCTTCATCCTTTACACTTCACAAATTCACACATACTTTCTAGTTTGTGTTGGTGTATCACAAATTCCAAATAAAAAAGAAAATTAAGTTTGTAGGTGTAATGTGAAAAATGTGGAAAAGTTTATGGCCATATGAATACTTTTTAAGGTGTTTTGTATGTTAGATGTTAATGACACTCACTCATGTGTTCTTTTCATTGAAAACAACTTTTCATATGTACTGAGCTGTGGAAGATAATGATGCATTAAAATAAAAAACTTAATAGTGTTTGTGATTAGCTTGACTTTTTATGAGTTTTTCATCAATTAGTAGGTCATATTAGCAAATCAGACTGAGGGTGATCTAACACCCATATTCTGACAAAAATCTTTTCGTTTATGCATGTTTACTAGACTTTACCTGCATGTTACATTTCTTTTGTTTTCCGATTAGTTAAAAGGGTTTTCTGGGAACTACTATAAAATATCAAAACAATCAGTTTGCTAAATACTATGCTTTCTGCTGTTCACTTTTCTGCAATGGTTATGCTACCAATGTTACCGCTGCAGTCAGTGATTTTACCTTTAGTGGTTGTGTTGAAGTGAGCGGTTATTAATGATTGTTAATTTTTTTTACAGTTTTTACTGTCATTAGCAAAATTTTATAAATTCCATAAAACCCCTTTTATTCTTGTTTTATTTTAATTAAAAGCTTTATTTTCTGTGGAACATACTAGAAATCTTGAACACTGCAAGTATAGGTTCTCTGGCACATTACACTTTACCATTGCAAAGACTACTTAGGGTTTTGGAAGTGCCTTCAGCTGATGGAAGCGATTTTACAATTTGAGCGATTCCAGACTAAATTTAATCTTTTTAAATGTTTTGTAGGCCACTACATTATGATCTTGTATAAAAGGGAACCTACAACCTGAAAAGATGCTTCTTCCCAGCTGACATAGTGATAATCTGCAAGTAAATGGCATTAAAAGGCCTCCGTCAACACAGGATGACTGTTCAAGTCAATACAAAAATATTTAGAGTTGAGAGTCCTCAGTGGTTGATACCTTTTAATGGCTAACTGAAAAGATGGTAACAAATTGCAAGCTTTCGAGACTACTCAGGTCTCTTCATCAGGCTGAACTAATACAAAATCTGAAGAATCACATATTTATACACAAAAAAACACAGAAAAAATGCAATAGGTAAGACAAGTGACGTGAAGCAGAATAGTCATTATGGCAGAGGGATGAGCATAAATATTGGAACAGTTCATAGATAAGGAGAGAAAGTTTTATTACCCTCTGATTGGGGTCTGGTAATGTTTTGTGACGTTTTCACAGGGTATTTGGAGTAAATTCCTTAATTGATGTAATAGGCCATAAAACCATGTGACAGGTTCATTCCAGCATTAAGAGTGTCAAAGGTCACCATCAATTTGTATTCGCAAATTCTTCTCTGTCTCTGAGATGTGAATCTGCTTCTTAGTACCAGTATTTTCATATCTGACATGCTATGATCAGGGGAGCAAAAATGTTTTGCCACAGGTAGATCCATTCTTTTTTTCTCTTATTGTGTGGCGATGAGAATTCATCCTTGTTCTCAGTTTTTTGCCTGGTCTCCCCCACCTATAGATACCAGGTACTTTCAGCTGCATCACATCTAATGTTGTGTACCTAATTATATGTACTAAATGTCCAACTGGGGGTCTATATGTGGGGGAGACCGGGCAAAAACTGAGAACAAGGATGAATTCTCATCGCCACACAATAAGAGAAAAAAGAATGGATCTACCTGTGGCAAAACATTTTTGCTCCCCTGATCATAGCATGTCAGATATGAAAATACTGGTACTAAGAAGCAGATTCACATCTCAGAGACAGAGAAGAATTTGTGAATACAAATTGATGGTGACCTTTGACACTCTAAATGCTGGAATGAACCTGTCACATGGTTTTATGGCCTATTACATCAATTAAGGAATTTACTCCAAATACCCTGTGAAAACATCACAAAACATTACCAGACCTGTTATGTTTCGGTAGCTGAGGAGTGCAGGTAAAAAAGGCAATACACCAGAGCAGTTGGAATCTATGAGATTGCAGTACCCTGACTAACCACCACAACTAGAGGCAGCCGTGGAGCGTTCCTACGTTGGTCCTAGACGCCTCGTCACAGCCTGAGAAACTAACTACACCTAAAGATAGAAATAGGAAAGCTATCTGCCCCGGAGCAGAACCCCAAAGACAATAGAAAGCCCCCAAACATGTAATGGCGGTTAAACAAGATGAAATACTGACACAGAAAGAAAATAGTATGAGCAAACGCTGGGGCCCAAACTAACTAAATAGAAAAGGATAGGAAGGGTACTTACTGCAATCCCAGAAAACCCTGAAAGGCACCAACTCTACTAATTTCAAAAACACCTGAGATCACACGACCTCTTCCACCTAAATTAGTTCTCTGGTGTAACAAAATCAAAACAGCAGCCACTGAAAAAACTGGAAAAAGCAAAAGTACAAACATCAGTGGCTGAACAAAACTGAGAGGGCAGAAGCCCCCTGAGGGGACCCTGAAGGCCCCCACAGAAGTGCAGGACAAAATGCAAAAACACAGCACAAACACAAAAGAAGAAAATGTCTTATCTGTTAGCAGGAGATGCAGACACGACACAGCAGGCTACAAGGGAAACTGGAATAAAGGATTCAGACCAGAACAATTGATCACCGGCAACCCTGATGGGAAGGTGACTCCCTTATATAAGACCAGTCAGTAACACCTGATTCCCAGTCCTCACAATCTTCACTGGACAGACTAGCACCGCTTGTAACCACCAGAGGGAGCCTCTGCTCAGAACTTATCTCAAACCCATTCACAACAGTACCCCCCCCTTGAGGAGGGGTCACCGAACCCTCATTTGAGCAACCAGGTCGGTCAGGATGAGTTCTATGATACGCACGGATAAGTCTCCTAGCATGGATGTCCGAAGCAAACACCCAAGAATTGTCTTCCTGACCATAATCTCTCCATTTAACCAAATACTGGAGTTTCCGTCTAGAAAAACGAGAATCTAATATTTTCTCAACCACATACTCCAGATTGCCCTCAACCAAAACAGGGTCAGGAGGCACAGCAGCAGGAACCACTGGCTCAACAAACCTCTTCAACAAGGACTTGTGGAACACGTTATGGATCTTAAATGTCCCTGGAAGAAGCAAACGAAAAGAAACAGGATTAATAATCTCCATGATCTTATAAGGTCCAATGAACCTAGGCTTAAATTTAGGAGATGCTACTCTCATAGGAATATTCTTTGAGGACAACCAGACCAAGTCCCCCACTTTAAACCGAGGACCATCAGTCCTATGCCGGTTAGCAAACCGCTGGGCCCTCTCCTGAGAGAGGGACAACCTCTCCACTACCTGGTCCCAAATCAGTTGCATACGCTCCACAACAGAGTCAACACCCGGACAGACAGAAGCCTCCGTCTGTCCTGAAGAAAATCGAGGGTGAAACCCAGAATTACAGAAAAACGGAGACATCAAAGTAGCAGAGCTAGCCCTATTATTAAGAGCAAACTCAGCCAAAGGTAAAAAAGAGACCCAGTCATCCTGATCAGCAGACACAAAGCATCTTAGATAAGTCTCCAATGTCTGGTTTGTTCTCTCAGTTTGACCATTGGTCTGAGGATGAAATGCCGAGGAGAAAGACAATTGAACACCCAGTTTAGAACAAAAAGTCCTCCAAAATCTGGAAACAAACTGGACTCCTCTGTCAGACACAATGTTCTCAGGAATGCCGTGTAAACTAACCACGTGCTGAAGGAACAACGGCACCAATTCAGAGGAGGAAGGCAACTTAGGTAATGGCACAAGATGTATCATCTTGGAAAACCTATCACAAATTACCCAGATGGTGGTCATTCTCTGAGAAACAGGAAGGTCGGAAATGAAATCCATAGAGATATGGGTCCATGGTCTCTTGGGCACAGGCAATGGCATCAACAAACCACTAGAGCGAGAGCAAGGCTTGGAGCGAGAGCAAGTCCCGCAGGACTGCACAAATTCCCTGACATCACGAGACAAGGTAGGCCACCAAAAGGACCGACTAACCAAGTCTCTGGTACCAAAAATTCCGGGATGCCCAGCCAACGCGGAACAATGAATCTCAGACATCACACTCTTTTTCCACTGGTCCGGGACAAACAATTTTCCAACAGGGCAGCACTCGGGCCTATCCTCCTGACACCCCTCCAGAGCAAGTCTCAAATTGGGCGAGATGTCGGAAAGAACTACACCCTCTTTCAAAATAACAGAAGGATCAGATAACTCAGGAGAGTCCGCAAAGAAACTCCTCGAGAGGGCATCCGCCTTAACATTCTTAGTGCCAGGAAGAAAGGAAACCACAAAATTAAAACGTGTGAAAAACAAGGCCCACCTGGCCTGTCTAGGATTGAGTCGCTTGACAGATTCCAGATAGACCAGATTCTTATGGTCCGTAAGGACCACCACCTGATGTTTGGCTCCCTCCAGCCAATGTCTCCACTCTTCAAAAGCCCACTTCATGGCCAATAACTCCCGATTACCCACGTCATAATTACGTTCAGTAGGAGAAAATTTTCGAGAGAAAAAGGCACAAGGGTTACTTTTAGAGGTCTCTGGATCTTTTTGGGACAAAACGGCACCTGCCCCAATTTCAGAGGCATCAACCTCCACCTGAAATGGCAGAGAAACATCAGGCTGCCGTAGAACAGGAGCAGAAGTGAATCTCTGCTTAAGTTCCTGAAATGCAGAGACTGCCTCAGGAGGCCAATTCACCACATCAGAACCCTTTCTGGTCAAATCAGTTAATGGTTTAACAATAACCGAGAAATTACCAATAAATTTACGATAAAAATTGGCAAAGCCCAAAAATCTCTGAAGAGCCTTTAATGAAGTAGGTTGGACCCAATCACAGATGGCCTGAACCTTGACCGGGTCCATTTCAATAACAGATGGGGACAAAATGAATCCCAGAAATGAGATCCTCTGTATGCCAAAAAGACACTTTGATCCCTTCACATACAGAGCATTCTCTCTCAAAATCTGGAATACAGTTCGAACATGTTTCACATGAGAGTCCCAGTCATTAGAAAAAATCAAGATATTATCCAAATAAACAATCAGAAATTTGTCCACAAAATCCCTGAAAATGTCATTCATGAAGGACTGGAAGACGGAAGGAGCATTAGTGAGCCCAAATGGCATCACCAGGTACTCAAAATGCCCTTCAGGGGTATTGAATGCCGTCTTCCATTCATCCCCGTGCTTAATGCGAATAAGGTTATACGCCCCCCTGAGGTCAAGCTTGGTAAACCAAGTAGCGTTTTTCACCCTGGAAAACAGGTCAGAAATCAAGGGTAACGGGTATTGATATTTCACAGTAATATTGTTCAAGAGACGATAATCAATACACGGCCTTAAAGAACCATCCTTTTTGGCCACAAAGAAAAAACCGGCACCTAAGGGTGAAGAGGATGGTCTGATATGACCCTTCTCCAATGATTCCTTGATATAAGACCGCATAGCGTCATGTTCAGGTACAGACAAGTTAAAAAGGCGACCTTTAGGGAATTTACTACCCGGCACTAATTCAATAGCGCAGTCATAGCTCCTATGGGGAGGCAAGGATGCAGATTTACTTTCGCTAAACACATCAGAAAAATCAATCAAAAAGTCAGGAACATCCTGAGCCTGGGGGGAGGCAGAAAAAACAGGAGTGTTAGTATTAACACATTGGCAGCCCCAACTGGTTACAGACACAGATTTCCAATCCAAAACAGGATTATGAGACTGTAACCAAGGAAAACCCAGCACGATAATGTCATGCAGATTATACAGAACCAAAAATTTGCAGCACTCCTGGTGATCAGGTTCAACCCTCATTATCACCTGAGTAGAAAACTGGGGTTTATTCTCAGCCAAAGGGGTAGAATCGATCCCCAGTAGGGGAATAGACTTCTGTAGGGGTATCAAGGGAAATCCACAACGTTTAGCAAAATCATAATCCATCAGATTAATAGCTGCTCCAGAATCAACGAAAGCCTGAGCAGAAAATGAGGACAGAGAGCATATCAGAGTGACAGTTAATAAAAACTTAGTCTGAACACTACCCAAGACAACTGAGCGTGCAAAACGTCTTCCCCGGTTAGGGCAGACTGAAATAGCATGAGAGGCATCACCACAGTATCAACATAACCCATTGCGCTTTCGAAACTCATGACGCTGTGCCCCAGACACCACTCTATCACACTGCATGGGTTCAGAAGCTGGTTCACAAGGCAACACCATTCCACGCATACTTCTCCGCTCACGCAAACGTCTGTCAATTTGAATCGCTAATGACATAGAATCATTGAGACCAGAGGGGACAGGGAATCCCACCATAACATCCTTTACATTATCTGACAGACCCTTCCGGAAAAGGGCTGCCAAAGCATCGTCATTCCATTTGGTCAGGACTGCCCACCTACGGAATCTCTGACAGTATAACTCAGCGTCATCAAGCCCCTGATTTAATGCCAACAAGGCTTTTTCAGCTTGATCAGTGACATTAGGCTCATCGTACAATAACCCCAAGGCCTGAAAAAATGCATCAACATCACTCAAAACAGGATCCCCAGGTATCAGGGAAAAAGCCCAATCCTGAGGATCGCCGCGCAGGAGAGAGATGATAATTTGAACCTGCTGCGCTGCATTCCCTGAGGACTTAGATTTTAAGGCAAAAAACAATTTACAATTATTTTTGAAATTCTGAAACTTAGCTCGATCCCTTAAAAGCAAATCTGGCATGGGAATCCTAGGTTCCACAACAGGCAACCCAGGAAGATAGATAGCAATACTCCGAACCTCAGTGGCAAGCTGATCCACACGGCCAGACAACTGTGCAAACTCCATTGAGAGAAAAGATCCTCCCCAGCACCCAGAGATACAGAGGGAAAAAAAAAAAAATGCAACAAACAGAAAAATATTTCTGACAACTCTGACAACCTTTTTTTCTTTCACAATATTTTTTCCCTTCTGTGAGTACCATACAATTTTAAATTTTTAGGCCGGTGATACTGTTATGTTTCAGTAGCTGAGGAGTGCAGGTAAAAAAGGCAATACACCAGAGCAGTTGGAATCTATGAGATTGCAGTACCCTGACTAACCACCACAACTTAGAGGCAGCCGTGGAGCGTCCCTACGTTGGTCCTAGACGCCTCGTCACAGCCTGAGAAACTAACTACACCTAAAGATAGAAATAGGAAAGCTATCTGCCCCGGAGCAGAACCCCAAAGACAATAGAAAGCCCCCAAACATGTAATGGCGGTTAAACAAGATGAAATACTGACACAGAAAGAAAATAGTATGAGCAAACGCTGGGGCCCAAACTAACTAAATAGAAAAGGATAGGAAGGGTACTTACTGCAATCCCAGAAAACCCTGAAAGGCACCAACTCTACTAATTTCAAAACACCTGAGATCACACGACCTCTTCCACCTAAATTAGTTCTCTGGTGTAACAAAATCAAAACAGCAGCCACTGAAAAAACTGGAAAAAGCAAAAGTACAAACATCAGTGGCTGAACAAAACTGAGAGGGCAGAAGTCCCCGGAGGGGACCCTGAAGGCCCCCACAGAAGTGCAGGACAAAATGCAAAAACACAGCACAAACACAAAAGAAGAAAATGTCTTATCTGTTAGCAGGAGATGCAGACACGACACAGCAGGCTACAAGGGAAACTGGAATAAAGGATTCAGACCAGAACAATTGATCACCGGCAACCCTGATGGGAAGGTGACTCCCTTATATAAGACCAGTCAGTAACACCTGATTCCCAGTCCTCACAATCTTCACTGGACAGACTAGCACCGCTTGTAACCACCAGAGGGAGCCTCTGCTCAGAACTCATCTCAAACCCATTCACAACACAGACCCCAATCAGAGGGTAATAAAACTTTCTCTCCTTATCTATGAACTGTTCCAATATTTATGCTCATCCCTCTGCCAGAATGACTATTCTGCTTCACGTCACTTGTCTTAACTATTGCATTTTTTCTGTGTTTTTTTGTGTATAAATATGTGATTCTTCAGATTTTGTATTAGTTCAGCCTGATGAAGAGACCTGAGTAGTTTCGAAAGCTTGCAATTTGTTACCATCTTTTCAGTTAGCCATTAAAAGGTATCAACCACTGAGGACTCTCAACTCTAAATATTTTTCTATCTACTGGCTAACACGGTACGAAGATATACATCTTTACTGTATCAAGTCAATACAGGCGCTCGTGCTTCATGGTGGAGACAGTGCTTCAAATACACCTTCCCACATGCTTGATTTCCTTCTACACCCTGGCTGTATGAATTCAGAGCTCTCAATCAAAGAGGGGGTGGAAATTGAGGAAAAACAAGCAGGTGGGAAGGTGTATTTAAATGATCGGCCACGCCGTGAAGCATTTAGCAGTGGGGTTTAGTTTGAACAGTCATCCCCTGCTGACATAGTCCCTTTTTTAGTGCTCTTTCCCAGCTGCTTGTTTTCCATTTATCTCTGCCCTTCTCTGGCTCTATCAAGGCAGCATTGTCCATTATAGAGGAGGCATATAAACACACCCACAGGCTATCAACCCTTGGAAAAAGCCTAGGCGAAACGGTGTGGTCGGGTAGTAGCCTATTACACACATAGATGATGCACTGGTAGTATATCTTTTAGGCAATCCATGGAAACTTCTTTAATTGTCACTTGCCTTCTATTGACATCCATTGTAAAATTGATAGCATGGATTTCTAGTCTTCTATATAAAATAGCATTACTTGTTATTATATCTAATTGAAACTGTCTTGCCCAGATCATTAGTAGTTTTGCTTTCAAAAAATCCATACTACACTTACAAGCACTTTCACTTTGTAACTTTTCTTAACCATTGATTTTCTAAGCATAGTTTCTCCCACACGTAAGTGACCTTTTTTATTCAATTGGTGTGTCCTGGGTAACCTAGTCTCACTAGTCTCATGGACTTATTGTTATTATTGCTTTCACTGTAAGTCTAATATATATACAGTATATATAAAGGAAATTGACTACATGCAAAATAGTTATTGAAGAAACCTGGAACTTTTTTAATGGATAAATAAAAGCTATACTTTACCCTACCATTGGACTGATCGCTGGAGAAACAATACTATTTCCTTAACATGTAAGGATTTATCCCAATCCGTTTTCCGTGCGAACTGCAACCACAGGCTGAACTTATTCCTGGTTTTCTTAAAAAAAAAAACTTTGCAATTAGACCTCCTTTTCCCAGGATTGATAGCCTGTGGGTGTGTTTTTATATCTGATATCTTGGTGGCGTTTTGCTTTTAAGGCCCCATCACACATAACGAGATCGCTAGCGAGATCGTTATTACGTCACGATTTTGAGATCGCTGGAGAGCCGTATCGTGATCGTTGGGGAGCTGTCAAACATGCAGAACTTCCCAACGATTTCGGCCGCCCCAGCGATCTAACTAATGATCTCGTTGGTTGTTGGGACGCTGTCACACAGCAGCTATTTCAACGATCCACACCTTGATAGGGGCTGTACTGTCACCAATCATCTCCGATTGGTGGACGCTACTGCGTTCTGATTGGGCGGCAGGTTTAAAATAAAACCACGTTGTAGCAGTTCCGTCCATTTGTTCCTCTTTGCGTTCTGGTTTCGGATCATAGCAGCGTTCTTCGGCTGTGACTCTGTATCCATTCATCTGGGCTTTGTTCCTGACAAGCGTTCTGGTTTGTGGATTGTAGTGTTCTTCGGCTGTGACTCCACACAGCCCGGAGAATTCTGCTAAGATCTGCAATCCAGCACGAGGTCAGAAACAAAGGATGGAATCGCTATTCTGCTGCTTTCTTTATGCACGGCGGGAAATGAGAACGCTGTAGCGACCACCAATCGGGGACCAGGGGCACAGAAAAGTCCAATTTATGCACGCCTACGTGTTTCAGTTCTGAATCGCTAACGAGGTCGCTGGTTAGGTGTCAAATACAGCTATGCACACTGCCCAGCGGGAGCGCAACGACCCAGGAATGGTCCAGGAAGCTTTGTAACGATCAGCGATCTCACAGCAGGGGCCTGATCGTTGCTACCTGTCATACGTAACGAGATCGCTAGCGAAATCGTTATTGTATCACAAAACCCGTGACGTATCAACGATCTCGCTAGCGATCTCGTTATGAGTGACATGGCCTTTACTTCTTGGACAGATTGTGTTAATGTAATCAAAGAGGAGAGATTGAGGAAGATAAGCAGGTGGGAAGGTGTGGTTAAATGATTGGCCATGCCATGATGCTCCGAACGCCTGTACTTTGAAATCACAGTAGGACTTTTAAGGATGTTGTCAGCACAGAATAACTATTCAAAGAGCCACCGCTCGATGCTTCATTGGCTGGGCTAATCATTTTCAATATACCTGCTTGTTTTCCCTCGATCTCCACCCCCCTCTTCTTTGACAGCTCTGGCTTCACAGGGCCAGAGAAGGGTGGAGATATATGGAAATCAAACAGGTGGGAAGGTGTATTTAAGTGTTTGGCCCTGCAGTGAAACACTGAGCGCCTATTCTTGGTTTGAACAGTCATTCTGTGCAGACAGTCCCTTTGAAATTATGCTAGGCTGGTGTACTAAAAGCGCAGCTAAACGTCTATTCTCTTTGCAGCTGCTCTCTTCCAATTATCAGGGTGGTACATGGAGCTGTAATGGTCACTGCTCGCTACACAGTGGACAGGCTGCAATCACTCTCCCTGCACTTTGACTGACAGCCCGCTCCGCAGCCGGTGTGCGCAGACCTGGCTGTTGGTGTACCGAGGAGTGATTACAGCATTCACTGAACAATGAGCAATAACTGCTACAGCTCCCTGCACTGTCCCAAAGACTGGAAGCAAACAGGAGTGAGAAGACCATTTTCCTTGTTTTGCACGTCTATTAATTTTCCTTGCAGATATATACACTGCTTCCTTCTCAGCAGAAAATGCACTTTGCCTTGATTATTAGTATGGCTGGTAGAGCAGTTCACTACTTTGAGGAAAGTCCCGGCTTTTATAAGATTTGTAAATGTGCGTAAAGCTGGGGTAAATACCGAGCAGTGTGGACTCTGCTCATTACAAAATTTCTCTACATATTTTGCCAGTAAAGCAGTCCAACTCTGAGCTAGATAAGCAATAAACACATTGTTATTATTATTATTATACATTTATATAGCGCCATTTATTCCATGGCGCTTTACATATGAAAAGGGGAAATATAGACAAGTACAATAGACATGTGTAAGACAAGGGACACACAAGTACAGAAGGAGAGAGGACCCTGCCCGCGAGGGCTCACAGACTGCAGGGATGGGTGAGAATACACTAGGAAAAGGTAGAGCTGGTTGTGCGATGGTTCAGTAGACTGAGGATCACTGCAGGTTGTAGGCTTGTCGGAAGAGGTGGGTCTTCAGGTTTTTCTTGAAGGTCTCCGTTGTTGGTGAAAGTCTGATGTTTTGCGGCAGGGATTTATCCTGCAGTTATTACCAGACACAGTAGTTCCATTATTCCTACGCACGGAGAATAGTTTCCTATGTGCTTAGGGCATTGAGTGGTCCACAACAACTATTTTGGCTGGAGCCTCAGTTTTACTACTTTATGTAGTATTTGGGCATATTCCAGTAAGGCTGGGCAGTGATGAGCTTGATTTTGGTGTGTATTTATGGAAATCTTTGCTTCGTGCTTGTAGTTCACAAATTAGATAATAGATGAAGTACGTAGAACATAGGGTAGGCTTGCTGGGAGAGATTTATAAATTCTGTGGTCCACATGATGATAACACTAGATGAAAAAGAAGCTGCCCCAAATCAATAACACTGATAAATAAAAATGTTCCAATTAGTCTGTGACTGTCAATATTTGAACATGCTGTCTTGTAGAATACTGTACATGTTACAGATGACCCTCCCCCTATTTTTTATTTTTTATATTGTGTTCATTTTATGTGCCACCTAAGGCATTCTAATGGTATGTGCACACAACGTGTTTTTCAGGCATATTCTGCTTCAAAAACCGCATGAAAAAGTGCTAAGTGAACTCTCAAAACAATGAACATATGCATTTTGATGTAAAAACGATTTGCTGCTCAGTTTTTTGAGTATCTTTTATCTATTTCAAGGCTCCTAAGACACCAAGAAGTTAAAAAAAAAATAAGTCGACCGAATGGAATTGCCTCAAGACGCTCTATACTTTATAATATAAGTCAATGGATGTTGCCCAGGCTCCTCTCTGATAGTTTTGCCAGTGTTTTTGCTAGCAAAACTGTTATTGGTTTCTTCATTGCTGAAATAAACGACAAGAAAAAGTTCATAAAACCGATGGCACAAAAATGCTGAAAAGAAACCTACTGACTGCCAAAAATGACAAAAGAGCGCTCTGAGAAACAACTAAAAAGAAACACTTAAGGAAAATTAAAAAAAAAAACACACCGTTTCATAAAGCGTTTTCCTGTTGAAAAAGTTGGGGGTTCACCTGACAGCTTGGGACACCTGTGCAAGAAATGGCAACAAAGCTACATATGGCTCAGTGGCAGGGTGGATTTGTTTAAATCAAACTGATTTAAATCACGATTTAAATCACTAGTCAGTAAGGCTTGATTTAAATCAGTGATTTAAATCAAAGTTTCTACCAGACCGGTATATCTAATTTCATCATGTGCGATACGCCCCAGACCGGTGTATCTAATCCCATAATGCGATACACTACACTCAGCCCTGTATCTAGATACATGCAGTGTGTCATGTGCTGTGAATAATCCCAGTGTGTGATACTCTCCACGTATCTGTGCTCAGTTTATAATACAGCGAGCAGCATGAACTAACAGAATAGATGCTGCCGGTCGTCCTCAGTGACAGCCTACTTGTCAGTATCACTGGCAGTCCCCAACAAAATGGCTCCGCAATGGCTCCGCTCTGTGAGCCTAAACTACATCCTCTGTTATTACAAACACCTAGTAACGGAGGAGAGAAGTCACACGTGATCAGACCCCGCCTGCATTTACTACTGTCGCAATACGAGCTAGCAGTTTATATTTCAGCAGCTGCTCTGCCTAGTGTTTAAAAGTGGAAATACCAAACATTTTAACATTATTTTTCAGATTTTATTTCTCGATCACCGGCAGTAGTTCTTGCTACTTTAACATGCAAGTAGATGAAGATTTTTAGAATCACTTTTTATATTACTTTTTTCTCCCCAGTTTAATGGGTTAATCATTCATATTTGGACACCACTGTTCTGTTGTACTTAGGAAGGAGAAAAATAATCCTGACCTTAATAACAATTTAAATAGATTTATTCAACTGAAATAATAACAACATTACAGCATAAGTTATTTGCTTAAACAAACATCCATGTTTGTTAACTAATTTGGCTAAACAAAATATATATATATTTTAAGAAACTTAGACTGTCAGCCCAGCCGACACATAAAAAACTTAAATACTACTGTCCCTGCTGTCTTCTGTAGCTCACTCGTCGTCATCTTCATCATCAATGTGATAATATAGGAGAGAAACTGCCCACTAATCCTACAGAAACCTCTGGAAGAGCATGGCATTGTGAATGTTACACATATACAGCCTTTATTCTACTGAGTTAAACAACTCAGCTTTATCTCATGATGGAAGAACCTTTGGATGGTAAAATATTTTCCTCAAAAAGCAGTTTATTGAAAAAAATCCGATTTAAATCAAAAAAATCCGATTTAAATCAAAAAAATCCGATTTTTTTGATTTTTTAAAAAAATCATTGATTTTTATCCACCCTGCAGTGGTTAGCACTGCAGCCTTGCAGCGCTGGAGTCCTAGGTTCAATTCCCACCAAGGACAACATCTGCAAGGAGTTCGTATGTTCTCCCCGTGTTTGCGTTGGTTTCCTCCGGGTACTCCGGTTTCCTCCCACATTCCTAAGACATACTGATAGGGAATTTAGATTGTGAGCTCCATCGGGTACAGTGCCAATAATGTCTGTAAAGCTCTTTGGAATTGATGCCTCTATATAAATGAGTAATATATATATATATATATATATATATATATATAATATATATATATATCTCCATCCACACACATACATGTTATATTTATTACATAGTCTCCTTTATTATGTATATTACCATCCTTTATTATACATTGCCCTCTCTTATGTACAGCATTGTCACTTACATATTGGATTATATAGAGCCCTGTTTTTTATTACATATGTCCTGTCTTGTTAGCTGTATAATGCAATGATGGCTGATGGAGCATGGGAAAGCTTATTTTCTAATGGAGGAGCTGATGGACTGGTCACCTGGTCATTGGCTCCTCCATCTGCAGTCATTTTATATGTAATAAAAGAGGGCACAGTGAATATCAGAATTAACAAGAATACACTATGTAAGAGAGCACTGTACATAACAGCAGAGGAAGCGATATAATAAGAGAAGGCACCATATATAACTGGAGAGGATGGTACGTAATAAGGGACGGTGTTATACATAATAAAAGAGGAAACTAACTAAGGATGATGTTATACAGAATTAGTGAGTACACTATATACTAAGGGACTGTTATACATAAAAAGTGACTATACTATATACTGAGGGATGGCGCTATACATAATAAGCGAGTACATTATATACTAAGGGACTGTGCTATACATAAGGCTGGTTTCACACTTGCGGATGGCTGCGCACGTCCTCCGTGAAGCTCCGCCCACCGCAGCAACTCCTCCGGTCAGCTCCGCCTATGTGTGCATGCGTTCTGCATATGGCCTGAGTACCTATATTTAACATGGGTACGCAAGGTCATGCGGATGCCTCTGCATGCGTTGTTTTGATGGTGCGGCGATCTGCGCTGAACGCAACATGTTGCATTTTGTTGCGGTCACCGCACTGAAAAACGACGCATGCTGAGGCATCCGCATGGCCCTGCGTACCCATGTTAAATATAGGTACTCAGGCCGCATGCAGAACGTATGCAGAGATAGGCGGAGCTAACCGGAGGTGTGGCAGTGGGCGGAGCTTCACGGAGGAAGTATGCAGCCCTCCGCAGCACCTCCATCCACAAGTGTGAAACCAGCCTAAGTGAGTATACTATATACTAAGGGACTGTGCTATGTATATTAAGTGAGTACACTATATACTAAGGGACTGTGTTAGACATAATAAGCGATAATATTGTCTTCCTCCACCTCCCCCTGTTCCTAAGTCTATTATAAGTCCCCCTTCCTCCCATCCTAATCCCCCACATCCCTCATTGTCCTCCTCTCCCCACCCCATCATTGCCCTCTTCACCACCTCCATCATTGCCTTCTCCCCCACCTCTATCGTTGCTTTCTCCCCCACCACCCCATCATTGCCCATTTCACCACCTTCATCATTGCCTTCTCCTCCTCATCACCACCATCATTGCCCTTTCCTCCACCGACACACATAGCACCATTCACCTCTCTGCATGTTCCCCCTCAGCACTACGCACGCACACACACACACCACCAGTCATCTCCATATACACACACAGCATCTCTTACCTCTCCGCACACTCTCCCGCAGCATCACCGTCGCCGGCAGCTTCCTCTCTCTGGCACAGCCGGCCGCTGAAAGATGATGTCATCCAGCCGAGCTGCTGTCTCTGTGAGCCAGGAAACGCGGGCAGGAAGCAGGACAGATCACTGCTGCTCCGCTGCTATTTTTTCTTGTAGGCAGCGGAGCTGCAGGGATCGCTTACTGCCCGTCACACATGAGGGCAATCTGGCCAGGGGCCTCCCGGAGCCTCGGGGCCATATAAACAGGCCAGATTGCCTTAATTATTAGCCGCCCTGCAGGGGCCCCCCTCCATCTCTGGGCCCTGGTGCAGCCGCACAGGCTGCACATGAGGTGTGTCTGCCCCTGGTACACACCCTTCGCGTGCTGCGCTCTTCAGGCATTACTTACAGAAACATAACTGAACTCTCTTGAATTCTCATAACTTTTTGTATTTCTATGTAATTAATTTACAAAAGGCAGTCGTTCACTATGAGTAAGATCCTGAAGTCTTCAGATTAACTTCTGCTGCTCCATGTCCATCCATCTACATAGAACGTTCTGAAATAACTAGCTGAAGAGAGGTTTCAGGAAAATGCATAATTTTCATAATGGTTGCTGCTCAGTCTCCCACTCTAAAAATAGACTTTAACCTCATGCCACTTTCCCTTTCTTTATAGATGTTCTTCATCTGTGCTGTTAAAAGAGCCAAGAATGATGCATTGACAGGATGAGGCATTTTCATTCCTTTGTGCAGAAAAAGCTTTCATTTGAAATTTATGGGTCAGTGTTTGCAAACTAAACGCTCGTATTCAGTATGTGCAGAGAAAATGTCATGCTGCATTGAAGAGAGGCAGGAAAAATTTGTATGCTGAAAGTGAGCAGATGAGAGTCCTTGTTAAATTTCTTTATACAAATTGCTTTCTGCCAGAAGCATGAGGAAACTATCCCGACATGTTGATCGACCACTTTAGCTGCAAACAAACAATATTCACTTTCTCCAGTTGTTCAGGCACAAGCACGCTTTGTTACGTGATGAGCAATTGGCGAATCAAAAGTAGGAGTCTTTATGAAGGGTCTTGGCAATGTGTCAAATGTCAGGAATTCCTGAATAAAATGACATTTGTGTTGTCCTCTTCTCAGTGCAGTGAATCTTGGGTGTAAAGGAAATTGTGCAATTAGTGCAAACACTGCTAGAATGTCTCCTAACAGATCTATTCATTTGCCGTTAGACTTTATTGGCCAAACTTTAGCCAAAAATATGTTCTTTTTGCATAGATTTTGCCAACATTAATTTGTCCAGCTATAATGAAAAGCTCTTGGTTATTTATTTTTTTAAATGGTAGACACATTCAATTTTATAGCTTAATTAGTCTCAGTAATCATCCATTGGAATAGGATCCAGGAGCAATCTGTTACTGTAGCAGGACAAGAAAGTTGTGCAGACACCATTTTTTTTTTGTATGGCTAATAAATAACAACTGATTGCAACTGGATCCATTTTATTAACCTTGACGTTTATGGAAATGGATCCATTAAATAGCCATCACTTTTTTTCTTCCACGTGAAACTGATCCTTTTTTTTTTTTTTGCAATTGACACTTTCAAATGAATGATTACTTTGCAGTACACGTGTCCAGTAGTCATCTGTTTGAAGCTGATCCAATAAGCAAAAAATGGATCCGTTTCACATGGACAAAAAAAAAACAAAAAGGAAGACTATGTAAAGGATCTATTTTTCATTAACTTCAATGTAAAAACAACAACAACAACAACAACAAAAAACCTGATCCAGTTGTAGCAATTTATTGTCCTGGTAAGATAAACGATTGCTGCCAGATCCATTTCAAATGGATGATTACTGGACATGTGAACGTAGCGTTACATATGTTGGCGTATTACCAGTCAGTGAAAAAGCAGAAATCGCAGCAGGATAACATTAGCACTGAATTGGATCTGACATATTACTGACAAATGTAAGTAAGAATGGAAGAGCATAAATTAATATGCATTTTGGATCATACTGTATCAAAATATTGCAGTAATACACTAATTATATTTATTTAGATGTTTTCTATTATTTATTATTTTAGCATCCACATTAAAAAATATATTTACCGGGAAATACAATTTGCTTGGAATTTTGACTCTCATGGGAAAGAGAAGAATTCTAGGAACTAGTGAGCTTTTTTAGACCTGAAGATTTTGTTACTCAAAACACATGTGCAGGGAGTGGTGGGACTGCTGTGATCTATTAACC
This sequence comes from Oophaga sylvatica, assembly GCA_033576555.1. Taxonomy (NCBI): domain Eukaryota; kingdom Metazoa; phylum Chordata; class Amphibia; order Anura; family Dendrobatidae; genus Oophaga; species Oophaga sylvatica. The sequence continues at coordinate 780,971,226 of JARQOD010000001.1, read as the reverse complement.
ATGTGTAGCTCTCAGGGCTGTAATTGTAAATCTGGCTGAAATGTTTCTGTATCAGCAGGGCTTGTTCAGCATAGGATATGTTCACACTTGCATGAGTTTGCAGCAGTCTTCATTACGTACCATCATTTTGATTTACGGTAATTGTCTTTGTGGATCTCAAAGTGTGGCTGTAAAGTATTTCTACACCGCAGTTGACGGATTTGGTTATCCTACTTGTGCACCACCAGAATTCCAGAAGTGCCGTGTTTTCCTGATTTTATTCTTTGCAGCTTCTAGACACTCCTACACCCATCCCACTAAACCATGCACAACTATGTGCAAACAGTATTTTATACACCATAAAAAATGGCTTTTACAAAAGGCTATGGCGCAGATTCATTGATTTTCCAGTTTTCTGAAGTAATTTGCTTTTTATTTATGGCTTTTGGTATATGCACCTTATTCTCTAAGTTTTGCACTTTTTTCTACTTGTCATTCTTTAAAGAGGGTGTATCATCAGAAAATTACCTATTGTTTAAAACTGGTTTTATGTTCTATTTAGTTTTAAGAAATGTTTGTCATGGTTTTTTTTCCCCCATAATATATCTTATCTATCTATCTATCTATCTATCTATCTATCTATTATCTATTATCTATCTATCTATCTATCTATCTCTCTGCAATTTTCACAATGGCCACTGAGGCTTTTTTTTAGACTTTTACTTCCTATTCTTTCTTGAACAGTTAACAGCAAGGCTATATTATCAGAGGCAGGAGTACAATGATTGGTAACTCCATACACTACTGATGACAGAAGAGCCACCGATTATAATGGGTAATGTCACAGATTCCCCTTCCTTCACAATAACCATTGCACCGGATCTGACCATTATGGTTATGTGCATGTGTTTTTTCCTGAAACAATAGGAAGTTAGTCTAAAGAAGCCCCAGTGGACTCTTTGTAAATTGTGGTTTCTTTTTTTCATTTAATATACAGATTGTGACATGTGAAATAAAATAAATGGCAAAAATGTTGTAAAAAAATACATTTAACACAAACTGATTTTAGATTTTTTTTTGATGATGATGCATTCCATTTTTTAAGTTTTTTTTTTTTTTTTTATTTCTTTATTTTCTTTTAATTAAATGTGTGCGAATTTTGCCAACTTTGTTTTTTTTTTTTTTTTTGGAGTGGGGGCGCGAATATCACCCCAGTCCCTGCCTGAAATACAGTTTCTGGAATTTTTGATATTGCGCCAAATTCAGGAGCTGAGTGCGTCATTTTGACGAATTTGTTGCAAAAAAAACCCCCCAAATATCAAAATCAACAAATATCACAAGACAATAAAAGAAAAGTGATTTGAAAAATTTTAAATGATGAATCTGGGTCTATAAACTTAATTTAGTTTTGATATTTATGTGAATTTCCAAATGCCACGTTTTCTTTCCTTATTTTTTTTAATTTTTGAATTACAAACACAGCAGACATGCATTAAAAAGAGGAATGTGAAAACTGCTTGTTACTTTAATCCGCTTCATTAATTGAGACTTTAGGCAGCTATACAGGCGTCTGCATCCTACACATGGCTTGAATGGTAAATGCTTTCTGATTTCATGGTATTCTCCAATGTCAGATACATTTTCTTTTTTAGCCTGGGCTATTATACATAACTTGTTAGTTCCTTGATATTCTGCTGATCCGTGCACTTTCAAGTCAAGTTGTTAAAACTCTCTGCCCCATTGAATTGCTGTAATGTTGCTCCCCACCTGTATGTTGGGTTCAATAATAAAATCACATATATCAGAATCTCTTCTCTGCCAATGCAAGGCGCGTTTACTCTCCTGATCTGTGGTTAGCAATTTGGGGTGGAAATGTATTGGCTCTAGTAAGTAACAGCAGCCTGGTCTGAAACCATTTATCATCCCTGCCATGTCTGAGCAAATGACTGTTGAATATGGAGTGCAATGAATTTTAAATGCATGAATGTGACAATCAGGACGCAATAGAGGAAGGCGCTCATTACACTTAAATGTGAAAATATTCCTTCATCCCAACCGTGGCAATAAATGTTAATCCGCTGGTCTTCTGTAGAAGCAATCTTTACTGTTAAATCTACTTATTCCGTGCCGCCCGTGTGATATTCTATAGTATATGAAAGGTCAATAAGCTCTCACTATGAATTATGCTGCTGAAGACCTGTCACTTGGCATGTCAGATTACTAGTGTGCAGCCAGATATATGGTAATATGATACATTTCATAAAATTAATAGTCTCCTATAAGCACAGGCATATTTATTGTCCCTTGGAAAAATGGATTTGTGAATTAATAACAGTATTAAAATAGTTTAAACAGTTTCTCCATCTTATAAGAGTAATTATTTATTATTTTTTTTTTTTTTTGTGGTATGGCTTTCTGCTGCATCACATTGCAAAATACTAAAGTGGCCAGGTAATGACAATAGAACATTAATATGCCCCTTACAAAATTTGGCTGCTATAAAGAAATGAGTGAAACATGTAGTATTTTGTAAGAAGCTCAGGTACACTCTCTATAAAAAAAAAAACTAAAAGATTTCCAAGGGATATTTTAAGGGTAGTGTTTTCACACGCTCAGTAACATTGATTTAAACTACAAGTTATAATATTTCAGAAGTATAACACCCTTGTGTTTATTATATTGAGTGTATACTTTGTCTGTGGCCATTTCTTTTCTCTCTCTCTCGATATACTTAAAGCGAACCTGTCATTAAGATTTTGCTCAGTAACCTACAGTCATGGCCAAAAGTTTTGAGAATGACACAAATATTAATTTTTACAAAGTCTATTGCTTCACTTTTTCTAATGGCAATTTGCATATACTCCAGAATGTTATAAAGAGTGATCAGCTTAACAACAATTACTTGCAAAGTCAATATTTGGCTAGAAAATGAACTTTATCCCCCAAAACACATTTCAACATCATTGCAGCCCTGCCTTAAAAGGACCAGCTAACCTCTTTTCAGTGATTGCTCCATTAACACAGGTGTGGGTGTTGATGAGGACATGGCTGGAGATCAATCTGTCATGATTAAGTAAGAATGACACCACTGGACACTTTAAAAGGAGGCTGGTGCTTGGCATCATTGTTTCTCTTCTGTTAACCATGGTTATCTCTAAAGAAACACGTGCAGTCATCATTGCAATGCACAAAAATGGCCTAACAGGGAAGAGTATCGCAGCTAGAAAGATTGCACCTCAGTCAACAATCTATCGCATCATCAAGAACTTCAAGGAGAGAGGTTCCATTGTTGCCAAAAAGGCTTCAGGGCGCCCAAGAAAGACCAGCAAGCGCCAGGATCGTCTCTTAAAAGTGTTTCAGCTGCGGGATCGGGCTACCAGCAGTGCAGAGCTTGCTCAGGAATGGCAGCAGGCAGGTGTGAGTGCATCTGCACGCACTGTGAGGCGGAGACTCTTGGAGCAAGGCCTGGTCTCAAGGAGGGCAGCAAAGAAGCCACTTCTCTCCAGAAAAAACATCATGGACAGACTGATATTCTGCAAAAGGTACAGGCAGTGGACTGCTGAGGACTGGTGTAAAGTTATTTTCTCTGATGAATCCCATTTTCGATTGTTTGGGATATCAGGAAAACGCCTCATTCGGAGAAGACAAGGTGAGCGCTACCACCAGTCTTGTCTCATGCCAACTGTTAAAACTTCCTGAAACCATTCATGTGTGGGGTTGCTTCTCAGCCAAGGGAATCGGCTCTCTCACAGTCTTGCCTAAAAACACAGCCATGAATAAAGAATGGTACCAGAATGTCCTCCAAGAGCAACTTCTCCCAACCCTCCAAGAGCAGTTTGGCGATCAACAATGCCTTTTCCAGCATGATGGAGCACCTTGCCATAAAGCAAAGGTGATAACTAAATGGCTCAGGGAACAAAACATAGAGATTTTGGGTCCATGGCCTGGAAACTTCCCAGATCTTAATCCCATTGAGAACTTGTGGTCAATCATCAAGAGACGGGTGGACAAACAAAAACCTAAAAATTCTGACAAAATGAAAGCATTGATTGTGCAAGAATGGACTGCTATCAGTCAGGATTTGGTCCAGAAGTTGATTGAGAGCATGCCAGGGAGAATTGCAGAGGTCCTGAAGAAGAAGGGTCAACACTGCAAATATTGACTTGCTGCATTAACTCATTCTAACTGTCAAGATAAGCTTTTGTTACTCATATGTTTGCAATTATTATATTTCTGTCTGTGATAAAAACATCTGTCAAACACACACAAAAAACAGAGGGCAGCAGATCATGTGAAAATATAATATTTGTGTCATTCTCAAAACTTTTGGCCATGACTGTACAGACACTGTCAGGTCAGCGCCGTTATACTGATTAAAATGATACTGTAAGGAAAAGGGCTGAGTTCCTCACAGATACCTTGGTTGATGAAATTCGTCTTGTGGTTGTTGTTTAATCTTTATTTGTAGTTTTCAGTTAATGAGATTCTCGTGCTCTGGGGCGGCCTGTGGTGGGGGCTTCATGTGGTGCTCTGCTTAAATATTCTTCTGACAGGTCACTGATCCCTCAGTGACCTGCCCCATATTTTACATATTGCATATACTATAATTAATGGGTTTAGAAGAAAAAAATTTACATTGATCAAAATGGCGCCGGCGGCACCTGCGCAGTAGCATGTATATCATTATACCTAGAATATTGCCGGATAAAAAATAAAAATAAATGATCTTCATAAAAATGGAGGGGACGCATGCTCAGTAGCTGGCGCCATTTTACTGCAGCTAAATTATTTTTTTTCTCTGTAAAATGATGCTGGTGGACTTTGTATGAGCAAGACGAGATCAGGA
>JARQOD010000001.1:780929235-780966301 GCA_033576555.1 Oophaga sylvatica | reverse complement strand
AAATTTTGGTTTGATTTTTTGCTTGTAGTATTATTCATTTTTCACATCTCACTCAGTCCATGTTTTTCTCTGGTAAAATCAAGAAAGTACTAAAAGTTCCCACTGAGAGAACAAACTGTTACTGTAACGTAAAAAATATTCCCATCTGTTTGCACTTCACTATATATCAGGAATGGTTCCTCACTTCTCCCTTTGTCCTGGTCGAGGAGTGTTCAGCTTCACCCTATGGACTATGTTTTACATGAGCACAATTTTTCATTGTTTTAAGCACTGTGTTAAATTCTGTTGCTGATATGCAGATTGCCTGCAGTGGGCTATCACTAATTTACTGTAATCTTCTGGCACCTTTCCAGGCCAATTAGGTCTATGTGAATGTAGCATCCCGCCGCTTCATTCCCAATAAGTAGCTCATTCAAATGGTAAATTCATGTGGCCACTCTAAACTGAACTATGGAAAGAGATTGGTGTTCTGTAAATAAAGCACAATAAGGATCATAAAAGGTTCTGTTCAAAGTTGTCTTGTAAAGGATATTTTAAATTTTTTTTTTTAAGTATTTTCTGTTTAAGCATCTTGAACAGTGCATATAAATACACCACAAAAATAAAATTAAGTTGTCCTCCTCTGATGTCAAAAGGAGCAGCTCATCCTGGCATAGATGAAAATAATACAAATCATATGGTTAATATACTATAGAAAGGCCCTACTAGACAGCAAATCATTGCGCGCATTTCAATAATACAGGTGAGAAGTTGACTCAATCTTTGAATTGTGTGTCTGTGTTTGCCACACTAAGCATGAAGAACATATAGAGGAGAAGAGAATAATGATGGGCGAACCCATATATGTTCGGGTTCGGCCAAACATCTAAGAAAAGTTTGGTTCTGCATGACAGTGCTTCAGATATAGACTCTGATTAGCGGTAAGATTATTACCGGCAGTCAGAGAGCTGCGATTCCCACGCTGTCAGGTGGCAGCATGATCTAGCAGCTTTGTCTGGGGCTGATGAAAGGTTACTTCTCCCATCAGCCAGCCTACACCTGTTGTTGCTGATGACAGCGAGAGCAGGTGACGCTGATGGGAGTATTCATCAGTCGGCACCTGTGCTACGAATAAATAAATTTAAAAAAAATGCCTTGGGGGTTTCTTCTACACCATGTTCCAAATTATTATGCAAATGATATTTTTCTCTGATTTTCCTAAGTGGTCGGTGCAAATGACAGTCAGTCTAATAAAAGTCATCACCCATTAGAGTATACATCAAATTTTATTGAAGAAACCTCCCAATGATAACAGTTTAATCTCCAAAATGAATAAAAACTCAAAATGCACTGTTCCAAATTATTAGGCACAGTAGAATTTCTAAACATTTGATATGTTTTAAAGATCTGAAAATGCTCATTTGTGGAATTTGCAGCATTAGGAGGTCACATTCACTGAACAAAAAAGCTATTTAACTCCAAAACATTATAACAGGCCAAGTTACATGTTAACATAGGAACCCTTCTTTGATATCACCTTCACAATTCTTTATCCATTGAACTTGTGAGTTTTTGGAGAGTTTCTGCTTGTGTTTCTTTGCATGAAGTCATAATAGCCTCCCAGAGCTGCTGTTTTGATGTGAACTGCCTCCCACCCTCATAATCTTTTGCTTGATGATACTCCAAAGGTTCTCTATAGGGTTGAGGTCAGGGGAAGATGCTGGCCACACCATGAGTTTATCTCCTTTTATGCCCATAGCAGCCAATGACTCAGAGGTATTCTTTGCAGCATGAGATGGTGCATTGTCATGCATGAAGATGATTTTGCTCCTGAAGGCACGTTTCTGCTTTTTATACCATGGAAGAAAGTTGTCAGTCAGAAACTCTATATACTTTGCAGAGGTCATTTTCACACCTTCAGGAACCTTAAAGGGCCCTACCAGCTGTTTCCCCATGATTCAGGCCCAAAACATGACTCCTCCACCTCCTTGCTGACGTCGCAGCCTTGTTGGGACATGGTGGCCATCCACCAACCATCCACTACTCCATCCATTTGGACCATGCAGGGTTGCTCGACACTCATCAGTAAACAAGACTGTTTGAAAGTTAGTCTTCATGTATGTCTGGCCCACTGCAACCATTTGTTTGTGAGCACTATTTAGGGGTGGCCGAGTAGTAGGTTTATGCACCACAGCAAGCCTTTGAAGGATCCTACACCTAGAGGTTCGAGGGACTCCAGAGGCACCAGCAGCTTCAAATATCTGTTTGCTAGTTTGTAATGGCTTTTTAGCAGCTGCTCTTTTAATCCGATGAACTTGCCTGGCAGAAACTTTCCTCATTCTGCCTTTATCAGCCCAAACACGTCTGTGCTCAGAATCAGCCACAAATCTCTTACCAGTACGATGATCACGCTTAAGTTTTCAGGAAATATGTAATGTTTTCATCCCTTGACCAAGGCATTGCACTATTTGATGCTTTTCAGCAGCAGAGAGATCCTTTTTCTTTCCCATGTTACTTGAAAACTCTGGCCTGCTTAATAGTGTGGAACATCCAGTTTTCCTTTTATTGGGCTCACATGGCAAACTAATTATCACCGGTATCTGAGATTGATTTCAGTGATCCAAAGAACCCAGAGAAACAATACCATCAATGGGTTTTCTTTACAAAAAAACAAAAACAAAATGCTATGACACTTAAAACCAATTTGCATAATAATTTGGAACATGGTGTATATTTGATAACCAGCACAGTCAAAACTGACAGCAGCAGGCTGCAACCCTCAGCTGTCAGCTTTATCATGGCTGGTTATTAAGAATAGAGAAGTCCCCACATTGTTTTCTTAACCCCTAGTGACAGAGCCAATTTGCAGCTTAATGATCGGGCCAATTTTTACAATTCTGACCACTGTCACTTTGAGGTTATAACTCTGGAACGCTTTAACAGATCCTACTGATTCTGAGATTGTTTTTTCGTGACATATTGTACTTCACGTTAGTGGTAAAAAATTTTTATATGACTTGCTTTTATTTATGAAAAAAATGGAAATATGGCGAAAATGTTGAAAATTTAGCAATTTTCAAACTTAAAATTTTTATGCCCTTAAATCAGAGAGATATGTCACACAAATTTCTTAATAAATAACATTTCCCACATGTCTACTTTACATCAGCACAATTTTGGGAACAAAATTTTTTTTTGTTACGAAGTTATAAGGGTTAAAAGTTGACCAGCGATTTCTCATTTTTACAACACCATTTTTTTTTTAGGGACCACATCACATGTGAAGTCACTTTGAGGGTCTATATGATAGAAAATACCCAAAAGTGACACCATTCTAAAAACTGCACCCCTCAAAGTGCTCAAAACCACATTCAAGAAGTTTATTTTTTACGTGCTTCACAGGAATTGAAGCAATGTGGAAGGAAAAAATTAACATTTAACTTTTTTTGCAAAAGCTTTACTTCAGAACCAATTTTTTTTATTTTCACAACTGTTAAAAGAAAAAATGAACCACAAAATTTGTTGTGCAATTTCTCCTGAATACGGCGATACCCCATATGTGGGGGTAAACCACTTTTTGGGCGCACGGCAGAGGTCGCAAGGGAAGGAGCGCCGTTTGACTTTTTCAACGCAGAATTGGCTGGACACCATGTGGCGTTTAGAGAGCCCCTGATGTGCCTAAACAGTGGAAACCCCCAACAAGTGACCCCATTTTGGAAACTAAAGGTACTGCCACACTAAACAATCCCGCTAGCGATCACGATAACGACGCATACTAATGCGATCGCTAGCGGGATTGTTTCTATATCGCTGATAGCGGCTTAACTTAGCGATGTCGTTAAGGACGCTATCGCGGTTAGCGATCTCCTTAACGACTTTAGCTGTACAAAAGTACCGCTAAATCGCTAAGAAAAGGTGCCACAGTCAGCAATATATACTTACCAGCGGGGGCGCCGACGATAAAATAGGGTCCGGAACGATGTCAGCGAAGAGCGAGATCACAGCAGGATCTCAGCAGGGGCCACGTCGCTGGTAGATGCCGCACACAACAACATCGCTAACGGGATCGCTAAATAGTGACGTTTTTTAGCGATCCCGTTAGCGATGTTGTTTAGTGTGGCATACCCTTAAACCCCTTAAGGAACTTATCTAGATGTGTGGTGAGCACTTTGAACCTCCAAGTGCTTCACAGATGTTTATAACGTAGAGCCGTGAAAATAAAAAATATTTTTTTCCTCAAAAATGATTCTTTAGCCTGCTATTTTTTTATTTTCCCAAGGGTAACAGGAGAAATTGGACCCCAAAAGTTGTTGTGCAATTTTTCCTGAGTACGCTGAGTTCCACCTATGTGGGGTGGAACCACTGTTTCTGCGCATGGGAGAGCTTGGAATGGAAGGAGCGCCATTTTGTAATGCAGACTTTGATGGAATGTTCTGCGGGCGTCATGTTGTATTTGCAGAGCCCTTGAAAAACTGCACCCCTCATGGTGCTCAAAACCACATTCAAGAAGTTTATTTTTTGCAAAAGCTTTACTTCGGAACCAATTTTTTTTTTTTTTCACAAGTGTTAAAAGAAAAAATGAAACACAAAATTTTTCTTTTCAATTTCTCCTGAATACGGCGATACCCCATATGTGGGGGTAAACTACTTTTTGGGCGCACGGTAGAGGTCGCAAGGGAAGGAGCGCCGTTTGACTTTTTCAACGCAGAATTGGCTGGACGCCATGTCGCATTTAGAGAGCCCCTGATGTGCCTAAACAGTGGAAACCCCCCAAAAATGACACCATTTTGGAAACTAAACCCCTTAAGGAACTTATCTAGATGTGTGGTGAGCACTTTGAACTTCCAAGTGCTTCACAGAAGTTTATAACGTAGAGCAGTGAAAATAAAAAATCATATTTTTTCCACAAAAACTATCTTTTCACCCCAATTTTTATTTTCCCAAGGGTAACAAGACCCCAAAAGTTTTTATGCAATTTGTCCCGAGCAGGCTGATACCCCATATGTGGGGGTAAACCACTGTTTGGGTGCATGGCAGAGCTTGGAAGGGAATGAGCGCCGTTTGACTTTTTCAACGCAGAATTGGCTGGACGCTGGTGCCTAAACAGTGGAAACCCCCAACAAGTGACCCCATTTTGAAAACTAGACCCCCTAAGGAACTTATCTAGATGTGTGGTGAGCACTTTGAACCCCAAGTGGTTCACAGAAGTTTATAACGCCCGGGCGTGAAAATAGAAAAATCATATTTTTTCCACAAACCTGATCGTTTAGTCCCCAATTTTTTATTTTCCCAAGGGTAACAGGAAAAAAATTAGACCACAAAAGTTGTTGTCCAATTTGTCCTGAGTACGCTGATACCCCATATATCGGGGGGGACCACTGTTTGGGCGCACGGCAGGGCTTGGAAGGGAAGGAGCGCCGTTTGACTTTTTCAAACCAAAATTGGCTGGAATTGAGATTGGATGCTATGTCGCGTTTGGAGAGCCCCTGATGCGCCTAAACAGTGGAAACCCCCCACAAATGACACCATTTTGGAAACTAGACCCCTTAAGGAACTTGTCTAGATGTGTGGTGAGAACTTTGAACCCCCAAGTGCTTCACAGAAGTTTATAACGTAGAGCCGTGAAAATAAAAAATCATTTTTTTCCTCAAAAATGATTCTTTAGCCTGCTATTTTTTTATTTTCCCAAGGGTAACAGGAGAAATTGGACCCCAAAAGTTGTTGTGCAATTTTTCCTGAGTACGCTGATACCCCATATGTGGGGTGGAACCACTGTTTGGGCGCATGGGAGAGCTTGGAATGGAAGGAGCGCCATTTTGTAATGCAGACTTTGATGGAATGTTCTGCGGGCGTCATGTTGTATTTGCACAGCCCTTGATGTGCCTAAACAGTAGAAACCCCCTGCAAGTGACACCGTTTTGGAAACTAGACCCCCAAGAAGCTTATCTAGATGTGTGGTGAGCACTTTGAACCCCCAAGTGCTTCACAGAAATTTATAAACGCAGAGCCGTGAAAATAAAAAAATCATTTTTTTCCTCAAAAATGATTTTTTTAGCCAGCTATTATTTTTTTTCCCAAGGGTAACGGGAGAAATTAGAACCCCAAAATTGGTGTGCAATTTGTCCTGAGTATGCTGATACCCCATATGTTGGGGTAAACCACTGTTTGGGCGCATGACAGGGCTCGGAAGGGAGGGAGCGCCATTTGACTTTTTGAAAGCCACGTCTTGTTTGGAGACCCCCTGATGTGCCTAAATAGTGGAAACCTCTCAATTCTAGCTCCAACCCTAACCCCAACACACCCCTAACCCTAATCCCAACCCTAATTGTAACCCTAACCCTAATTGTAACCCTAACCCTAATTAAACCCTAAGGCTAGGTTAATTTTGCGTTTTACCAACCCGTTCAACACATAGCGTTGATGGGCTGGTAACGGTATAGCATAACGCGATCGCGTTATGCTATACCCTCTAGCGCAGTGTGCTAGCACAGATGAATCGCCCAACCCCCCGTCACCTCGCGGCGTGCGCACTGCGCATGCGCCCACCATTTTGGAGCATTGCGGCGGCACCGGGGGACAGAGGAGGGCCCTAAGACCACCAGGGCCACAAAGGAGGGATCGGGACCCTATTTCTCTCTCCTCTGGAGTCCGATCACATCAGAGGAGAGAGAAATTATATGGCACATCATATTTTTTTTTTTTTTGCGATCGCCGTTATAGGTTAATAACGGCGATCGCAACATCGGGGTCGGTAAAAACCGACCCGATTCATGTTCTCTGGGGAGAGAATCCGATTGTGGGGGGCGCTATTCACTTTTTCCACAGTGCCGTTAATTAACGGCGCTGTGGTTTAAACCCCTCTCTGACATTAGACGTACTATCCCGTCCATAAAACCCGTGACAATCTGACCATGGACGGGATAGTACGTCATAGCGATCAGCTGCGCTCCTGGGGGAGCGCAGCTGATCGCCGCCGGGTGTCAGCTGATTATCACAGCTGACACCCGGGACTGTGTGCCAGGAGCGGTCACGGACCGCTCCCGGCACATTAACCCCTTGCACACCGCGATCAAACATGATCGCGGTGTACTGGGCGCACAGGGGGCATCGCGCAGGGAGAGCGCTCCCTGCGCGCCCCCCTGAGATGTGATCGCGCTATTCTGAGGGCTTCCTCCCTCCCAGGACCCGGATCCAAGATGGCGCCGGGGTCCTGGAGGGAGGCGGCTTCCTCAGTGCCTGCCGAGAGCAGGCACTAAGAAGCCTGCAGCGCTGCCTGTGAGATCGCTGGTCTCACAGAGTGCTGTGCACACTGTGAGACCAGCGATCTCACATTTTACAGTGATGTCCCACCCTGGGACAATGTAAAAAAGTAAAAAAATAAAAATAAACGTGTAAAAAAAAAAAATTCCAAAATAAGTAAAAAAAAAAAATATATATTCCCCAATAAATTCATTTTTTCCTGTAAATAAAAAAATAAAACAATAAAAGTACACATATTTGGTATCGCCGCGTCCGTAACGACCCCCCCTATAAAACTGTCCCACTAGTTAACCCCTTTAGTGAACCCCTTAAAAAAAAAAAAATAAAAACAAAGCAAAAAATCAGTGCTTTATCATCATACCGCTGAAGAAAAAGTGGAATAACACGCGATCAAAAAGACGGATATAAATAAACATAGCACCGCTGAAAACGTCATCTTGTCCCGCAAAAAACGAGCCATCACACAGCATCATGAGCGAAAAAATAAAAAAGTTATAGCTCGCAGAATAAAGCGATGCAAAAATAATTATTTTTTATATAAAATTGTTTTTATTCTATAAAAGCGCCAAAACATAAAAAAACTATATAAATGAGGTATCGTCGTAATCGTACTGACCCGAAGAATAAAACTGCTTTATCAATTTTACCACACGCGGAACGGTATAAACGCCTCCCCCAAAAGAAATTCATGAATTGCTGATTTTTGTTCATTCTAACCTCCCAAAAATCGAAATAAAAAGCGATCAAAAAATGTCACGTGCTCAAAAATGGTACAAATAAAAACGTCAACTCGTACTGCAAAAAATAAGACCTCACATGACTCTGTGGGCCAAAATATGCAAAAATTATAGCTCTCAAAATGTGGTGATGCAAAAACTATTTTTTGCAATAAAAAGCGTCTTTTAGCGTGACAGCTGCCAATCATAAAAACCCGCTATAAATAGTAAATCAAACCCCCTTTATCACCCCCTTAGTTAGGGAAAAATAATAAAATTACAAAAATGTATTTATTTCCATTTTCCCATTAGAGTTATGGTTAAGGTTAGGGTTGCGGCTAAAGTTAGGGTTAGGGTTGGCGCTAAAGTTAGTATTAGGGTTATGGTTGGGATTAGGGATAGGGGTGTGTTAGGGTTACGTTTGTGGTTAGGGTTGGGACTAGGGTTAGGGGTGTGTAGAGGTTAGGGTTGGAGTTAGAATTGGGGGGTTTCCGCTGTTTAGGCACATCAGGGGCTCTCCAAATGTGATATGACGTCTGATCTCAATTCCAGCCAATTCTGCGTTGAAAAAGTCAAACGGTGCTCCTTCCCTTCTGAGCTCTGCCATGCGCCCAAACAGTAGTTTACTCCCACATGGGGTATCAGCGTACTCTGGACCCTAAGAGTTATTGTGCAATTTGTCCTATTTCTTCTGTTACCCTTGGGAAAATAAAAAACTGGGGGCAAAAATATCATTTTTTTAAAAAAAAAAATGATTTTTTTTGTTTTTACGGCTGTACGTTATAAACTTGTGTGAAGCACTTGGGGCTTCATAGCGCTCACCACACATCTAGATAAGTTCCTTGTGGGGTCTATTTTCCAAAATGGGGTCACTTGTGGGGGTTTCCACTGTTTAGGCGCATCAGGGGCTCTCCAAATGCGACATGACGCACCCACACCATTCCATCAAAGTTTACAATCCAAAACGTCACTACTTCCCTTCCGAGCCCCAACGTGTTCCCATACAGTAGTTTTCTCCCACATATTGGGTATCAGCGTACTCAGGACAAATTGGACAACAACTTTTTGGGTCCAATTTCTCCTGTTACCCTTGTGAAAATAAAATATTGGGGGCGAAAAAAATAATTTTTGTAAAAAAAAATATATTTTTTATTTTTAACGGCTGTTCGTTATAAACTTCTGTGAAGCACTTAGGGGTTCAAAGTGCTCACCACACATCTAGATAAGTTCCTTGTGGGTCTATTTTCCAAAATGGGGTCACTTGTGGGGGGTTTCCACTGTTTAGGTGCATCAGGGGCTCTCCAAATGCGACATGACGCCCCCAGAGCATTCCATCAAAGTCTGCAATCCAAAACGTCACTACTTCCCTTTCGAGCCCCAACGTGTACCCATACAGTAGTTTTCTCCCACATATTGGGTATCAGCGTACTCAGGACAAATTGGACAACAACTTTTGGGGTCCAATTTCTCCTGTTACCCTTGTGAAAATAAAATATTGGGGGCGAAAAAAATAATTTTTGTAAAAAAAAAAAAAAAATTTTGTTTTTACGGCTATACGTTATAAACTTCTGTGAAGCACTTGGGGCTTCATAGCGCTCACCACACATCTAGATAAGTTCCTTGTGGGGTCTATTTTCCAAAATGGGGTCACTTGTGGGGGTTTCCACTGTTTAGGCGCATCAGGGGCTCTCCAAATGCGACATGACGCCCCCAGACCATTCCATCAAAGTCTACAATCCAAAACGTCACTACTTCCCTTCCGAGCCCCAACGTGTACCCATACAGTAGTTTTCTCCCACATATTGGGTATCAGCGTACTCAGGACAAATTGGACAATCATTTTTGGGTCCAATTTCTCCTGTTACCCTTGTGAAAATAAAATATTGGGGACGAAAAAATCATTTTTGTAAAAAAAAAAATAATAATTTTATTTTACGGCTGTACGTTATAAACTTCTGTGAAGCACTTGGGGGTTCAAAGTGCTCACCACACATCTAGATAAGTTCCTTGAGGGGTCTAGTTTCCAAAATGGTGTCATTTGTGGGGGGTTTCCACTGTTTAGGCAGATCAGGAGCTCTCCAAACACGACATGGCATCCAGCAAATTCTGCATTGAAAAAGTCAAACGGCACTACTTCCCTTCCAAACTCTGCCATGCACCCAAACAGTGGTTTACCCCCACATATGGGGTATCAGCGTACTCAGGACAAATTGCACAATAACTTTTGGAGTCTTGTTACCCTTGGGAAAATAAAAATTGGGGTGAAAAGATCATTTTTGTGGAAAAAATATGATTTTTTAATTTTACGGCTCTACGTTATAAACTTGTGTGAAGCACTTGGGGTTCAAATTGCTCACCAAAGATCTAGATAAGTTCCTTAGGGGGTCTAGTTTCCAAAATGGGGTCACTTGTGGGGGTTTCCACTGTTTAGGCACATCAGTGGCTCTCCAAATGCAACATGGCGTCCAATCTCAATTCCAGCCAATTTTGGTTGGAAAAAGCCAAATGGTGCTCCTTCCATTCCGAGCTCTGCCGTGCGCCCAAACAGTGGTTCCCCCCCACATATTGGGTATCAGCGTACTCAGGACAAATTGGACAACAACTTTTGTGGTCCAATTTCTCCTGTTACCCTTGGGAAAATAAAAAATTAGTGACTAAAAATAATTTTTGTGGGAAAAAAATAGGATTTTTTATTTTCATGCCCGGGCATTATAAACTTGTGTGAAGCACTTGGGGGTTCAAAGTGCTCACCAAAGCTATAGATAAGTTCCTTAGGGGGTCTAGTTTCCAAAATGTGGTCACTTGTGGGGGGTTTCTACTGTTTAGGCTCATCTGGGGCACTGCAAACGGAACATGACCCCCATCAACGTCTGCATTCCAAAACGTTACTACTTCCTTTCCAAGCCCTGCCGTGCGCCCAAACAGTTTCCCCCCCCCCCACATATTGGGTATCAGCGTACTCAGGACAAATTAGCCAACAACTTTTGGGGTCCAATTTCCTTGGGAAAAATCAAAAATTTGGGACTAAAAAATCATTTTTGTGGAAAATTGTTTTTTTTTTTTTCACACCCAGGCATTATAAACTTTTGTGAAACACTTGAGGATTCAAAGTGCTCACAACAGATCTAGTTAAGTTCCTTAGGGGGTCTAGTTTCCAAAATGGTGTCACTTGTGGGGGTTTCCACTGTTTAGGCGCATCAGGGGCTCTCCAAACGCGACATGGCGTCCAATCTCAATGCCAGCCAATTTTAGTTTGAAAAAGTCAAATGGCGCTCCTTCCCTTATGAGCTCTGCTGTGCACACATACAGTGGTTTTCCCCCACTTATGGGGTATTGGCGTACTCAGGAGAAATTGCACAACAACTTTGTGTCCATTTTCTTCTTTTACCCTTGTGAAAATAAAAAAAAAGTTTGTAAAAGATCATTTTTGTGGCTAAAAAGTTAAATATTCATTTTTTCCTTCCACGTTGCTTCAGCTCCTGTGAAGCACCTGAAGGGTTAATAAACTTCTTGAATGTGGTTTTAAGTACCTTGAGGGGTGCAGTTTTTAGAATGGGGTCACTTTTGGGGATTTTCTGCCATATAGACCCCTCAAAGTGACTTCAAATATGAGGTGGTCCCTAAAAAAAATGGCTTTGTAAATTTTGTTGTAAAAATGAGAAATCGCTGGTCAACTTTTAACCCTTATAATGTCCTAAGAAAAAAAAATTTTGATTCCAAAATTGTGCTGATGTAAAGTAGACATGTGGGAAATGTTATTTCTTAACTATTTTGTGTGACATATTTCTCTGTTTTAAGGGAATAAAAATTCAAAGTTTGAAAATTGCAAAATTTTCAAAATTTTCGCCATATTTGCATTTTTTTCAAAAATAAACGCAAGGTATATCGAAGAAATTTTACCACTAACGTAAAGTACAATATGTCACGAGAAAACAATCTCAGAATCGCGCAGATCCGTTGAAGCGTTCCAGAGTTATAACCTCATAAAGAGACAGTGGTCAGAATTGTAAAAATTGGCCCGGTCATTAACGTGCAAACCACCCTTGGGGGTGAAGGGGTTAAGTACCCTTAATGACCGCCGTGAAAAGGCATGTCGGCGGTCGTTAAGGGGGTTAAACTTATCAAAATAAATAATTGAGAAAAAAAAATGGAATAGGGTCCCACTCATTTTTTACAACCATCCAAGCAAAAGCAGACAGTCTGGTGCTGGTGTTCTCAGGCTGAAAAGCGGCCATGAAAATTGTACCCCCAGCCTAAAAATAGCAGCTTGTAGCCACCCCCGAAAAGGTGCATCTATGAGAAGTGCCAATTCTGGCGCTTTGCCTGGCTCTTCCACTTGCCCTGGTGCGGTGGCAAGTGGGGTAATATTTGTGGGGTTGATATCAGCTGTTTTTTATGGCCGCTGACATCAAGCCCACAGGTTAGTAATAGAGAGGTGTCTATAAGCTAATAATTCTATTAAAGCCCTTGTCCACTGTAAAAAAAAAAAAAAGCAAAAAAAAACCCATATCCCTCACCTGTCCGAAGTGAAGATTTGCAATACTGTCCCAAGCAGTAATCCATGTTTGTGATAGGTGGTTTACAATCTGAAGGGTGCCGTGATGTGACTGTCCAGACTGAAAACCATGGAGGAATGAGGTGCTGCAAGCTCAGCTTCAGTGACTAGCAGTGACGTCAGCGAAGTTACCGCAGGCTACTGAGGCTGAATTCCCACCTGCACTTCACTGTGAGCCAGGACTATGGACTGTGGTGACCTCATTGAGATGATTTTGAGTATAACTGTGCTTTTTTATTTCAAATAAAGGATTTTGTTCTGGCTGTGTCTTTTTTACAATCTAACTGTGGGGTTGGTAATGGAGAGGCATCTTATAGCTTTAGCTTGGTTGGTTGTCAAAAATTGGGGAACCCCTCACTTTTTTTTTAATTATCTATTTAATTATCTAATAGTTAAAAAAAACGGTGTGGGAACCCCTCTATTTTTGACAACCAGCCATGATAAAGCTGACAGCTGAGGGTTGCAGCTCTCAGCTCTCTCTTTTGCCTGCGCTGTTTATCAAAAAAAGAAGATACCCCGCGTAATTTTGTGAAAAATTATTTATTTATAGCACAGGCACTGACTGATGAATACTCCCATCAGCAAACGTCTCGCTTTCATCAGTGACAGCAGGCGTAGGCTGATAGAAGTAGTACTCTCATCAGCCAACACTTGACCGCCGGTCACAGCTACTGACTCACACTGTTATCTAAAGGTGTGGAAACCACAGCTCTCTGACCAGGGGTAATAATCTTACCGCTGATCAGAGCAGCTGTTGTTTTTCGCGCTGTCATGCAGATGACAGCGCGGGAAACACCTGATGTTCAGGGTGCCCAACCCGACAGTGACCTGGACTTCCTGGAGAAGTCCTTGTTTCGGGTACAACCCATGGCACTGTGGTTAATTTCCTTGGACAGCAGAGAGAAATTGAGGAAAGGTTGCAGAATAGTCCGAATAATGTATAATCAGCCCCAATCAAAAAAAAAAGTCGCCATTTTCTGAGATCCAGAGAGTTTCCCATTTTTGGGATCTAGGGCTGGGTGAGGGTTTATTTTTTGCGCGACGATCTGACATTTTTATTCATACTATTTTGGTGTAGATACGATCTTTTGATCGCCTGTTATTGCATCTTTTGCATTTTATTGCAATGCTGCAGTGAACTGTCTTGCAAGAAAAGAATAAAAAGGGTGAATAATTCAACCAGCTAACTAAAAAAATCCTTTAAAATATAACTTTTATTAGGGAAGTAAAAAATATACAACTCGTCAAAAATTGAAAGTGCTGTAGTGCATAAAATAACTAGAGGAATAACAAAAACAGGGTAGGAAATTTGGTAATCTACCCTTCCTATTCAGTACTGGAATCATCAGAAAACGGATAAATAGCCTCAAAAAAACCAATGGTTATTAGACTATTAAAAAGTGATTCCTATATTTGTGCTGTATACACTTCCGAGAAACCACCGGTGTATTGATACACGTGTACTGTCCCTGAAACTCTACCTGATGACCTACCTATTTGGCGGAGGTTGGCACCCTAAGATGAAGTGGCACCTCCACTGTCCCTATACTCCTATTTATGCAGATCAGGAATGTAATGCATATTCTTCTTTTCTGATAAGAATGTTCTCTTTCTGGTATAATGTATTATAGCAGTGATATAAAGCAAGAGTTATATGTGACCTGATTGTTAATAAAATGTACTGTCTGATACCAACAAATAAAAAAAAAAAAAAAAAAAAAAAAAAACAAAACCTTATAACCAGATTATCACCAAGTCTAAGACATTCATTTGGACATTGAATTTTTGCCATGAAGACTTGTATCTGATTTCTCCTGATGATCCCATGAAAAGGGGGAAACGCATTGATAGTATGGGAGACTTCATATGGCTATGCATTGCTGAACACCGCCATGAATAAGATAAGCAGTTTCATTTTGCCTTATGTTTGAGCTTCTATATTTCTGTTTGAGGTATCTGCTTTCTTGTGTATCGTTGACATGGGATGTATAATTATTGTTCATCAGCCACATTGTTTGATCTGTTATGTTTTTAATGTTTGACAGTACATTTGGTATATGTTGACCAAACATATTGAATAATTACTATTGAGATGTTGTAGACTTGGTGATAATCTGGTTATAAGGTTTTTTTGTTTTTTTTTTGATCTGTCAGTATCAGACAGTACATTTTATTTATTAACAATCAGGTCACATATAACTCTTGTTTGCATCATTTATAGTGTTTGTCAGTAACCATGTCCTTGGTTTATCTGTGACTCATATGAGCTCTTTTTTTTTTTTTGGTAGAGTTGTGTATGATTCCACTGAGTGTTTGGATATACTGTCCCTTTCTATAACACCATTTTGTCCTTCGAATATATGATATCAGATAGAACTTTTATATCACTGCTATAATACATTATACCAGAAAGAGTACATTCGTATCAGAAAAGAAGAATATGTATTACGTTCCTGATCTGCGTTAACAACAGTAGTTTTGATACATGCCAAGCTGGCTTTCTGTTTCTCTTTCTTCGTCTTTGATAGGGCATAAATAGGAGTATAGGGACAGCCGTGGGATGAGCGGAGGTGCCACTTCTTGTCATGTTAGGGTGCCAACCTCCGCAAATAGGTAGGTCACCAGGTAGAGTTGAAGGGACAGTACACGTATATCAATACACCGGTGGTTTCTTGGAAATGTATAGGAATCACTTTTTAATAGTCTACCAATACCTTTCAAGGTCTTTTCTTGAATTTATAGCCTTTTTTTGAGGTATGGTGCAGTCTTTTGACTTTTGGAGGAGTTATACCAATTAGGATCAGTTTAGGCTCTATAAACCATTGTTTTTTTTTTAGGCTATTTATCCGTTTTCTGGTGATTCCAGTACTGAATAGGAAGGCTAGATTACCAAATTTCCTATCCTGTTTTGTTACTCCTCTAGTTATCATTTTATGCACTACATCACTTTCAATTTTTGATGAGTTGTATATTTTTTACTTACCTGATTAAAAGTTATGTTTTAAAGGGTTTTTATAGTTAACAATGTTGCAGTGACCAAAAAAAAACATAATTCTGGCGTTTTTGATTTTTTTTTTTCGCAGTGCCGGTTACCAATCGGATTAATTCTTTTTATATTTTGATAGATCAGGCGATTTTGGAATGCGGTGATTCCAAATGTGTTTTTTTTTTATTTTGTCTAATTATTTTATTTTAAATGGGGTGTGATTTGAACTTTTTTATTTTTAAAAACAATTTTTTATTTTTTTTTTACTTCAATAGTCTCCATGGGAGACTAGAAGCTGCGATCATCTGATCGCTTGTGCTACATAGAGCAGGGCTGCAGCACTGCTCTATGTAGCAGAAATGCTCACTTGCTGTGAGCGCCGACCTCTCGTAAAAATTACAACCTTTGTCTAGTGCCCTGTGTATCTGATTAAGCTGTTTTTGGCTCTACAGGGATCGGCTGATATCAGCAGCTTCTTTTCTATGTGCTCGATGATACGAGAGACCTTTTTTCCATGCATCATCTGACTCACACCACAGCTAGAACAATGTCCTAAACATGGCCCCAACTGTAGGAATTTGGAGTAATAAAATATGCACATGATTTCAGCCAAGAGAAGTACAGTGAGACTGTGTGTAGGTTCTTCTTATTAGTGAAATGTTTTACATAATTTATCACCCCTTCCAGTACCTTGCCGGTTGTCAGCAAAGGGTACATTTTAGGGGGTCAGGATGTGATTTTTTTTTTTTCTAAATGCAAAATATCCTAGAATTTAATTTTTTTTATAGTTTCCTTCTCACCAGCCTTGCAATAATACAATATTTCAGCTGCAGATGAAGGAAGAGAGCCACAGTATTCATTACTGATGGGTAGGCGGAGCCCCAGATCAGGATGTTACCTCAGATCAAAAGAGTGCTGACTGGCTGGCCCCTCCAGCTCGGGCTCCTCCTACTCAGCTCCAGTCTAAGATTTGAGGTCCAGAGGATGGTCGCTGCTAATGCAGCTCCTCAGAAAATTTTATTATTTTAATATTCGGACAGGAGACTTGGATCACTAGTTGGTCTAGAGGTCTCAGGGGTATCAGCGCTGCTGTACCCCAACCTCTCCCTTGGCGGATCTGTATTTACTCAAAGTCCCTGCAGAATCCTTGCCGGCCCTGGGGGATGAGGAGAGCTTCCCTGGCGGGAACGCAAACCACACGTGCGGTCACTGCGTTCTTCGCCCTGGGGGAAGCATGGGCACTGCGCCAGAAACCCCTGAGGGTCCCTGTGGCGCCTTGGCTGGTGAGTACTCCACACAAATTTTAATAATAATTATGTGTGAGTGCTTTAGCGTCTGAATGAGCAGCGCTATTACTAATGTCAGCGTTACTATGTCAGTATGCGTCAGCGCTGCTGTGACAGCGCTACTACATGTAATGTCAGTATGCTTCAGCGCTGCTGTGACAGCGCTACTACATGTAATGTCAGTATGCTTCAGCGCTGCTGTGACAGTGCTACTACATGTAAATGTCAGTAAGCTTCAGCGCTGCTGTGACAGCGCTACTACATGTAATGTCAGTATGCTTCAGCGCTGCTGTGACAGCGCTACTACATGAAGATGTGGTGATTTTTTGTCCGCAGGCAGATAGCTGCAGGACAGGGAGGGAGCAGGAGCGGGGAGAGTTCGCGCTCATTATTTGAGCTAGCAGGGGCGTGGCCTATCTATCCCGGTCTTTTGAGCAGGAAGACGCGCGCTCTGGCTTTTCTCCTGCGACCCCCTCACTGTGGCGGCCATTACTCAGGCTCCTGGGCTCCTCGGACCGCTCCCCTCCTCATATAGACACCACGGCCAGCTGGGTGAGTGTGGATTCCTCACCCCGCAGCGCAGCGATCGCTATCCTGCAGCTGCAGTCTCATCAGAGACATAAAAATTGGCTGGGGCTCACAAATATATATATATTTTGGTGAGTTTGCAATATTAACCCCTTTGAGGGTTATTTCTACCTGCTAAATTTGCTGACTGAATACCGCTGGGGTAACTCTGCTTGGTGGAGCGTTAACCCTTCAGCGTTTGAAAAAAAAAAAAAAAAAAAAAACCGCATAGTTTTTTGCTGGTATTACCGCTTTGACCTGCTCATACAGATGAGACATGTCTGAACAGAGTTCAGATGCCGCGGATCACGTCCCAGTGCCATTGCGGCAATCAGATACGCAGACCTCCACAGCGTCTAGCGCTGCGGTCGACAGCGGTGGAAAATTGGATGATATCGCTCGATCGATTAATAACTTATCTGACCTTTTAGGTCAATATGTGTCTGCTAATTCCTCTCAGAGGAAGCGACGCAGGCCGTTACCGGCCTCTACACGGAGCGAGTCAGATGTATCTGATATTGGGCAGAGTTCCCCTTTATATTCGGATGGAGAAATATCCGATTCAGATGCGGACGAGCCGCAGGGGCGTTCCTCTATGACGAAGCGTACGGAGGCATTAATTGAAGCCATGAGAGATATTCTACAGTTACCGGAGGAGGTAACTAGTCGTCCTGGTAAATCAGCACGCATGTTCCAGGAGTCCCGTGCTTCGCGCACAACATTGCCAGCTCTGGATGAGCTTAATGGTGTAATAGAGGAGGAACGTCTATGTCCAGATAAGCGTTTTCATGGAACGCATTTCTTTGATACACTTTATCCTTGCTCTACGGAGTTAAAGGCTAATTGGACTTCTGCTCCTGAAGTGGATGTGTCTTTATCGCAGCTTAGTAAATCCTCACTACTCCCTATTAAGGGAAAAGCGAGCTTACAGGAGCCTTTGGATAGAAAGGCAGAATTGGCGGCAAAAGCAAGCTATGAGGCTGCGGGTCATGGATTTCGAGCAGTGCTAGGATCCATGTGTGCTGCTAGAGCTTCTCTAAGCTGGTTGGCACGTCTGAAGACGGAGTTGCAAAATGAATCTCCGTTATCTGAGATACGGGAAACTTGTGAATGGTTAGAAACGGCAGCCTGTTATATCTTTGATGCCGGTCTGGATACGGCATCTCTGCTGGCCAAAGCGCAAGCTTCAGCGGTCACAGTCAGAAGAGCTTTATGGCTCAGACAGTGGGCCGGGGACGCAGTTTCCAAACAAGGGTTGTTGGCCTTACCTTACAAGGGTGGCCATCTTTTTGGATCCGACCTCACAGAGCTGATTTCCAAGGCTAAGGCGAAGGAATCAGCATTACCACAGCGAAGGGCCATGGCCTCGGTGTCCAGTAAGCCTGGTGTTTATAGTGGTCGGCGGTCCTTTCGGGGCCGAGGACGATCTAGTCACTCCTCGTGGGGATCGGGTCGTCCTTCTTTCTCAGGAAAGAAATCCTCTCAGAAAACTCGTACTCCCTGGAAGCAGAGTTTCCGCCAGAACAAGCGGGAACTTGACAAGAAAACCGCAAAGTCGGATTGACGCCAGGGGTCCACTCGAGGATTCTCGAGTGGGGGGTCGCCTGCTTCTTTTCAAGGAGACTTGGATGGCTCGCGTTCCAGATTCCTGGGTAACGCGGA
Organism: Oophaga sylvatica; assembly: GCA_033576555.1. Lineage (NCBI taxonomy): Eukaryota > Metazoa > Chordata > Amphibia > Anura > Dendrobatidae > Oophaga > Oophaga sylvatica. Next base: position 780,947,290 of record JARQOD010000001.1, on the reverse strand, counting down.
TAGTGTCGGCAGGCTATTTCATAGAGTTTGCTTCTCAACCCCCAAATGTTTTTGTCAATCTCGCGTTCCGTCGGAACCCGAGCTTGTTGTCGCTCTACAGCGAGAGGTCGAATCGCTACTACAAAAGGGTGTAGTGATACCGGTTCCGTCAGAGGACCGAGGGAAAGGTTTTTATTCCAACCTTTTTATAGTTCCCAAAAAGGAGAACAAATTTCGCCCGATTCTGGATCTCAAGCGATTGAACCGGCATGTCCATGCCCGGAAATTTCGCATGGAGTCGCTTCGTTCCGTTGTGGCAGCTCTGTCACAGAACGATTTTCTGGTGTCAATCGACATTCGCGACGCCTATTTGCATATTCCCATCGGAAAGGCTCATCAGCGCTTTCTTCGATTTGCCATAGGTCAGAATCATTACCAGTTCGTGGCTCTGCCGTTCGGCTTAGCCTCAGCGCCAAGGGTCTTTACAAAAATTCTGGCGCCCCTCATGGCACTCCTTCGAAGACAGGGGATTACGATTCTCCCTTATCTGGACGATCTTTTGATCGTGGCTTCCTCGGAGGAGGAGGCATTGACGGCTCGGGATTTGTCTCTTCAGTTTCTGAAAGACTTCGGTTGGCTGGTCAATTGGGAGAAGTCGTCCCTGGAACCATCGAGGACAATTCTCTTTTTGGGAATGCATCTCGACACGTTTCGGTCGGTAGTTTCCCTACCACCAGACAAACAGTCATGTCTTCTTCGACATGTACAGATTATGACATCCTCATCGGCAATGTCCCTACGGAAGTGTATGCGTCTTCTGGGACTGATGGTGGCGTCCATGGAGGCAATTCCTTTTGCCCAGTTCCACTCCAGGACTCTTCAAAGGTTCATCTTGAGTCGATGGAATCAGTCGCAATCGCTGGATTGCAGTGTCACCATTTCTCGCGCGGTGCGGGATTCTCTAGAATGGTGGTTACGTCCAGGGGCATTCTCCCTGGGGAAGTCTTTCCTCCCTCTGAAGTGGTCAGTCATAACCACCGATGCCAGCCTGACGGGCTGGGGGGGTGTTTGGAACAATCTCTGGATTCAGGGGGTATGGTCACCGGAAGAGTCTGTGCTTCCGATCAACATCCTGGAATTGAGGGCGATTTTTCTTTGCCTCCAACATTGGACGGTCCCTTTGAGCGGTCTGCCAGTCCGTGTGCAGACAGACAATGCGACGGCTGTCGCGTATATCAATCACCAAGGTGGGACAAGGAGTTCCAGACTCATGGTAGAGGTGTCCCGAATTCTGATTTGGGCAGAGGCCAATGTACCAGCCATTTCGGCGATTCACATTCCAGGGGTTCAGAATATTACAGCGGACTTTCTCAGTCGCAGAAGGATGGATCCCGGGGAATGGAGCCTCCACCCGGAAGTCTTTGCACTACTGTGCTCTCGCTGGGGAACCCCCCAAGTGGATTTGATGGCTTCCAGGTCCAATGCCAAGTTACCGACATTCATGTCCAGGTACAAGGACCCGAAGGCGGTGGCGGTGGATGCTCTAGTGGCTCAGTGGGATCAGTTCAAGCTGATCTATGTATTTCCGCCGATATCCTTACTTCCTCTAGTGCTGCGTCGGATCAGACTAGAGAGAATTCCAGCTATTCTGATAGCTCCAGACTGGCCAAGAAGGGTGTGGTTCTCGACAATAATGTCGCTGTTGGCGGCACCTCCGTTTCCACTCCCTCTTCAACCGGACTTGTTGACTCAGGGGCCCATTTGTCATCCGGACTTGATGTCCCTGCGTTTGACGGCGTGGCTCTTGAGACCGAGATCTTGACCCGTAGAGGTTTTTCAGCCGAGGTCATTGCTACCCTTCGTGCTGCAAGATGTCCGGCTACTTCTAGGATTTACCACAAAATTTGGGAAACCTTCTTTTCGTGGTGTTTGGGGTCTTCTCGGAACCCGAGAAAATTTTCCATTCCCAACCTGTTGGCTTTTCTGCAGCATGGGCTAGACAAGGGTTTGGCAGTTAGCACTCTGAAAGGTCAGATTTCTGCTCTGTCCTTATTGTTCCGGAGAACCATTGCTTCGAATAGAGACGTGATCTCTTTTTTCCGAGGTATCTCTCGTAAGTTTCCGCCGCGGAAGGCACCCGTGTCTCCTTGGCGGCTCAACCTTGTTTTGGAGGCTCTTCAGCATAAACCTTTTGAACCTATGGTTTCTGCTAGCCTTTCTTTACTTTCTTGGAAGGTGGCTTTCCTTGTTGCAGTCACTTCCTTGAGGAGAGTTTCTGAATTGGCAGCTCTTTCTTGCTCGCCTCCTTTTCTGGAGTTTTTTCCGGATCGTGTAGTGCTTCGCACTCGGGGTGATTTTTTGCCTAAAGTGGTGTCACAATTTCATGTTAACCAGGATATTGTGTTGCCTTCACTCTGTCCGGATCCGAAGAATACGAAAGAGCGAGATTTACACACATTGGATTTAGTGCGGGCCTTGAAGTTTTATCTATCTATTACTCAAGGTTTTCGTAAGACGGACTCCCTGTTTGTGGTTCCGGCAGGTCGTCGGCGTGGTCAACGAGCTTCCAAGGGTTCTATAGCTCGTTGGATCCGGTCAGCTATTTTGGAAGCTTACCGTCTTCGGGGTGAATCTTGCCCGATTAAGATTCGAGCCCATTCCACGAGAGCTGTGGCTTCATCGTGGGCTTTTCATCAAGGTGCTTCGGCAGTGCAGCTTTGCCGAGCGGCGACTTGGCGCTCTGTCCACACGTTTACAAGATTTTATAAAGTGGACGTCAGTGCTTCCGCTGATGCAGCCCTCGGACGTAGGGTCCTGCAGGCAGCTGTAGTTTAAAGTTCTGGATGAACTTGTGTTTAGCGCTGGTTGCGCTTTGTTGTTAAGGTTGTTGGGTTTCTGCCTTTTGTTGGTTTTTTCCCACCCTTATTTTTGAACTGCTTTGGGACGTCCCATCAGTAATGAATACTGTGGCTCTCTTCCTTCATCTGCAGCTGAAACACGGATTTTGGTAAAGACTTACCTGTAAAATCCTTTTCAGCGAAGGAAGGAAGAGAGACACAGCACCCTCCCACGGCAGAAGTGTGTTTATGTTTTCAGATGCAGCGCGACCCTTATCTGATAGCGATTATCTGGGCTGAGGTCAGCGCGCTAAGGCTCTGTTCCAGCATCGCCAGCTCATCGCAGTAGTCAGGTTCCGTGAGTAGTACCTGGAACTCTGTGGTTTTTGGCTTTCTTTGCATGCATAACCTGTATCCTTGTGTTTTTTCTCTGAAGTTCCTTCAGAAGGGTTATGTTGCTCCGCTGGTGATCTTGGCTCTTTTCCTAAAAGCTTTGATACGACTGGAGCTGAGTAGGAGGAGCCCGAGCTGGAGGGGCCAGCCAGTCATCACTCTTTTGATCTGAGGTAACATCCTGATCTGGGGCTCCGCCTACCCATCAGTAATGAATACTGTGTCTCTCTTCCTTCCTTCGCTGAAAAGGATTTTACAGGTAAGTCTTTACCAAAATCCGTGTATTTGTGCTATTTCTATATGGTTGAAATGCCAGAAACTGGATGATTTTTAGAGCTTGTTGATAGTGTTTGTTTTTGTGCAATGCCAAGCTCCTAGCACATATTCCAAATAGATTGAGTGGGCTTCATTCACAAGTATATTTTTGGCATTCATAGGTGTACTTCATTTTATCAGAAGGGCTTTTCATATCCCAACCATGTTAAAGAGAACCTGACAGCATGATTTTGTAATGCAAAGTAAAGTTCGTAATACAGATTATCTTTGGTGAAGACAGTTGCTTTGTTGTTCTTCTATCACCATTTGAAGTTATCTGTCAATTAGATTTCGGTGCACAGGGGCTGGACTATGCACTTGGAGTTTTCTTCCCTGTCTGTGATTCCCCAGCTCCTTCTCCCACCTCCGGTCTCTAAATGACCTTCTTCCTCTGTTTGAAATCTTAGCACAGACCTGTCATTCACAGGCTTGATTCAGGGTGGAGGGGCCGGGAAATCAGATAGGGAGAAGGCCCAGTGTACAGTTCGGCCCCTGTGCACCGAAATCTAATTACTGAAAACTTGAAATGGTAATTACAGAAGAACCACAATGCGGATTTCTTCACAAAAGGTATCAATGGATTCAGTATTACATCTGTATTACCGCCTTGTCCTTACATTACAAAATTGTGCTTGTAGGTTCACTTTAGCTTGACAGTAACCCAGTGGCCTCCATATGCCCCCACACTGCCAATTTCCAATTAATCGAGAACTTATTTGTGAATTGCATATAGTGTACTCAATGTCGTAGTCTGAAATGTTGACAGGGGAAAAACTGGGCTCTTATCATAGACCCATACAATATGTATCTAACAGATTTCGAATCCTTAAAGGGTTTTTTCACATGAACAAAGTTAATTTTAAAGTTGATCTTAATCAATGGATTTTGGAAGAATAATTTCCACAATTAGATGTGTTTAAAAAAAATATGTTCCTGTACTGAGAAAATCTTATAAATGTGCACCTGCTGTGTATTGTGTAATGGCTGTGTCTGACCGTGCAGGAACATGGTCTGATCATACCACATCTCCTGGGCAGGGGAGGAAGCAAAAGAGAGGATACAGACAGGACAGCATGGGATCACTGCTGATTTTTTTTTGTGAGGTAAAACATTTTTCTGCCTGTTTTTAAAAAATTTTTTACCTCAAAGAATAATTTGTGATCCCGTGCTGTAATGTCTGTATACTCTTTTGCTCCCCCCCTCCCAGGAGCTGTGGTATGATCAGACCATGTTCCTGCACGGTCAAACACAGCCATTACACAGTACACAGCAGAGGCACATTTATAAGATTATCATATCCATACGTCCTAGGTTAATAAGTACCAGGTCATAAGGAGGTGTGGATACGTCTCTGGTAGTAAAGGGATTGTCCACAAACTAAAGTTGATTTTAATCAATAGATCTTGGAATAAAAATAATTTCCACAATTTGTTTTTAAATAAAATGTCCCTGTGCTGAGATAATCTTGTGTCCCTGCTGTGTACTGTGCAATGGCCGTGTCTGACCGTGCAGGAGCATGATCTGATCATACCACAGCTCCTGGGCAGGGGGGCGGCTAGAGAGTATATAGACATTACAGCACTGATCACGGATAATTCTTTCTCTGAGGTAAAATATTGTTTAAAAACAGGCAGGGAAATTTTTTGACTCACAAAAATCAGCTGTGATCCTGTGCTGTAATGTCTGTTTTTTCTTTTGCTTCCTCCCTGTGGTAGGAGCTGTTTTATGATCAGACCATGTTCCTGCAGGGTCAGACACAGCCATTACACAGTACACAGCAGGGGAACATTTATAAGATTATCTCAGCACAGGAACATTTTATTTAAACACATCCAATTGTGGAAACTATTATTATTCCAAGATCTATTGATTAAAATGAACTTTGTTCATGGGAAAACCCCTTTAGGTGTGAAAGCATTATTTGACTTGGCACTGACGTATTTGACTTCAGTATATTCATTAGTTTAATCATATCTTCTACAGTTCACCTGGTTCTGTATTCTGTGTGACATAGGTAATGTTTGCATTATTTTTGCACTTCAACATGTTAAATAAGAAACATACATATAAATATTTCTAACTTTCCCCTCAGGGCTTATGATGACCCCCTGGAGTCGGAACTGATTGAAGAGAGAATTCCCTACCTTCACGGTGGCTATGCTGCACCACTGGCTCAGCCCGAAAGGGGAAGCCTAGCCAGCATAGACCGATTGGGAAAGCGTTCACCCTCCATCGACAGCATCCGCAAAGATCCTCGATGGCGAGATCCTGATCTTCCTGAGGTCATTGCAATGCTCAATCATCCAATTGACCCAGTCAAGTCCAATGCAGCTGCTTATCTGCAGCACTTGTGTTATGAAAATGATAAAATAAAGAAAGAGGTAAGACATCTCAAAGGCATTCCCATTCTTGTGGGTTTATTAGACCACCCAAAGCCCGAAGTCCACAGAAAAGCCTGCGGAGCCCTCCGTAACATTTCATATGGAAAAGATAATGAAAACAAAGTGTCAATTAAGAACTGTGATGGGATTCCTGCTTTAATTCGACTCTTGAGGAAAACCAATGACATGGAAGTGAGAGAGCTCATAACAGGTATGTGTAATGATGGCCTCATAGTGCCCCTTTTTCCAAAGCGCAGTCTACCTTGTTTTTGTTCTATCAAAAGATTTTTTTATTAGTGATGAGCGAACGTGATCGGATAATGTCATATCTGAGCATGCCCGGGTGTTATCCGAGCATCTGGGAGTGCTCGTATATTAGGTTCGAGTCCCTGTGGCTGCATGATTTGAGGCTGTTAGACAGCCTGAACACGTGGTGATTGCGTGTTTGTTATGCAATCCTCACATGTGTTGAGGATGTCTAACAGCCGTAAATCATGCAGCCGCAGGGACTCGAACATTGCTCATCAGTACCTTTTTATTCTTATTTCTGATCAAAAAGCTTTTGTTTACTTTTGTAACGATTTATCAAATATTGTTAACGTGAGAAGGATGACATTTTTCTAAAGCGCCCCCCCCCCTCCTCCATACACAGACTAGCTCTAGCCATTCCCACAGATATTGATAGGTTTGGGGAGTTGGGCGAGATAGTTGACCGCCGAACCATCGATCGACTCACAGCCATCTAAGGCTACTTTCACACATCAGGTTTTTTCCGTCAGGCATGATCTGGCTATTTTTAGAAAAAAACAGATCCGGCAAAATCTGCCGCCGGATCCGTTTTTTTCTCATTGACTTGTATTTGTGCCGGATTGTGCCGCATGGCCTGCCGTTTCTTCCGTTGGAACCCTTGGACACGAAAGAAATGTTCACATATAAAATAACTTAAAAAAAAAAAATCATGAGTTCTAAACATATTTTGAATTTAACGAGTAAGTGCATTTGGTGACTTTCTTCAAGTACTATGTAAAAAAAAAGCATACCCAGAACATTTGCTTTGGAAAAAATTGCTTTTACATCAGACAAGCTACATGTGAATCCAGCCTTGCGGTATGTTCACATGTGGCGTTTTAGGTGCGTTTTTTTAATACGTTTATGCAAATTTTCAGCTGCATTTTACAGTACAAGCAAAGTCTGAGATTTCAAAAATCTCATGCACAAACCTTGTTTTTTTTTTTTGTTTTCATTATTTTTTTATATTTTTGCTTTTTTTTCATAATAGAGCATGTCACTTCTTTCAGCGTTTTTTCAGCATTTTTCACCCATTTAAAGTAATGAGTGTTGGAAAAACGCTGAAAATTCCCCCCCCCACACACACACACACACACACAACACACACACACACACACACAGGTATCCGGTTTTGCTGTGTGTTTTGAGCCAAAACCTTAAGAAGTAGAATGATTTTTTTTTTGTCACTAAACTTTATCAGTATGCACAAGAGAAAAATGTAGCATGACAAAAACACAGCAAAAAAAGCAAAAAAAACCAATCAAAACCTGCTTTTTTTTCTGCAGCTTCTTTACTGCCAGCAGAGCAGGAAAAAACTCCACATGGGATCATAGCGTGAAGAGGGGTTTTATTTTATTCATTTGTCATTACATTGTAGGGACTGGTTAAAAGGAACCCGTCACCAACAAATATGCTATTAACCTGGGTTATTGGGTTAATTTGCAGGTTAATAACGTTACTAACCTGCCCAGTGTCTGCATGTAGCCGAATGCCGCGGGGAGAAAATGAACTTTATTCTCCCTGGCTGTGTTCCGGTTTCAGTCATGAGGGTTGGCGCTAGTTCAGTCATTGCTCTGAGTACACAGAGTAACTGCACTCCCGGCCCGGACTGACAGCCGACCCCAATGTAGAGCTTGTGTCAGTAAGGGCCGGGGCGCGGTTACAGCAGCCGCTCTGTAGTCTCAGAACAACGACTGAACTGGCGCCAACCCCGTGACTGAAAACGAATGCTGCCAGGGAGAATAAAAGTTCATTTTCTCCCCGCGGCATTCGACTACGTGCAGACACTAGGCAGAATCCACGCAGAAATTTCCGTAAACAAGGCAATCCGCAACGTGCACACACAGCCTGACAAAGCAACTCATTTGGAAACATTTGAATTATCGCAACTTTGCTGGTTATTTTACTGCAAAATCAGCGCTTTAAAATAGTTGCATGATCGCAGGCAAGGTGCATAGACGTTTTCATTGCATGACTTGTCTGAGAATTGTGGTTGTGTAACAAATGTTGCCGTGTAGCCATAGCCTTAGACAGGTCAGGTCAGGAGAGATGCTGGGCCAGTGCTGTGCACTAGGATGCTATCCTTTCGCGAGAAATACGGCCGGCTGTCTGCCCCCTTAAAAGGAACCTGTCAACAGGATTGTTTACAGTAACCTACACACAGTGTCAGGTAGGCGCCATTATACTGATTAAAATGATACCTTGGTTGATGAAATCCGTCTTGTGGTTGTTGTTTAATCTTTATCTTCAGTTTTGAGTTAATGATATGCTCATGCTCCGGGGCGGCCTGTGAGGGGGGCTTCATGTGGTGCTCTGATTAGCTATTCATAATGCAAACTGCTGACAGGTCACTGATCCCTCAGTGACCTGCCCCCTTGTTTCCATAATGAATATATGAACATACAGCAAAAAAAGAACCCCTCTGCAGGCACGAGCCAGCCGTGGAGTGTACTGTGTTGTTAATAAATGTGAAGATATTTTGAGGAGTATTAAAAAAAAATAATAATCTGAAAATGCCGCCCACTGCGCCTGCGCAGTAGCAGCTATCGGTGTAAATAGAGGTGATCCTATAGCTGCTATTGCGCCGACTGTGCCATCTTGCTAGAGAAGAAAAAAATATCCTCCTCCTCCATCTAAATCTGACTGGTCCTGGCTGGATATCATGACTAAATTACCGTCCCCGAGATTAAAACTTATTTCCCATTTATATGCTCGCCTTAGTATCCCTCCCTCTAAATTGAAGCCTTCTTTCATATATTCCTGGGAATCAGAACTTAAGGTTAGTTTCTCAGAACAAATTGCCAAAATCTTACTCAATGCACGTGGTTTCTCTAGATGTATTCTACTTCAGGAAAATTCCTTAAAATTCATAGTCAAACTGGTCAACATACTCATAGTTGGGGATTGCTCAAAACTCAGGGAATTTTGGTCCAGCCTCAATCTTAATCTTAAAAAACTAAAACTTATTGATACCGATCTACAGGCTACAGAAGCTCTGCTATCTTGCCCATCCAAAAATTTTAAACCATTGAAACACAGGCTTCTCCCATTACTGGTTAGTGCGGCGAAACATTTAATAGCCATACATTGGAGAGACGAATCTCCTCCCACCCTAGGAGAATGGACCTCTAAGGTAAATCAAATTTCCCGACTTGAAGAACTAACCAGTTGGGAAACACATACCCATGAAATCTATAACAAAATATGGTCTCCTCTTCAAGAGGTAACTCCAATGTAGGGGTCATACTTACACGGTTAGGTTTACCATATGGATGATCTCCCTCGCTCGGATATGACCCTCACTCAACGTGATTTCACAGGTGTCTCTAGCTCCCCCATTTTGCCTTCCGACGAATTGTAAACATGGTTCTTGGCTCTGATGTGTGTACCTAACTTTGTTTTTTGTTGTACCCGGATAATATTTTTCCTCCCCCTTTTTCCTACCTCATTCACCCTTCTACGTTTCTCTTTCCCTCCTTACCCTCCCCGGTTCCCACATCTCCTTTCCTATACTATATCCTACATGTCGGATTATCATAAGATGTTATGTACTTTGATTATACCCTAGACATGTTTGTATCTGTTCTATGATATACCTAAAATAAAGAATTTAAAAAAAAATGTCCTCTTACCAAGATGGCGGCGCCTGCGCAGTAGCAGCTATCTGATCACCTCTATGTACACTGATAGCTGCTACTGCGCAGGTGCCATTTTAAAATTGATTTTTTTTATACTCAAAATATCCTCAAGCACATTTATTAACAACACAGTACACATGCCAATTATGCCGCAGCACAGGGTCCAGGGCGCAGGGTTTTCTATTTTTTTTTTTTTGCAGTATGTACAGATATTCATTATGCAAACTAGGAAGCAGGTCAGTGAGGGATCAATGATCTGTCAGCAGTCTGCATTATGAATATCTAATCAGAGCACCCCATAAGACTCCTCTCCAGGTCGCCCTGGGGCACGGGCATATCAATAACTAAAAGCTGAAAATAAAGATTAAACCACAAGACGGATTTCATCAACCAAATTATTGTAATCGGTATAACGGCGCTGACCTGACACTGTCTGTAGGTTACTGTGCATGCTGACAGGTTCCCTTTAAGTAGATCCTACAGAGAGAAGCAATCCATGAAATATTCACACCTGTTCTGTGGACTGAAGTTGCTCCTTGGTTTTCCTTAGAAATACTAATGAAATTCAGGTGTGTGAATAAGCTTTTAGGCTATGTGCACACGTTGCGGATTCTGCTGTGGAATTTTCCACGCAGATTTTCCTAAATCCGCAGGTAAAATGACCTGTGTTTTACTTGCGGATTTAGTGCAGATTTACTGAGGATTTACTGCGGTTTTTGTGCGGATTTCCCCTGCATTTTGAGACCTGCGTATTCCTATAATGGAGCAGGTCTCAAAACGCTGCGGATCTGCACAAAAGAAGTGACATGCTGCAGTTTTAAATCCGCAGCAAATCTACGAGGAAAAATCCACAGCATGTGCACGGCGTTTTTTGATTTCCATTGACTAGAATGGTACTGTACATCACTTGCAGTTCTGCTGCAGATCCGCTGGGAAAAACCCGCTACGAATCCGCAGCAGAATCCGCAACGTGTGCACATACCCTAAGAAGCAAAAGAACAAGGTGTTTTGTGGCCATGTTCAGAAAATCTTAGGCCCTGCTCATAAATAGGTTATCTGGGACTGTTTTATTATTTTCTCATGGGGTTGGGAACTGAGAGGCAGGTAGTTGCTAACATAAAATATAATGTCTGCTCTCCCTGCGAAATAAAAAAAAAAACCCACACAGTTCTTTCAACTGAAAAAATCAAAACGTTAAAGATTTCTGAAAAAATTAAGATTTTTTTTTTTTCACAACTGAAAAAAGAAAAAGGGATATGTTTAATATCTCATACTGACTCTGAAGTATGCTGCTTGGTCACTTTTACTGAAGATTGAATACCGTAAAAAAAAATAACAAAAAAAAACACAAAACAATGGCGGAAATTTGTTTTTAATTTTTTGCAACTTGACACTAAAATTTCTTTCCTGATTTCAGTACATTGTGTGTGGAAAAATGAATGGTATTATTCAACAGTACAACTTGTCCCCCAAAAAACATGCCCTAATGTGTCTATGTAGACTGAAAAATAAAAAATGATGGCTTTTGGTAGAAGGGGAGATAAAAACTAAAACTCGAAAATTCGCCTTAGCAGGAAAGGGTTAATGTCCCTTTTCTAATCCTGTTTGCTTTTATTTAACCCTTCACAGGTAAACCTATACAAAGGATTTCTTCACTCTACCAGTTTCCAGCACATATTTGTCATAGCTTTAGGGGAAACGAATAAGAAGCAAGAAACTTAAATCTTCCAAATTAGAAGCCTTTGTCCTTTCTCTGTTCCTCAGTTGAAGGGAATAACTTGCTGTTAACTACAAACCTAAATGCATTCTTACAAAAAGCAAACTGATTATACTTGATTTACGGTATTTTATTTGGACTCCTGCTAAAGATGGTTTCTGCAAGATGACGAAGTTGGTGCTACTTTTGTAGCCAGATGTAATCAGAATGACAGCCATAGCGTTCTTTGGCGTGGTGTTAGTATCTGTAGTGTCTGAATGACTGTCCCGTAACACCACCAGATATCTGGCAAGCTTCTGCCATCCCTGGCTTGCCTTTTTATATGCTAAAATGAAAACTGCAGTCTGTAATTTCTTAGGGAGGGCCTGGGGAGACTGGGTGAAAATGGCCAGCATTCCTCCCAGACGCCTAAGAAAACAAACAATGCTCGGCCTTTTCCTCTTTTTAGCATTGTTGCATTCTTCCTTGTGTTATTTTGAAGCACCATGTTCCCCCCTGTGTTTGTGAATATTCATGGCTGGAAACAAGCAAGTTATAGTTCTAAAGGGAAAACTAATAATGAGACCCCACAATTGTACACTTGCACTAATGTATATTTTATGTCCAGCTACACAGAAATGAGTCACGTTTACTTGTTGTATATGATGTTTCTAATAATTTACACTAAATGTGTTTATTTGAAACTAAAAGTTGGACAAATGTCATTATCTGTCACTTTTCACATTTCTTTATACTATTGTCAATGTACAAACAGAAATGAAGATCAATTGACCATCTCAATAGTTAAAAGATTTTGTCCTAAATCAGGTAAAGGGAATTTGTAAGCAGGTTTTTGCTATGTAATTTGAGGGCAGTGTGAAGTAGGGGCTGAGACACTAATTTCAGCAATGTGTCACTTCTTAGGCTGTTTGCTGCTGTTTCAATATAATCAGTGTTTTATTAGCAGGAGATTAACACTACAGGACTGGAGTGACTACAGGAGGACCACAGGACAGTAACACTACATCTGTTGTGCATCCTGGTCCAGCCGTGCCCCCAGCACTGATTAGCAGCTTACAGTGAATGGACATTGTACATACAGAGCCTGGTGTGGACGGGGGCAGCTTTCTGGGCGCTGCTACATCTAAAAACTCTGATTGTATCATAAATGCTGCACCCAGCTAGTTAAGTGATACATCACTGGAATCAGGGTCTTTCTCTACACTATGCTGCTTTCAGATGAGGTAGCAAAAACCTGGTCACAGATTCCCTTTAAGGTTGCAGCTGTTTTAAGACTCCTTTTGCAACATATTGAAATGCTTGTAAAAATATCCCCTTAGACCTCTGTCCAGAGCCTCTCACCTAGCCAAATCAGTTCTCATACTTTGCACTGACGAGGGCCAATAGCCCGAAACACCGTGTCTGCAAATTGAGATACTGATTTGGCTTTTATCCTAAGTCATATTACAAGACTCGTTAAAGGGTTGATTGTGACTTGTAGGATCGCTACTTCCAACGGGTGGTGCTATAGCGTTCAAGTCCTCTTTTTCTCTGAAGAGGCAATTTGCATGTAAAAATATCATGCATTTATTTTTTATTTTTTGTTCTGTAAAAAATCATACAGCGGAAACGAGTATATTGCGTTTTAATAAAAAATCCAGAAACCCTCCAAACTAAAGACAATTGCTGCGTATGTGGAGTTCACAGCTAGAGATGGGCGAACACCTGTATGTTCAGGTTCGACCTTTATACCTCCGATCACATGCTGTCATTTGATCGTGTAGGAACCACGGCTGTCTGACCGGTTGGTAATGATTTTACCACTGATCACAAGCAGGGTTGGCCGATGACAGCGTAACAAACACCCTGTGTTCGGGGGTCCAAACCCGAACAGTAACGCGGACTTCCTGGTGATTCGGTGAAGTCCATGTTCGGTGTCCATGTCTGAACAGTAGGTGTTCAGGTTCACCCATCTATATTCACAACATTTTACTATGGACTTTAGAGAAACATCCACGAGAAATTTAACGAAGTTGTACGTGAATCCGGTCTAATAACCCAGGTTCTGTTTCAAGCTCTCATTTAAGACTTTTGTGTTATCACTATCCGATGTGTTGTTTTTTTGTCAGATTATTTTGGCAGTAGGAAAAAGAAATTGCTGAAACTAGGTGATCAGTTTTTGACATTCAGCTACTCATGACGATTGAAGGCCAATGTCTCACAATTTCCAGTCGCTCCTGTAGCTAGTCTTATAGATACTGTATACCAATATATGAAATTAAGAGGAGAGTTGCTAGCAATTTTAGCAGTGTGATAAGGCTGGTGAAAATATCTGTAAGTATTAACAGTGAATTTAAAGGTAGGTGTTGACCCTTAAGTATTTGAGTATTTTACGTCAGTATTTATTAGCCAAAACCAGGAGAGGGTGATAAATACAGAAATGGTGCATATGTTTCTAGACTTCTCCTCTGATTGCTCCACTCCTAGTGTTGGCTTATAAATACTGATGGAAAATGCTGACCAAATACTGAATGGTCAACATTGCTCATCAGTTGTGTACAGATGATATGCAATAATTTTTTGTTGTATTGGTGCTGTAGCTGCAGAACGTATTGCTGATCCCATGCAGAATAAAGCATTGTGTGGGGGACAGACTAGGGAGAGCAGAATCCGGACTGATTCATAACAAATTGAGACAGATTTTTTAGTCCATGTACTTTAATGATTGTATTGATTGCCTAACACTATCCAATTCTAGCAGGGTATACTTATAAACCAAGTGAATGCTTCTGTCCTCCATTTAGAGGGGTTTGTAAATCTTAATGCAAGTCAACATTTATGACCTCAAATTATGATAAACGATAAAATGAGCAGCTGCGGTATTGATTACCCATGTCCCATGATAGGCAGCAGATGTCCGTTTACTAGTGCCATTTAGTAAGTAGGAGAACAAGGTTGTATGTTTAAATACAGAAAAGATGGCTTTTTTAATTAGATGAATAGATTATTAACCCTTCAAGTAAAATTATTTATATATTGTGTGTTTGTTTGCTCTCACTAACCAATAATCTGAAATTATAACAGTACAGTCATGGACAAAAGTTTTGAGAATGACAGATTAATTTTTACAAAGTCTACTGCTTCACTTTTTCTAATGGCAATTTGCATATACTCCAGAATGTTATAAAGAGTGATCAGCTTAACAGCAATTACTTGCAAAGTCAATATTTGGCTAGAAAATGAACTTTATCCCCCAAAACACCATTTCAACATCATTGCAGCCCTGCCTTAAAAGGACCAGCTAACCTCTTTTCAGTGATTGCTCCATTAACACAGGTGTGGGTGTTGATGAGGACATGGCTGAAGATCAATCTGTCATGATTAAGTAAGAATGACACCACTGGACACTTTAAAAAGAGGCTGGTGCTTGGCATCATTGTTTCTCTTCTGTTAACCATGGTTATCTCTAAAGAAACACGTGCAGTCATCATTGCAATGCACAAAAATGGCCTAACAGGGAAGAGTATCGCAGCTAGAAAGATTGCACCTCAGTCAACAATCTATCACATCATCAAGAACTTCAAGGAGAGAGGTTCCATTGTTGTCAAAAAGGCTCCAGGGCGCCAAGAAAGACCAGCAAGCTCCAGGGCCGTCTCTTAAAAGTGTTTCAGCTGCGGGATCGGTCTACCAGCAGTGCAGAGCTTGCTCAGGAATGGCAGCAGGCAGGTGTGAGTGCATCTGCACGCACTGTGAGGCGGAGACTCTTGGAGCAAGGCCTGGCCTCAAGGAGGGCAGCAAAGAAGCCACTTCTCTCCAGAAAAAACATCATGGACAGACTGATATTTTGCAAAAGGTACAGGCAGTGGACTGCTGAGGACTGGGGTAAAGTTATTTTCTCTGATGAATCCCCTTTTCGATTGTTTGGGACATCAGGAAAACGCCTCATTCGGAGAAGACAAGGTGAGCGCTACCACCAGTCTTGTCTCATGCCAACTGTTAAGCATCCTGAAACCATTCATGTGTGGGGTTGCTTCTCAGCCAAGGGAATCGGCTCTGTCACAGTCTTGCCTAAAAACACAGCCATGAATAAAGAATGGTACCAGAATGTCCTCCAAGAGCAACTTCTCCCAACCCTCCAAAAGCAGTTTAACGATCAACAATGCCTTTTCCAGCATGATGGAGCACCTTGCCATAAAGCAAAGGTGATAACTAAATGGCTCAGGGAACAAAACATAGAGATTTTGGGTCCATGGCCTGGAAACTCCCCAGATCTTAATCCCATTGAGAACTTGTGGTCAATCATCAAGAGACTGGTGGACAAACAAAAACCTAAAAATTCTGACAAAATGAAAGCATTGATTGTGCAAGAATGGACTGCTATCAGTCAGGATTTGGTCCAGAAGTTGATTGAGAGCATGCCAGGGAGAATTGCAGAGGTCCTGAAGAAGAAGGGTCAACACTGCAAATATTGACTTGCTGCATTAACTCATTCTAACTGTCAATATAAGATTTTGTTACTCATATGTTTGCAATTAAATTTCTGTCTGTGATAAAAGCATCTGTCAAACACACATAAAAACCAGAGGGCAACAGATCATGTGAAAATATAATATTTGTCATTCTCAAAACTTTGGCCATGACTGTACATACACTATCCAGCAAATTGTGCTGCTGATAATACACAGTCCATTTGTGACAAAATTGGCAGGAATTTATTTTTAATCCATAAAGGGGTCCTGATCATATTATACTGATGGCCAGTTCTACAGATAGTAGTCCCCACCAATCTGAGTGTCGAATACCCTACCAATCTAATAGTTTTGACCTATCTAAAGGGCAGGTGCAGCTGAATGTATTTTCAGTTCAAGTGCGATCCGATGTTCGTTGTGCAATCTTTATTGTATGTTATTCTATGTCCGTTATTTTTCCTTGGACCATGTCTGTCCGAGGAAAAATTGCTGCATGACCGAGTTTGATCTGATATTCAGGTTGGCCATCCAAGTCAGTGAGTACGTTGAAAACAACGTACTGCACTCGTATGACATCTGAGGGAAGTCTGATTTCCTCGCAGGGACCAAATAGGAGAGATGGAGACATTTTATTTTTTTCCATTTTCTCCTGACCTGAGAGAATCGCAGCACACTATGCTCACACTCAGATCAAACGCTGATCAGTGTCATTTGCATAATCGGCCCAAATCTCAGAAGAGAGGATCTATGGCTGCATCTTCCCAAAGAATAGGTAATCAGCATGCTGTGAACAAACAGCGCCTGCACACTTTTTAACCTTGATTATAATTATGTCATAATGTTAACATTTTATTCTGTTTGACTGACATTCTCGCAAACATTTATTATCCTTTCCTAAGGTACCCTGTGGAACTTGTCCTCCTATGAACCTTTAAAGATGGTGATCATTAACCATGGTCTCCAAACTCTTACTAATGAGGTGATCATACCTCACTCTGGCTGGGAGAACGAACCCAATGAAGACTCCAAACCTCGAGATGCAGAGTGGACAACAGTGTTTAAAAACACTTCTGGCTGCTTAAGGTGATCTTGGTTTTTAGTTATTTTTGCTGATGTGTAAAAATATTATGGGGTTGTTTTACTTACTAATTGGTGACTGGGAAAAATCCTAGTCATTCTTTTGGTAGTAACACTGTAACATCATAATTTATTATAGTGTTTACTTCTCGGTTGGTTTACTTTGTGCAGGAAATGTGCTACACAATTCTAACGCTTTTTTTGCTGAACGGCGTTGCATACTTGGCCTCACGCCTTTCCTGATAAACAATAACTCATTTTACTGAGGCCGTCGATTAGGCACAATAAGTGTCTATAACTCATTATTATGCTACAAGTGATGAACACCAGTTGTTTTAAGCTCAATTTTCACCAGAATTCCGGTATTTTTAGCTTAATAAATGTCCATAGCCTTTCTTAAGTTAAGACAATTTACACTACATGGGAGTGACGGAAGTTAAGTGTCCGCATGCGTGCACAACCAACCCTCCTAACTACGGCTGTGCTCGTGTAACCTAGAAATTGAGGGACCATTGATTATATATTTATCTTATAGTCTGTGGATAGGTCGTAAATACACTGCTCAAAAAAATAAAGGGAACACTTAAACAACACAATGTGACTACAAGTTAATCACACGTCTGTGAAATTAACCTGTCCAGTTATGAAGCAACACGGATTGTTAATCAATTTCTCCTGCTGTTATGCAAATGGAAAAAAAACAGGTAGAAATGATTGGCAATTGGCAAGATAACCCCTATAAAGGGGTGGTTCTGCAGGGCTTGACCACAGACTGTTCTCATCCTTTTTGGCTGTTGTTTTGGTCACTTTAGAATTTTGTCATTGCTCTCTCTCCAAGAGGTTACAGTAGCAACCCACAGAAGTTGCTCTGGTAGTGCAGCTCATCCAGGATGGCACATCAATCTGAGCTACGGCAAGAAGGGTAGCTGTGTCTGTCAGCACAGTGTCCAGAGCATGGAACAGATACCAGGAGACAGGCCAA